>CM061750.1:246797740-247088115 GCA_030979885.1 Lolium multiflorum
TGTCTTCTTAATGTTTGCTTTAAGATTTTCACGAAAGTGGTAACTATTAGGCTTAATTCGTCTACAGATCACGTGATCTGACCTACTCAGACAACTTTTATGCAAGGTAGATATATCCTAGATGGGGTAGTAACCTTGCATCAAACAGTTCATAAGTTACATCATAAAAATAGAATGCGTGATCCTAAAGATCGACTTCGAGAAAGCTTATAATAAAGTTAAGTGGTCTTTCCTTCAACAGACTCTCAGAATGAAATGTTTCTCTGATGAGTGGAGAGCTCTAATTCATAACTTTGTTTTTTGTGGAAGTGTTGCTATTAAGTCAATGATGATGTTGGTAGATACTTTCAGACTAAAAAAGGTTAAAGACAAGGTGATCCATTATCACCAATGCTATTTAACATAGTAGCTGATATGTTACCCATAATTATTGAGCATGTGAAAGTTGATGGGCAAATTGAAGGAGTGGTTCCTCATCTGGTGGATGGTGGACTTTCTGTTATTCAATATGCTAATGATACAATTCTATTTATGGAACATGACCCTGAGAAATCATGGAAGCTAAAATTAATATTATCACCTTTCGTGCAACTATCTGGTCTAAAAATTAATTTCCATAAAAGTGAATTGTTTTGCTTCGGCGATGCTCACGACGGGAAAATCTATATGCCAAATTTTTTGGCTGTGGGATTTCTTAGTTCCCAATTTGCTATTTGGGCACTCTGATTTATTATTACCAGAGGCTGATAATTGCAGAATGGAAAAAAATTGAGGAGAGAATGCAAAAATGACTTAGTAGTTGGAAAGGAAAATTACTATTTTTAGGCGGGAGATTGGTTGTCATTAATTCAATACTAACATTTATGGTACTGCATATGATGTCCTTTTTTCCAACTACCTAAAGGGGTCTTACATAGGTTAGATTATTTGTGATCAATGTTCTTTTGGCAAGAAGATAGTGACAGCAAAAAAAAATACTGGCTCACCTAATAGGTGTATCTACACCGATTTTCATCAATTATTGATGATATTGAAGCGTTCGATGAGGTGAGACCGCTAACGGCACATGAGATTGAGTTTTAAAAAACATTCGAATGCACAGTTAGCTGGAATCCTTCGTGAAGAGGAACTCAAATGGTATCAAAGATCTAAGGCCTGCTTCATTTTGGAAGGAGATTTGAATGCGAGATATTTCCATAATGTCATAAATGGAAGTCACAAGAGAAAAATCATTCATTCTCTTGTACAAGATGAGTGCACGATCGAAGTTCGAGAAACTTAAGGCATACATAAAAAATTATCATACGACGTTGTTTGGGGATATGGAAGAAAGCACCATCTCTATGGATGTATCGATCTCGGATAGATGATATCCCTCAAGTTTCTGAAGAGGAAAATGCCTTACTTACTGCTCCCTACATTCAGGAGGAGGTTAAAAAGGTTGCTTTCCAAATGGAGCACAATAAAGCACCCGGTCCAGACGGTTTTCCTGCATAGTTCTATCAAAACTATTGAAATATTATTAAAACAGACTTGCTTGAGCTTTTTGGTGCTCTTCATAAGGGGCAACTGGAATTTTTTCGCTTAAATTTTGGAGAGATAATTTTATTGCCAAAGTTTAATGGAGCAGAAAGGATCCAACAATACACATCAATATGTCTTCTTAATGTTTGCTTTAAGATTTTCACGAAAGTGGTAACTATTAGGCTTAATTCGGCTAAAGATCACGTGATTCGACCTACTCAGACAACATTTATGCAAGGTAGATATATCCTAGATGGGGTAGTAACCTTGCATGAAACAATTCATAAGTTACATCATAAAAATAGAATACGTGATCCTAAAGATCAACTTCGAGAAAGCTTATAATAAAGTTAAGTGGTCTTTCCTTCAACAGACTCTCAGAATGAAAGATTTCTCTGATGAGTGGAGAGCTCTAATTCATAACTTTGTTTTTTGTGGAAGTGTTGCTATTAAGTCAATGATGATGTTGGTAGATACTTTCAGACGAAAAATGGTTTAAGACAAGGTGATCCATTATCACCAATGCTATTTAACATAGTAGCTGATATGTTACCCATAATTATTGAGCATGCGAACGTTGATGGGCAAATTGAAGGAGTGGTTCCCCATCTGGTGGATGGTGGACTTTCTGTTCTTCAATATGTTAATGATACAATTCTATTTATGGAACATGACCTTGAGAAATAACGGAACCTGAAATTAATATGATCACCTTTCGAGCAACTATATGGTCCAAAAATTAATTTTCATAAAAGTGAATTGTTTTGCTTCGGCGATGCTCATGATGGGAAAATCTATGTGCCGAATTTTTTGGTTGTGGGATTTCCTAGTTTCCAATTTGCTATTTGGGCATTCTGATTTATTATCGGAGGCTGATGATGAGCGTAGATTGCACACTATTGGGGAACCCCAAGAGGAAGGTATGATGAGCACATGAGCAAGTTTTTTCCTTCGTAAGAAACCAAGGTTTAATCGACCAGTAGGAGAAAGGCGTGACTTCTGAAGGTGTTGCTAGCTGACTATTGGCAGGATGCACTACCGGCGTCAGCTACAACGTAGAACCTGCACACAACACAACCAAAATACTTTGCCCCAACTTTCAGTGAGGTTGTCAATCTCACCGGTTTTGGTGAACACAAAGGATTAGATGTATCGAGTGGAAAGAGATATTTGCAGTAATTAAAAAGAATAGAGCTTGTAGTGGATGAATTTATCAGTGTAAAGGAAAGGACCGGGGTTCATAGTTCACTAGAGGTGTCTCTCCATAAAGATAAATAACATGCTGGGTGAACAAATTACAGCTGGGCAATTGACAGAATACCGACCATACATGACAAGATGATTACTATGAGATTCGTTTGGGCATTACAACATAATACATAGACCGTAATCCAACTGCGTCTATGACTAATAATCCACCTTCCGGTTATCGTCCGAACCCCTTCCAGTATTAAGTTGCAAGCAACAGATTATTGCATTGAGCAATGTGTGTAAAGTAAAAATAGAATTACCATTGGATAAAACATTGTTGTTTTCTCCCTAATAGCAACAACACATCTACAATCTTATAAGTTACTGTCACTCTTCCAGACAACTAGAGAAATGAATCTACTACCGAGCACAAATACCCCCTCTTGGAGTCACAGGCATTTACTTTGCCAGAGTATCTACGAGCAACAGAGAGCATGCAAGATCACAAATAACATATGACAAGAATATATAATCGATCTCAACATAGTATTCAATATTCATCGGATCCCAGCAAACACAACATGTAGCATTACTTAAAGATGATCTTGATCATGTAGGGCAGCTCACAAGATCTAAACATGAGGCACAAATTGGAGAAGACAACCATCTAGCTACTACTATGGACCCATAGTCCAGGGATGAACTACTCACGCATCACTTCGGAGGCGGGCATGGCGATGTAAATGCCTCCGGCGATGATTTCCCCCTCCGGCAGGGTGCCGGGAGGAGTTTCAGAACCCTCCTGAGCTAGGGTCTGCGATGGCGGCCGCGACGGAACTTTTCATGGATGGACGCTAGGGTGTTCAGGGTTTTCTCGAGATCATGAATAAATAGGCGGAAGGGCGATGTCGGTGGAGGCCAGGGTGCCCACACCACCCCTAGGCGCGGGCCCAGGCCAGGACGCGCCTAGGGTTGGTCTGGCCACCCTGTGGTCTTTCTACGATTTCCCTTCGGTCTTCGTCTTCGTTACGGTAAAATATTGATTTCGGCTTTTGTTTCGTCCAATTCCGAGAATATTTCCTGTACAACTTTTCTAAAATACAAAATAGCAGAAAACAAGAAACTGACACTGTGGCATCTTGTTAATAGGTTAGTACCAAAAGATGTATAAAAGTGCAATGAAGTATGAGCAAAACATATATAAATTGGTGTAAAACAAGCATGGAGCATCAAAAATTATAGATACATTTGCGACGTATCAAGCATCCCCAAGCTTAACTCCTGCTCGTCCTCGAGTAGGTAAGTGATAACAAAATAATTTTTGAGGTGACATGAAGCCAACAAAATCCTAATCAAGTTATTGTAAAGCATTGTAAGGTGGAATCAAAGTACACTAAACATAGGCATGATAGATATAATTATAACAATAGAACTTAGCAACTATGTCATAACATGAGAGGTAACTCAAATAAAGGATCATGAATAATTGTGCGTTGAAAGCAACTGTTTGTTTATGAGCATAGAGAAAACATAGCAAAGTGGTACTCAACATGTCCCTTATGAAGTAGCAAAACATAAATGCTAGGACACCTTTAAAGTTCATAGGGTGACTAGATACAAGTAATTTAAGAACAAGCGCATAATCATGAATCAATCAATAATAATTTGGAACTATGCACATTGCACTAAGAATGACAACTATGCTCTCTTAATTGGTGCATAAGGAAGAAGATGAAGACTCAACATAAAAGAAAAAAAAAGACTCTTTGCAGAGTAAGCAAGATTAACAAGTTTTATAAACCTTCCAAAAAGTATGGTACTCATTAGCTTTGAGCTCTCATTACCCCTATCATAAGCATCTTGAATGGTTAAAGTTAATGTGATGGCAAATATGAGCTATATGCTTGACAAATCACAAGTTGAAAATCTCATGCCCCTTGAATACGAGTACCTAAACCTCATGCTACTCAACTTAGGTTCCAAATAAGTTCTTATCATTGTAAGTATACATGTATCATCGAGAACCGCCGATGGGGTACCTCCTGCCCCATGATATAGGAGCATTCCCATACCAAAATGATAATACAAACATATAATGAGCATCTCAGCAATTTTTTTTATTTACTATGCGTATAGCTTTTAATTGAAAATGCTTCATAGAATGCTTACTATGGTTCGCTGTAAGTTTCCATCATGAATGATGCATGGCTTAGATTAGCGGCCCAGACGTTTCTCTAACACATATACGAACTCCATGGACTTACAAATTTCCATTTTATTTCGCACCGTTAGGCATCCATAAACAAAAGAACATGACATCAACTAAATATGAATAAGTGTAATGTTGAAAGCGTTCCCCATGAAAGAATGGTTGTGCTAACTCCCAACTCGCAATTTGCAAACATATAAACTTCATAAGGTAGTCACAATGATCAATTTTATTAAGTGCAAGAAAGTAAATGTGCCATCAAGTTCGTGAGAGCTTTACTGACTAATTTTCTCATGCCAAAATTTAATTTGAAAGATAAATAAAAACATGATGAATATACTTGGAATAGAAATAATGCTAGTAGGTAGATATGGTGGACACAATTGGCAAACTTTGGTCATTGGTGGTTGGATGCACGAGTAGAGATCATACTCAGTCCATGCGCAGGCTAGCAAAAGACTGGGAGCGACTAATTAAGAGAGCAATAATGGCCATAATCATGCATAGCGACAAAACATTATCAATAAAGCATAAAGTGATATTACAAGTCAAAAACTAAATGATCATAGAGGCTTTAGTTGACTGGTTATAGTCATAACATGGTATAAGCATGTGCCAAGTCAACCCAATAAAGCATCAAAGGAGAATACCCCAATATTATGTTTTTGTGATGGAAACAACACATGATTCTTTCAATAGCACATTATACACGGGAGTGATGTTTTGGCACATGGGAGCGTATGCTCCCTTTATTTTGAAATACATGTTAGACATATTTTAAAATGTCAAAAAAATTGAAACAAAAATTTCGCACGTACATCTTCATGTGCTACACGCTCACAAAATCGTTTCATGAAAAATTGACATGTCATGTGGCGTGTGTAAAAAAGACAAAATTCGGTGCTGAAACAAAGACTTGTCACAAGATAATTTTTCTTTTTCGCTTAGACTACAAAATATATCATTTTTTCGTGAAACTTGACGAACACACATATATTATGGAGATGTACATGTAAATTTTTTTGTCAAATTTTTTTAACACTTTAAATATGTTTTTATGATAGAGGGATCATACGCACCCGGGAGCCGAATTGAGTTTCTGATTATACACTCTCAGCTATTTGAGACAAGTCATGCTACAACAATAAGTACTAAGCATATGATAAGAATAACATCCAACATGACATGTCAAAGTCTATGCCACAGTCTAGACAAGCTTCTTTTTGCATCACTATAGTCATGAAACATTTTACTCGTCTCCAACACCAATTAAATTATTTGAAATAGCTCTCAAAGATGAAAATCAATATGTACCAGAGAGCTAATCATACATAAATAAAGAATACTAACGAGCTATGAACAAAATTCGAGTGAAAGAACAAGAGCTAAACGCAGTACTAGAAAACTAGAACACCCGCAGGACAATAAGCGCGAAAACTAGAGCGTTCAATGCAATTAAACCGGAGCGTGTCTCTCCAAAACAAATATGCCAGGATCCAACCATATGCTACAGCAAACAAAACAAAACAAAACAAAAAACAAAAATAAAGACGCTCCAAGAACAACACATAGCGTATGAAGCAATAAATATATAGCGCATAGAAAGATGTCCTGTTGCTTTGTTGATGAAGAGGAGGTGCCTTGGGCATCCCCAAGATTTGACACTTGTACCTCTTGGATATTTCTTGGGGTGACATGGGAATCCCCAAGCTTGAGCTTTTGTCCATTCTTCATCTCATCACATCATTCTTCTCTCCCTACACTTGAAAACTTCCTTCATACAAAACTTCACACAATTCTTTATTAGCTGCGGCAGTACAATAAAAATAACAAATCCACTTGGGTTCAGTTCTAACATATATCAAGCATCTATTGAAACATTAGCTACTGTAGCAACCTCTTCAAAAAGCTCTTTGATCAAAAGAACTAAAAAAGAAAGAGATTAAGAGGCAAATGTAAATAGTGGCAGAAATCTGTCAAAACAGACCAACATGTAAAGATCAGTTTTTTCGAAAATGTTCTGTTGCTCAGCTCGAAAAGTGTTCAACTAACGAAAGTTAGATAATAACCTGGGGCATATGCACAATAATCGACAGCTCAAAATTCCGCTATGGCTGTTTATACGAATTTTTATGGTGACAGCACATATCTGTTTTCAGCAGCAACTTCCCCAAATCTTACTTTCTCCTTATTAGAGGCTATTCTTGGCACAAAAACGAAATAAAAATGATAAGGAGAGGTTATTAAAGAGGTAATAAATTCTAAGACTCAACAAAGAAAATAAAATTACAGAAATAAAACAATGGGTTATCTCCCAAGAGTGCTTTTCTTTAACGCCTTTCAGCTAGGCGCAGAAAAAGAGCTAGCATCAAGTATTATCAAGTGAAGAAGCATCAACATCGTAATTTGTTCTAATAATAGAATCATAGGGTGACTTATTTATTTTCCGAGGGAATTGTTCCATACCTTTTTTGAGTGGCAATTGATACTTAATAATCCCATCTCTCATATCAATAGCAGCACCAGCAGTTCTAAGAAACGTTCTTTCCAATATAATTGGACAAGAAGCATTGCATTCAATATATAAAACAACAAAATCAATGGAGACAAGGTTATTGTTAACTATAATAAGAACATTGTTAACTCTCCCCAAAGGTTTCTTTGTAGCAATATCAACAAGATGAACATCCAAATAACATTGTTCCAACGGTAGCAAATCAAGCATATCATAGATTTTTCTAGACATAACAGAAATACTTGCACCAAGATCACATAAAGCATTGCAATCAAAGCCATCTACTTTCATCTTAATGATGGGCTCCTAGGCATCTTCTAAATTTTTAGGAATAGAAGCTTCACGCTTTAATTTCTCTTCTCTAATTTGCATAAGAGCATTTGTAATATGCTTTGTAAAAGCCATATTTATAGCACTAGCATTAGGAATTCTAGCAAGGTTTAGTAAGAACTTAACTACTTCAGAGATATTGCAATCATCAAAATCAAAGTCATTTTTATCAAAGGTAAAAGGAATATTGTCTCCCATACTCCGAAAAATTTCAGCACACTTATCAGGAGCAATTTTAGTGGTTCTAGGCAATTTTACAGAAGGTGCGGGGACTTTTCCTACACCAATTATTTTACCATTAATAGTAGGAGAGTGGCTAGCATCTGAGACTTCATTACTACTGGTGGTGGTGATGGTACAAATTTTAGTCAAATTATTATTTCTAGCAATTTCATGCAATTCCGCCTAGCATGCAATTCCGTCAACATCCTAGAATTTTCATCAATTATAACTTGAATGGCACTAAAAGTTTTACTTTCTTTAACATCATGAGGCATAACTTTTAATTTAAGAAATTCAACATCATGAGCAAGGCTATCAACTTTAGAAGCAAGAACATCAATTTTGCCAAGCTTTTCCTCAACGGTTTTTATTAAAAGCGGCTTGTTTACTAATAAAATCCTTTAGCACAACTTCAATGTTGCTGTAGGAATTACCATAAGAATTGCCATAATCATTACCATCATTAGAAGGATATGGCCTATAATTGTTGCTACCAAAATTATTCCTATAAGGATTGTTGTTGAAATTGTTGCTTTTAATGAAGTTCACATCAACATGCTCTTCTTGAGCAACCAAAGAAGCTAACGAAATATTATTTGGTTCAACATGAGCTTTACCATTAACAAGCATAGACATAATAGCATCAATTTTATCACTCAAGGAGGAGGTTTCTTCGACAGAAATTACCTTCTTACCTTGTGGAGCTCTCTCGGTGTGTCATTCAGAATAATTTATCATCACGGAGTTTTGTTGCAGCCCCCAAAGTAATGGACATAAATGTACCTCCAGCAGCTGAATCCAGAAAGTTTCTTGAAGAGAAATTTAGTCCTACATAAAAAGTTTGGATGATCATCCAAGTAGTCAGTCCATGAGTGGGACAATTCTTTACCAAAGATTTCATTCTTTCCCAAGCTTGACCAACATGTTCATTATCAAATTGGCTAAATTTCATTATGTCATTTCTCAAAGATATAATCTTAGCAGGAGGATACTATTTTCCAATAAAAGCATCTTTGCATTTAACCCAAGAATCAATACTATTTCTAAGCAAAGATAGCAACCAATCTTTAGCTCTCCCTCTCAAAGAGAAAGGAAACAATTTCAGTTTTATAATGTCACCATCTAGATCCTTATATTTTTGCATCTCACAAAGTTCAACAAAATTATTAAGGTGAGAAGCAGCTTCATCAGTACTAACACTAGAAAATTGCTCTTTCATAACAAGATTTAACAAAACAGGTTTAATTTCATAGAAAGCTGCTTGAGGAGCAGGTGGAGCAATAGGTGTACACATAAATCATTGTTGTTTGTGCCAGTAAAGTCACAAACCTTAGTATTTTCAGCGGAACCCATTTTAGCAAAATTAAAACTAAGCAACAGAAATAACAGCAATAATAGAAACTAATTTTTGTGTGTTTTTTATATAAGAAAGCAAACAAGAAAAAATAAAGTAAACTAAGCAAAACAATAACAAAGTAAAGAGATTGGAGATGAGAGACTCCCCTTGCAGAAATCCTTTTCTCCCCGGCAACGGCGCCAGAAAATCAACTTGATGAGCGCAGATTGCACACCGTTGGGGAACCCAAAGAGGAAGGTATGCTGAGCACAGCAACACGTTTTCCCTCAGTAAGAAACCAAGGTTTAATCGACCAGTAGAAGAAAGGCGTGACTTCTGAAGGTGTTGCTAGCTGACTATTGGCAGGGCGCACTACCGGCGTTAGCAACAACGTGGAACCTGCACACAACACAACCAAAATATTTTGCCCCAACTTTCAGTGAGGTTGTCAATCTCACCGGTTTTGCTGAACACAAAGGATTAGACGTATCGAGTGGAAATAGATGTTTGCAGTAACTAAAGAGAATAGAGCTTGCAGTGGATGAATTTATCAGTGTAAAGAAAAGGACCGGATCCACAGTTCACTAGAGGTGTCTCTCCATAAAGATAAATAACATGCTGGGTGAATAAATTACAACTGGGCAATTGACAGAATACCGACCATACATTACAAGATGATTACTATGAGATTCGTTTGGGCATTACAACATAATACACAGACCGTAAAACAACTGCGTTTGTGACTAATAATCCACCTTCCTGTTATTGTCTGAACCCCTTCCAACATTAAGTTGCAAGCAACATATTATCGCATTAAGCAATGTGTGTAAAGTAAACAATAGAATTATCCATGGATAAAACATTGTTGTTTTCTCCCTAGTAGCAACATCACATCTACATTCTTAGAAGTTATTGTCACTCTTCTAGAAAACTAGAGGCATGAACCTACTATCGAGCATAAATACCCCCTCTTGGAGTCACATGCATTTACTCTGCCAGAGTATCTACTAGCAACAGAGAGCATGCAAGATCACAAATAACATATGACAAGAATATATAATAGATCTCAACATAGTATTCAATATTCATCGGATCCTAGCAAACACAACATGTAGCATTACTTAAAGATGATCTTGATCATGTAGGGCAGCTCACAAGATCTAAACATGAGGCACAAATAGGAGAAGACAACCATCTAGCTACTGCTATGGAACCATAGTCTAGGGATGAACTACTCACGCATCACTTCGGAGGTGGGCATGGCGATGTAGATGCCTCCTGATGCCCCTCCGGTGCTATAAGAGCTTCGAACCCTCCGAGCTAGGTCTGCGATGGCGGCGCGAACTTTTCGTGGATGGAGACTCGGGTGTTCAGGGTTTTTCCGAGATCGTGAATAAATAGGAGGAAGGGCGATGTCGGTGGAGGCCAGGGGGGCCCACACCATCCCTAGGCGCGGGCCCAGGCCAGGCCGCACCTAGGGTTGGTCTGGCCACCCTGCTGCCTTTCTTCGACTCCCCTTCGCACTTCGTCTTTGTTACGGTAAAATATTAACTTTGACTTTTGTTTCGTCCAATTCCGAGAATATTTTCTGTACAACTTTTCTGAAATACAAAAGAACATAAAGCAGGGAACTGACACTGTGGCTAGGGATGTAAATGGTACGGATAATTTCCGCTCCGAATCCGCATCCATATCCGTTTTTGAGGATATGGTATGCATTTTTAGAAATCCGCCGGATATGGATACGGATGCGGATAGTGATCAAGCGGATATCCGGCGGATATGGTAGAGGATATGGTATTGATACTATCCGACGGATACGGATTATCCGCCATTTTTTGCGGATTATCCGAGGTCTACAAAGAGGATAATCCGAGAAAATTAGCCCAACCCTAAATATTTAGACAATATAGTTAGTTCATCAGCCAAAATATGTATGCTATTAGTACACAAATTGCTTTGTTGTACGAAGTAGAGTGTACATTTTGCTATATTCTATCATTACAAGCATATTTTACATAGAAAGCATACTTCTATTTTTTTATGTGTATATTTTCTTAATAATCCGTTTTCGATCCGAGTTCGGTCCGAATCCGCTCCATATCCGTAATCCGATATAATCCGCATCCGAATCCGCATCCGACCATTATCCGCTCCGATCCGAATCCGTTACAAAAATATGGTAAAGGATATGATAAGAGCAATATCCGATCCGATCCAATCCGTTTACATCCCTAACTGTGGCATCTTGTTAATAGGTTAGTGCCGAAAAATGTATAAAAGTGCAACGAAGTATGAGCAAAACATATATAAATTGGTGTAAAACAAGCATGGAGCATCAAAAATTATAGATACGTTTGCGATGTATCAGCTGATAATTGCAGAATGGAAAAAAATTGGGGAGAGAATGCAAAAACGACTTAGTAGTTGGAAAGGTAAATTACTATTTATAGGTTGAAGATTGGTTGTCATTAATTCAGTACGAACAAATATGATATTGTATATGATGTCCTTTTTTCCAACTACCTAAAGGGGTCTTACATAGGTTAGATTACTTCCGATCAAGATTCTTTTGGCAATAAGATAGTGACAACAACAAAAATACAGGCTCGCCAACTGGAGCGTTGTTTGCCGACCAAAAGATCAAGGAGGGCTAGGTGTTCATGACCTTGAGGTCAAGAAAATGGCCATCCTCGGTAAATGATTGTATAAGCTTTCTTACTGATGATGGAGTCTGGCAAACAATCCTTAGGAGAAAAGTACGAGGTTAGCTCAGCTCAAGTGCGATGTCCCAAGTATTTTGTAAACCTAGTGATTCACATTTTGGCTGGACTTATGGCAACAAAGAAAATTTTCTTCCTATATGATTTTTTATCTATTAAGGATGGATCTGAGATAAGGTTCTGGGAGGATAAATGGATAAGCAATACCGCTCTCTGGTAATAATATCTGGCTTTATACAATATTGTACGTCACAAAAATGACACTTTAGCTTCGGTGATTGAATCTTCACTACCGAATGTGATATTCAGACAAACACGTTTTGGACCCCGACTTGCATCTTGGCATGCCTTGCATGCTTCAGCGTCTGGCTTCTGTCCAATTGACGTATGGGTTCGATGAGTTCCATTTGAATCTTACAGAGAATAGAAAATTCACAATCGACTCCATATATAAAGTTTTGATTCAACCTATTGTGCTAGTAGTTAATAATATGATGATCTGGGAAATAAAGATACCATTGAAGACTAAGGTCTTTGCCTGGTATCTTCGTAGAGGGGTCATCCTTACTAAGGATAATCTTGCTAAACACAATTAGTAAGGAAGTAAGACCTGTGTTTTTTGTCATCACGATGAAACAATAAAACATTTATTCTTCTATTGTCAGCTCGCTAAATCTATATGGTAATTGGCTAAATGGGGTGGATCGTAGTTTAAATTACTTATTAGGATCATCTACCGGTGCAGTGCTTTGCTCTGTTCATGGTCGCATCTTTACCATATAGAGGATCGCGACTTTTTTACGAAAATATCTACATGGTTTGAAGATACGGCGATTTTTTTTATTACCTAATATAGGTGGCATCATAATTTGAGGATTGCCCCGCCACTTAGGCTTCGATGCTAACTTGTTGTCTACTCCCTCCGTCCACAAATAAGTGGACGCGCGCGGTTTCCAAGAGACCTTAAACTTTTTGTAAAAAAATTCCTCATTCCTTCAATCAATCTGCTCATTAATCAAAAAGATGCTTTGATTTAGGCGCTAATAAATGTTGTGCATGCTAGTAACCAATAAAACAATATTGAGAAACTAAAAATGATTAATGGAAGCTGAAATCAAGGCATGCACTAGGGGTCTAAATGTAAAAAATATACCAAGAAGTCTAGATGTACACTTAGAGCAATTCCAATAGTGTAGCCAGTTGCTGGCTATAAGCCAAGTGCCATGTCATCTATAGCTAACTTAGAGCCAACATATACAATAGTGAGCTATAAAAATGTAGTACTTTTACAATACATGGCCCACCTTTTAGTCTCACATAGTGCCTAGGAGCACGTGAAAGCTCTACAAGATAAGAGCCCACACCTCTTCTCTCTCCTAATCTCTCTCCTCCAACTAAGCAAATTTATAATATTTTATCTCTTATAGCCAGCTGACTGTACCTTATTGTACTTGCTCTTATTTGTGGATTTTTTAGAAGACTAGATGTGCACTTATTTGTGGACGGAGGGAGTACATGCTTTGATCCTTTTATGTTTTCTTCTGTAACCATACGATGGTTCACGTTCGACTATGTGCATCTTAGTTATGTAAATAGCGGGTGTAAACTTAAACAACAATCTAAGTAATAAAATCGCAACAGTTGCTGCCTTCCTGGATGCCCTGTTAGAAAAGAGCCGCTGGAAATGCTGTAAAGAGGGTCCAGTTTAGTTAATTGTCCACTGAGTAGTCACCCCATTGTTTTCATAACATTGAAATTTTGTGAGGTATTATAATCGTTGCGCTGCACTGTTAGCTGGCGACAAGGCACAAGGCGACATGCTTCTCCCCCGGAACGGCGTCACCCAGCCAGCTACACGACGCCCGCCGCAGCGCCTCTGCCGCTGCCTCCCGCCTGCGCCCGTCGCCCCGCTCTGATTCCTCTTCCACATTTCTCTTTCCTCGTTTACCATTTCCGTTTGTGCACACAATTCTCCATCTCCATCCCCCTCTCACATCGACAGCGCCGCCGCTGCTGCAAGAAAGAAGCAACCGCAGCTAGTCAGCGACACGTCGCAGTCGTATCGCCTTGCGAGATCAAGAAGCGGCTAGCTGGTTAGAATGGACACGGCTCCGGGGGCGGCGAGGGAGACGCAGCACCACCACGGCGGATGCTTGGCAGTCAGGACGTTCATGCCAACCGGGCCGGTGGCGCGGTGCTCCGGCAGCTCCTCTCAGCCGGCTGGATCTTCTGGTGAGATTCGTTTCCTTCCTCAACTTATTTCTTCCTTTTGCTTCTTTGAAATGTTTGTTGTGCCTGCGTCTGCGTGTAATATTAGCGGTTCTTTTCTGCACTGTAGGAAACGTATTTGCCATTGAATCGCTGATGACCTTACTCTCACTCTGTTTTGCACTACCTGGTGGTGTAACCCTGCATCCATCCATCATTGTCTTCTATGATTTCTTCCCTGTTTAGCATTTTCAACGTCTTAATTTAATTTGCTGTGTGTTTATGTTTTTTTCATTCATTAGGATCTGCAAGTAAATCGCGTGGCCTCAGTCCTTTATGTTCGTTACTCACAATAAAAGTCAGCATTGTACTAGGTCCATAGTGAAATCGTATTAAAAGCTCGATTTTGTACAACTACTAGCCTAGTACTACCAGTACTTGCTTGCGCTTTTCACCATATAATTTTGGGACAATGTCGAGGGATTAATCATAGTTCTTGTCCTCGTTCATTCTTGGTGTACTGAGCTTCCAATGTTATGTTCTGTCACCGCATCGTGGACTCCTGTTAAGAAATTATTCCAGTATTTTTTTCCCAGTCATCCATTGTTCTTGTTATCAAGACTATTGTAGTATTTCTTTTCCAGTATCAGTAGGGGCCTTATCTACTGTTTTTGCTGTCAAAAAAAGGTTATTGTAGTTTTTTTTCAGTCTTCTTGTTAACTTCGTCATGCCGTCAACAGTTTGTTGACCAATTATAGAAAGGATTCATCGTTCTTCACTTCTATATTTAGGTGAAGGATTCGATTTCTTTAAATGCACTCCGGCTGTTGAGATGGTTGGAAAGGGCATGCTAACAGTTGTTTCTGCCTTCTGGAAGCTTAGTTTCAATCAGGTTCACATGTACCTTAACCGGCGGTGGGTAGCTAATTTGGTAGGAAATCTAAACCTTGATTACTCCACTTGACATTTTAGCAATCCATCAGAGTATTTGGTGAGAATCTATAGGGGATGTAGGGGTGCATCTCCGATTAAGAGCATCTCCAGCATTAGCCCCAAACAGGGACCCCGAACCACTACTAGTAGTGGCATCTAATTTCCGTCGCTCAGAGGAGGAGGAGGCCGCCTTGGAGCTGCCGGACTGGCCGGCTAAAACACCGCCGGACTGTCCGACCGTACACCGTATAAAACGAATGGGCCATACGGATTTTATACAGGGCTTTGTATACCCGTTTTTTTTTTTAAAACTATCATCTTATCAGTTATGAAGAGGTGTCGAGCAATCTCAGCCGTCTTTGTGTTTAGGTTTGTCTGAGTTTAAGAGGAGGAGGTTGTACCGGAGCAAACACCTTAAAAAATTGAACCTACAAATGAAAAGATAGAAATTACTAAGCACTGAATCACCGCAAATACTCCACAAGATGATCTCGAAGTAGTTCATGTGACCGCCTGTTTTCAGTATTTTGATGCATCTGAACAAGTTCTGTAACACAAGTGGATTACAGTCCACCTCTTCGTTTAGTTCATTATCAATGATCATGTTGAAGCAAGTTCTGTAACACAATCAGAACCTACAAAACGGTGTCGGTACTCATCCCTGAACACCTCTACATCCTCCTGATTTAGTCCACCTCTTCGTTTCGTTCATTATCAATGTATCATGTTGAGCTGTCATGATTTCCCATAGAATCTCATTGTCCCACATTTTGCTGGACTCCTGACCATTGCAAAGCTAGCTTGCAGGCCATCGAATGTTCTCTGGACATATTTTCTTCCCCATTTCGAAAAAAATTCTTTTCTCACACCTTCTTGCATCAGTGCGAAATGACTTCCCTTGTTATCTACTAGATTCATAATGGTCCTCACAAAAGTAGCCCAGTAATGGCAGATGACATCAACAAGATAGTATCCCATGTTAGAGCATCTCCAGCCGCGTCCCCCAAACGGTGCCGGATCGAGCGTTTGGGGGACGCATTTCCTTCGTGCCGCGTTTGGGGGACGTCGCTCCCCAGCCGCGTCCCCCAAACGCGTCCCTAAACTTTTTTTTGATACGGTATTCGAAAACACAACCATTCTATTAAACATAGCATACAAATAAATATGTTTGCTAAAATTGTTTTCAAATTAAAATACAACAAACAATAAAACAACTAAACAAATATAATAAGTGGGGCTCGATCAAGGTGCCGCGGCATTTGCTGATAATCCTTTGACCATATGCTCAAGGAGATCATTTTGAAGTTGCTAGTGAACATTGCTGTCACGGATCTGTGCGTGTATGGCGAGGAAATCAACAAAATATGCAGGCACGTCATGATCAACCTCCACAAGAGTGCCCTGATACTCATAGGGACCAACATGTCTCCTGACCTGATTCTTGCGGTCATCCTCGATGATCATGTTGTGCATGATCACCCAAGCCTGCATCACCTCCCACATTTGGTCGTGAGACCAGCTTAGAGCAGGGTACCGAACAATAGCAAATTGAGCTTGAAGCGCACCAAATGCCCGCTCAACATCCTTCCTGCAAGCCCCCTATCGCGAAGCAAAGTGGCAATTCTTGTTTTGACAAAAGTCGCCCATTTTGGATATATACCATTGGATAAATAATAGCCTTTGGTATATTGGTGGCCATTGATCTCATAGTTGCATGGTGTGGCATGACCTTCCACTAGTTTGCTAAACACCAGAGACCGCTGCAACACGTTGATGTCATTGTGTGATCCCGCCATGCCAAAAAAAGAATGCCAAATCCACATGTTATAATCCGCCACAGCTTCAAGCACCACACTGCAATATCCATGATGCCCTTTGTATATACCTTGCTAAGCAAACGGGCAGTTCTTCCATGACTAGTGCATGCAATCGATGCTTCCAAGCATCCCAGGGAATCCTCTCGCAATATTTTGTGCCATGATCCTTGCAGTCTCTTCTTCAGTTCTCAAATAGTATTTGACAAACTTTCCCACCACAGCTCAGCAAAACTCGTACATGCACTCAATGGCAGTAGACTCACTCATGCGAAGGTAGTCGTCCTGTGTATCGGCGGGAGGTGCTCCGTATGCAAGCATCCTCATGGCGGAATCGACGAGAACCCAGCAATGCCAACAGTGTCGTGCTTCAGCTTGCAGTAGGGGTCGAACTCTCGAACGCTGTGGAGAATATTCATGAACAAACCCTTGCTCATCCTATACCAGCGCCGAAAATTGTCGGCTTGTGTTGCTTCATCTGCAAAGTAATCGTTGTGCAGCATGTACGCCCCTCCATCCTCTGCCGGGGCTTTGACTTCTTTTTTCTCGGCTTTGAACCTCCGTGGCGCGGCCTCTTCCGCTTCTCTGCCTCGGCGTCAAGCATGTTCTGGAGGGACGCGATGATCGACAAATGCTCCCGAATGTCGTCGTCGGAGGCGTGCTCTTCCTTCAACGGTCGGACAATCATCTCGTCGTCGATATCCATTTCTGAAGCAAAACAAATGGTTAAAATTCATCCGTGGCAGAGGAGGCAACGAACAACGACCTATCGCACCTACTAGACAAGGCGTCGAACACCTTCTGTGCGCGGAGGTGGGGCGGATTTGCTGGCGCGTTCTGGGACGCGTTGGCGAAGCGGCGGCGGCGAAAAGGACAGCGAGGGAGCCAGCTGCCACGACGGTGCCCGACTCAGAAGAGATTTGCCGTCGAGACGGCTGGCAGATCGAGCGGCGGCGGGAGGGTGGGAGGCGCGGGAGGGGAGGAGCGACGAGAAATAAAAGGCAGGAACCAACCGTTCTGGATGTGGTCGCCGACAGGTGGGAGCCCACCTCGCTTCTCGCTGTGTCCGGCGTGCCCAGAGTGTCCCCTGTGGACCGGGGACGGGCTCGGGGTGCTGGACGGAAGGAGCCTTTGGGCCGCGCGGCTGGGAACGAAAAAATGTCCGGCGCGCCCCAAAAAACCTTTGGGGGATGCGGCTGGAGATGCTCTTATACTTGTTACCATTCAGCTGGAACTCCACCTCCGGTGTTGTCCAGTGAGCCTTTGAAAGAGTGGTGATCGTTGGAGCACATATATGTCATTAGAGAACCTGGTAGGCCTGGGGACCTACCGGATAGGGGTTCTGGGTTTGGTACGTTATGCAGTCAGCACATGTTGATCGGATGTGCTCTACTTGTAAATCATTGCACGGGTAGGAGTTCTGGGGGAGAGCCCCCTTGTGCTGGTTCTGAGCTAAAACTTTGCTGCCCGAGCAGGGGCCTCGCTGGACCTGATTTGTTTTTACCATAGCCCCCTAAAACTGTTTGTGGGCTATGTTTAGAGCCCCTACTGCAGAGTCGCGTGCATCATTCCTGGAGGCTGACCACATGGAGAGAAACGCACAGGCGATTCAGGTGGACGATGAGAAGAAGCCGCTCACGTATGCAGTATGCACCAGACCAGAAAGCTAGCTTATCTGTGCGTGTCTTGCCGACCGAAGAGGGAGAAAAGTGTGCTGATTTTCTGGGAGGATCAGCACAAATGAGTCAGTCACAATGATCTACCAGTTGATAGTCTTAAATTAGTTCAGCTCTCACTTATTTTTTTGCGTGCTCCAGCATTCACATGACACATGGCAATTACAAGTATATTTCTGTCTGTGATCCAGTGATCCAGTATCCTTTATAATGAAAACTTCTTTCTTTTGATTTGCCTGATGCTCACTGTTTATTAATGGAATGTGTGTTTCCCTGTGCAGATGAGGCGTCATGTGGATCACCAAGATGGATAGGCAAAAGTCTCTCTTGTGTATGCATCAAGCGAAAAGGGGTATACGAGAGAATATGCATGAACCTTACTCCGGTGCAGGTTCGTTATATCAGAACTTTGCAAAGATTTGGCAACACATTTCTGCTTTTCGGGTAAAGAAAACAACTAATCATCGAATTTACCAGTCAAAAGCTTTTTCTGCAAGTAGAGCAATGGGTTTTTCGTGTTCCAGTCTGTGATTTTCAGTGCACAATCAGATTCTGCAGGACAGAAATGGCAATTTAAGTGGCCAAGTTTTAGTTCTCTTTAGATTTTGTCTTCGAATGTGTTGAGTTGAATGTCCTAGTTCCAAGTACTATTTATTTGTATAAGACACAAATAGGCCAACTGTTTTTGCGGGTTATTTGTAGGAACAGCGGCTTCAGAGGTTGAGGCACCGTATGAAGGTTTATTTTGATCCGTCAAGGCAAGATCATCAGGTAGCAATACCTACTACTCAACTTAGAATTCCTGACTAATTTTCTCCACCCATCTAAGCCAGCTTTTCTTGGCTGTGCATTAATCGATGAATCCTCCTTTCTTTTAAAATAAACACACATGGCTTAATTATCTTACTTCATGTAAACTCTTTTTTTTTTACAGTACTGTAGACTATCTACTTGTGAAGAATACATATAGATGGGTTTAGGAACAATTTCCATTTAAATATTCGCTAATAACCCCGAATTTTAAGCACACATATTTGTTTTGTTCTTGTGATGGAATGTTACTTCTGATATCAAACTTTTTCTGGAATGCACCGAAAGCTTGCATATATGTTTGTGCATAACATTTCATGATTTCCCAATTATTTAAGTTCATGACATGACAGCATAAATTTTTCACTTGGAAACATTCGCTGTAGGGAACTTAAAACTTGTTTCATTTGCCATAAGCTATATTCTCTGCTATATTCAGACATATATCATGTATGATGATAGGAAGCCTTGAAAGCTCTCTGGTATGCTACATATCCTGATCAAGAACTACAAGGTTTGATTTCTGAACAGTGGAAGGACATGGGCTGGCAAGGAAGAGACCCATCGACTGACTTCAGGTATGCAGCGCTAGTTCATGCTAAAACTTGCCAGAGTAACTCCAATAACACTTAGCTCTGCTACGAAATTAAGAAGCATTGCACCACGTGTTACAGAGGCGCGGGATTCATATCTCTTGAGAATCTTCTATTCTTTGCAAAGACCTTCTCTGTAAGCAATAGATATCACAATTTCTTTTTGTCACCCAAAACTGCTCTTGTGATGAATAGTGACCATCCTCCACTGATTATGTCCGCAGGCGTCATTTCAGAGGCTACTAACAAAACAATGCGGCAATCGAGCCGCTTGGGAGTACCCGTTTGCAGTTGCTGGTGTGAATATAACATTCATGATCATGCAGATGCTGGATCTCCAGTCTAGTAAACACAGACTGAAACTTGCAAAATTATTCAATTTGTAAACTGCAATATTTACTAATTTATGACAAATGGTTTGCAGCTAAACCGAGAACGTTTGTCCGAGCTGTTTTTGTCCAAATGCTCTCAGGTAAGACCAGTGCAGTAAATATACTTCCATCGTTCAAATGAATCATCTGTTGCCAACAAATTCTCCTTGCTCATTTTTGTCCCAGAGGATGAATGGGCATTTGATCTGCTCTACTGTGTTGCATTCCTTGTGATGGACAAGCAGTGGCTAGAGAAGAACGCTACTTACATGGACTTCAATGTACGTGTCATCCTTATATCCACAAATGGTCGCCAGGTTGCATGTTTGATCGAAATAATTACTCTAGTGTAATTATCAGGAGATACTGAAGTCGACACGAGCGCAGCTGGAGAGAGAGCTTCTCCTGGACGATGTGATGCGGATTGAAGATATGCCATCATATGGATTGCTTTGCTAGGGGCCACATAGCTGTTGGAAATTATGATTGAGCTTCATGGTACGCGCGCATAGAACAGCCCTTTGATTTGTGGGATGAAACTTTTCATGACATGTAGAGCGAGGTCTTGCTGCTGTATACTGGATTTGGTTCCCACGGTGAACAAGCAAACAACTCATTTTCTCACCAAAATGTATTGCTATCCACCCGGGTTCCCTGGCCTCTGCATTGATGGATACACACTGTCAGCCTTGTTTACTTCTAAGGTATTTGTGGGATCGGAGTGGATTATTTCGTATCCCGAAAAGTCCCCACTAGTCCGTTTACTTCTCTGATTTTGAACCAAATAACCCGAGATATTCCCTCCTATCCCCATATTTTTTGCCTAAATAAAAAACACTCTATCATACTAGTGTATTTTTGGGGTGGGGTATTTGAGGGGATTGGGTGAACACCAAATCCCCTCCCATCCCTATACCCATTGGGAAGAAAAATACCTGAGAAGTAAACAAGGCCTTAGGGAGATATCCTCCCCGCGTGTAACAACATTTAGTTAGGATTATTTCCTGTGTAGCACTTGATGTAATCATGACTTGGAGTCCAAGTCCTTGTGCATATAAATAGAGCAAGAGGGGGACGAGGCGGCTAGGGTTAGGGTTTTAGGAGGATGTGATCCGCTCTGATACGATGCAATAATGAATTACACGGGCGGCTCAATAGCGCGCCTCGTCCCCCTCTTCCTCTATTTATATGCACAAGGACATGGACTCCAAGTCATGATTACATGAAGTGTTACACAAGAAATAGTCCCAACTAAATGTTGTTACACGCGGAGGAGGATATCTTCCTGATTCGGACGAGAAGGATCAACAAACCCCGATGGTTACTGGCTATAGAGTTCCTCAGAAAGGTTACCATGGAGAAAAGCGTTTTTAACATCGAGTTAATGAATAGGCCAGTTATTGGACAATGCAAGAGAGAGAACTACTCGGATGCTGATTGGGCCGGATGCCTAGATACTCGCCGCTCCATGTCGGGGTACTGTGTGTTTTCAGGTGAAAACTTGGTCTCTTGGTCATCTCCCAGGCAACCCATCGTTTCATGTTCCAGTGCAGAGGCAGAATAACACGCAGTCGCTACAGCAGTCGCTGAGACATCCTGGATCCGTAGCCTTCTCCAGGAGCTACGGCGACCTATTCACAATGATACCATTGTTTACTGTGAGAATGTGAGCGTTGTTTACCTCTCTGCCAACCCAGTACAACATCGTCGTACTAAGAACATTGAGCTTGACATTCATTTTGCGCGCGAAAAGGTGGCTCTCAGTGCTCTCCAGGTTCTCCATGTTTCCTCTAGTTCTTATTTTGCTGACATATTCACACCAAGGGACGGTCGTCTTCATTGTTTCACGAGTTTCGATCCAGCCTTCACATCGGTGAAGCACCGAGTTCAGACTGCGGGGGCGTGTTAGGGAGATATCTTCCCCCACATGTAACAACATTTAGTTAGGATTATTTCTTGTGTAACACTTGATGTAATCAGGACTTGAAGTCCAAGTCCTTGTGCATATAAATAGATGAACAGGGGGTGAGGCGCGCTATTGAGCAGCCCGTGTAATTCATTATTGCACACACATCCAGATTTATTACAAAAATAATTAGTGCTTACAGAAAAATAAATAAAAGGGAGCACATGAGCTATGATATGCGGAACAATTTCCTCCTTGGAAGCGTTTCTTTTGGAGAATTTGGACTTTGGATGTTGTTTTGGTGGTGGGTGTGTACCATCTACAAGAAATAAATCACTGTAGCGGAACTCTTTTTTTTTCTGTGCAGACCGCTTGTGGAGGCGCTTGTGTGCAAAAAAAAGAAGATAATAAAGCAGATAGCAGCCCGCTCCTACAAACGCAGGGCGCTTAATGCGAACGCTAAAGCGGCACTGATTCTAGCGCCCGCTTCTCCCGGTCACGAACAGAAAAGGCTAAGCGCCCGATGTAAATCTTTGCGTTGATGCGGAGCCGGACGCTAGGATCTGACTGCATAACTGCCGATAGCCCGGGATTCTAATCCTAGTGTCTGCCCCTAAGCGCCTCCATTGTACATGCCCTAATGTCTTTAGGGTGTTGCCTCGTTGCAGAGGCTGGATGTATATTATATGTGCGATATTAATATATTCTCTTTGTGTCTAAAAAGACGCACAAAGGGAATTTTGGAAAAGGTCATTGAGTTGGACATGTTGAAAAAAAGAATTGAATTGGTTTATCGCAATCACAAAACAACATTTTTTGCTCCCATCCCAATTACATTTATCCAAAATGTAATTCGTTGGCCCATTAGTTCAGCCACCGGCGGTTAGGGTTTAGTCTTGTACTCTAAGTTAACTTGTAATCCAAGATGTAGTCCCCCTCTCTCTCTATCTCTCTCTCTCTCTATATATATATATATCTCTACTACTTATAAAGGCACGAAGTGCTGTTGAAAAATTGAATCTGAAACGTCCATCATTTACATCACACGGCCCACGATGATCTATTCTCCCCTCCCACGATTTCAGCTAATTGCATCTTCCCCACGCTTATCTCTATCTCTACTACTTATAAAGGAAGTGCTGTTGGAAAATTGAATCTGAAACGTCCATCATTTACATCACATGGCCCACGATGATCTATTCTCCCCTCCCACGATTTCAGCTAACTGCATCTTCCCCACGCTTATTTTTCGAAAAATCTGGCTGGAGACTTCCAGCCCACCCAAATGGGGAAACGATTCCCCTAAATCAGTCCTCTTCCTCACGAGTTATGCAACCTCGCCGCCACGCCCCATCCGCCATCCTTCTCTTCCGCCGCCCCTAAGTCCCGACCTCCTTCATTGTTGTCCGCCCACGCGCCTCCTCCACGTTGCCGTTTGTGCCTCCTCCTTAGTGCAGCCCCAATCGGAGGTAGCAGAGGCGAGACACAGGTCGTGCCGCCACATCTGGAGAGAGTGCAGGGGCGCAGGATGTGGCTCGCGGGTGAGCAGCAGCCAGGTCGATACGCTCCCTAAATTTCTCTCTAAAGCTTCTAATTTTGGGTTCTTTCTTCATGCTCGAGCTTGTGCAGATGGGCTACTCGGGCAAATGCTCTGACCCCCAGCCATGTCGATCTGGACAACGTCTTTGCGTTCGTCACAAGTGGCAGGTTGAGTGACCTCTTCAGCTACCTAGCCTCTATCACCGCGCAACCAGTCACGGGGTTGGCTCTCCTGGACCCGACACTAAGGTGTGATTCTGTTTATCTTTTCTGGTCTGAAGTATTGCTTGACATCATGGCATAACTATTGAAGCAACATGGTTGTGTGTGTGTGGCTTTGATAAGGGCAACTATGCGTATGGCTGTAATGCATTCATGCTTATATTTTCTGATTTAGAATTATAATCTTTTGGCACTTTGCTTAAGTTCTGGATTTTGTTATTTAAGTGTTAGGAGGTGTAACTATACTCCGTTGCATAAAATTGTTGCTAAAGGAATGTACTCATGTTTGTACTTTCAGTTTATTATTAGTTTGCATATACCATCATGTCCGTTGGCAAGATTGTTTAGCTTCATTTTCTTCAGTTTTGTTGTCTGACTCTAACTATGTGCACATTTCAAAGGACCAAAAGGCCGATAGGAAACATGCAGATTCCAGTGTAGCTCCGAACATTAAAACTGAAGAGCCTAATGGTGTTCTACAAACATATGCAGAAGCACCAATAGGAGTCAGGGAGCAGGCAACCTCACATTTTTTCCAATTCACCTCAATGGTACTGATCCTCGCCTAAAGGTTAAGTGAGATGGGGATATTGGTATCGGTCTCACCAAAGCTGCTTGATTGGACCAGGACCCCAGGATTATAATATCCAGTGTAAGGTATGGCATCCAACTTCCTTCACGACCACCACCTATGCTCCCTTCTATGTATGTATGCCATTTACTCTTTGGCCTTTCTCTTAGTGCTAGACTAGAGTATGTACCTGATGAATCACATGGTACTTCAGCTGTTAGATATTTTGGCTCACATAATGAATTCAAATCTTTAAGTACAATGCCTTTACAGATCAATCGGATGTGGCTATGTAGCATCATTATTTATTTTAGACATGTAGATATACCTCAGTTTACAGATGAGTTAGATCATTTGCTGGTTTATTGTATTCATATGTAGAACGAAAGAATGAATTTTCTTTTCAGATGTATTCTTTGGAATTCATTGCTCATATTAAATACTATCTGCAGTAACCTGTGCATATTGATTATTAGCACTACCGTTTTCAAATTTCACTCTTCAAATTGTTGAAATATTGGGCCCATTTTTAGTGGCCCAAATTAGATTTCAGTTTTCCCTATAAATCTCAAAGCCCACATAGTGGCAGCCTTGTGAGTTTGAGCCCAAGTTGGTGGCAGCTCACTAGTGAGTGGCAAGAGGTGGGAAGTTTAGTCCCACATGGAAAGTTGGGAGGAAGTTAGACCACCTTATAAGGTGGGTTGTTTCACCACTAGTAAGTGAGTGAGAATAGGAGTGCTACACGCGCGCTCCTCCTCCTCCTCGCTCGTCTCGACTCGACTCGACGACTCGACGCGCGCGCTCGTGGTGAGTGGATTGAGCCTCGAGCCGAGACTTTCCTTACTTTTTGCAGCTCAGGAAAACGAACAGAGTCCTAGACGGACGCGTCACAGTTAGTCGGTTCGGGTCGCTCCCGGATCGTGGGCTATCTGTAACCGACTCGAAACGTTCGTGCGACGTGGGCAGCCTATATAATCTCTTGCCCGGCTACCACAGAAACACACCGAATACACGAGTTAGGGTTTCCACCTCTCTCTGCTTGCGCCATCGTAGCCTACTCCATCCCGCGCGCGACGTGCATCGGCGAACGGGAGAGCAGGTCTCCGGAACCGCTCGTCCTTGCGATCCTGTACGGGAGAGGGCGAATTAGGTTTTTGGGAAGCGCTCTGCGCGACGCTCAAGTTCTTCATCACGGGTCGCCTTCCGTCCAAGTCGGGCGGTGCTGCCTTCCGTCGTCTTCAACGCCGTCTACTTCGACCCGTCGTCCCGTCGTCAACGTTGTCATCAACAACGTTACTGCGACATCATCTGCTACACCTCCACCGTCACCTCCACCAGATCGGTACGTGCGACATATCTCGATCTGTTTAGCGATGGATGCTTTATCGTTTGCGCTGCTGCTATTCATGTTGATTAATGCATCTAGTATGTTCGAGTTTCACATGTTAGTAGTTGCTGTCATCATGTTTTATATTCTGGAATTAATCATGGAAATTGTGCCTAATTATCCAACAATCCAAAAACCTAATTATAGGCAATTTCCTGAGTTAACAATGGCTGGTTTTGCTGATGCACTGAGGCCGGATAAGTTTACCGGTGCACTTTAAGAGGTGGCAGATTAAGGCCACGCTCTGGCTTACTCATCTGAAAGTGTTCCAAGTTAGTAATGGTCTTCCTGAAGGAACTATATCTGACCAAGATCAGAACAAGTTCAAGGAAGACAATACTCTCTTTGTCGGATGCGTACTGAGTATTCTTGCTGATCGTCTATGTGATGTGTATATGCACATAGTAGACGGTAAAGAGCTCTGGATGCACTGAATGCTAAATTCAACCGATGCAGTGAACTGTACATCATGGAGAGCTTCCATGACATCGGGATGGTGAACAACCGTTCTGTAGTCGAACAAGCTCATGAGATACAGGCATTGCGAAAGAGCTTGAACTCCTTAAGTGTGCCTTACCTGACAAGTTTGTGGCTGGATGCATTATTGCTAAGTTGCCTCCTTCATGGAGGAACTTTGCCACAACTCTCAAACACAAGAGACAGGAGATATTAGTTGAAAACCTGATAGCGTCTCTTGATGTTGAGGAGAAAGCTCGGGCTAAGGATACTATTGAGAAAGGAGAGGGTCAGTCTAGCGCCAACATGGTGCAGAAGAACAAGAACAAAGGGAATAACAAGCCCTCCTTCAATAAGCCTATGAAGACTACAACCTTCAAGAAGAAGAAGATGATAAACAAAGCAGATTTGAGCTGCTTTACCTGTGGAGAGACTGGCCATTTTTCTAAGGACTGTCCAGAGAGGGCAGACCGCAAGAAAAAGGCGAGGCAAGTCAACACGGTGACCGCTAGCAATGCTGATGGGTACGGTAATCTCTTTACTGTTCTTTCGGTATTTCAATCTCCATGTTGGTGGATTGATACGGGTGCTAATGTTCATGTGTGTGCTAACATATCCATGTTCACTTCTTACCAGGTCGCCCGGGATTCTTCCGTCTTGATGGGGAATGGGTCACATGCTTCGTTCGTGGTGTTGGCACGGTAGATCTGAAGTTCACTTCGGGAAGATCGTGCAGCTGAGGAACGTGCAGATGTCCCTACTATGAACAAGAATCTCGTTAGCGGCTCCCTTCTATGTAGAGATGGGTTTAAGGTTGTTTTAGAGTCGAATAAAGTAGTTGTTTCCAAGTTTGGACAATTTATTGGTAAAGGCTATGAGTGCGGAGGTTTGTTCCGCTTTTCGCTTTCTGATTTCAGTAATAAGTCTGTGAACCATATTTGTGGCAATGTTAGTGATGATACCAATTTGGCATTCTCGTTTATGTCACATTAATTTTGGTTTAATGTCTCGGCTATCCAGTTTAAGTTTAATTCAAATTCACCATTGCCAAAGGTTCTAAGTGCCATAGTTGTGTGCAATCAAAGCAACCTCGGAAGCCTCACAAGGCGGCCGAGGAGAGAAACTTGGCACCTCTAGAACTCATACATTCTGATCTATGCGAGATGAATGGTGTGTTGACAAAAGGTGGAAAGAGATATTTCATGACATTGATTGATGATGCGACTAGATTTTGCTATGTTTATTTGTTGCGAACTAAAGATGAAGCTTTAGACTACTTTAAAATTTATAAGGCCGAAGTTGAAAATCAATTAGAGAGAAAGATCAAGCGTCTTAGGTCGGATCGTGGTGGTGAATATTTTCCTAAAATCTTTGATGAATTCTGTGAGGAACATGGTATTATTCATGAGAGGACGCCTCCCTATTCGCCCCAATCAAACGGGGTTGCCGAGAGGAAAACCACACGCTGACTGACTTGGTGAATTCCATGTTAGCCACTGCTGGTTTATCAAAGGCATGGTGGGGGAGGCTTTGTTGACTACATGTCATGTCCTGAATAGAGTTCCTAACAAGAATAAAGATAAAACCCCTTACGAGGAGTGGTCTGGAAGAAAACCATCACTTTCGTATTTGCGCACATGGGGATGTTTGGCGAAAGTCAATATTCCAATTACTAAGAAGCGCAAACTCGGACCAAAGACAGTGGATTGTATCTTTCTAGGTTATGCTCCGCGGAGTGTAGGCTATAGATTTTTAGTAGTTCAATCTGAAGTACCTGATATGCATGTTGATACTATTATGGAATCTCGTGATGCAACATTCTTTGAGAATATGTTTCCTATGAAAGATATGCATAGCATTGCTAGAATTTCTACTGAGATAGTTCCTGAATCTAGTACATCTAATGAGTATTTTGAACAATCACATGAGATTGTTATTGAGAAGGATGACAATGAAGCTCCTAAACGGAGCAAGAGACGAAGGATTGAAAAATCCTTTGGTGATGATTTCATTGTGTACCTTGTGGATGATACTCCCACGTCCATTGCAGAGGCATATGCATCTCCAGATGCAGATGACTGGAAAGAAGCTGTCCATAATGAGATGGACTCGATTCTTTCTAATGGAACTTGGGAGCTATCAGAACGACCCCATGGATGCAAGCCTGTGGGCTGCAAATGGGTGTTCAAGAAGAAGCTAAGACCTGATGGTACTATTGAGAAGTACAAGGCGCGGCTTGTAGCGAAAGGCTACACACAGAGAGAAGGCGAAGATTACTTCGACACCTATTCACCTGTCGCTAGACTTACCACCATTCGAGTACTACTATCCATGGCTGCCTCCTATGGTCTTATCGTTCATCAAATGGACGTAAAGACAGCTTTTCTTAATGGAGAGTTGGAAGAGGAAATCTATATGGATCAGCCTGATGGGTTTGTAGTAAAAGGTGAAGAAAGAAAGGTGTGCAAGTTGCTAAAATCTTTATATGGCCTAAAACAAGCACCTAAGCAATGACATGAGAAGTTTGACAGAACTTTAACTTGTAGGCTTTGTTGTCAATGAGGCTGACAAGTGCGTTTACTATCGCCATGGTGGGGGCGAAGGTGTTATATTATGTTTGTATGTGGATGATATTCTGATCTTTGGTACAAACATGAAAGTAATACACGAGGTCAAGTCCTTCTTGTCAAAGAGCTTTGATATGAAAGATCTGGGAGAAGCTGATGTGATTTTGAACATCAAGCTGATTAAGAACGAGAGTGGGATTACTCTAACGCAATCCCATTATGTTGAGAAGATCTTGAGCCGGTTCGGCTATATTGATAGCAAGCCTTCTTCAACACCTTATGATCCCAGTGTGACATTACGCAAGAACCGGAGAATCGCCATAGATCAATTGAGATATTCTCAGATCGTTGGCTCACTCATGTACTTAGCGAGCGCGACTAGACCCGACATCTCTTTTGCTGTTAGCAAGTTGAGTAGGTTCATGTCAAACCCGGGTACTGATCATTGGCATGCACTTGATAGGGTCATGCGCTACCTATGTGGTACAATGAGTTATGGGATTCACTATTCAGGGCACCCAGCTGTGCTTGAAGGATATAGTGATTCGAATTGGATCTCAGATGTAGCTGATCTGTACGCCACAAGTGGGTATGTATTTACCTTTGGAGGTGGCGCAGTGTCATGGAGATCTTGCAAGCAAACCATATTGACGAGGTCAACTATGGAAGCAGAACTTACGCTTTAGACACAACCACTGTTGAATCAGAATGGTTGCGTGAGCTTTTGATGGACTTGCGTGGTTGAAAAACCTGTTCCGGCAATCCTTTTGAATTGTGACAATCAAACTGTAATTGTCAAAGTGAACAATTCTAAGGATAACGCGAAGTCATCAAGACACGTCAAGAGACGTTTGAAGTCTGTCAGAAATTGCGAAACTCCGGAGTAATAACTGTTACATATATTCAAACAGACAAAAACCTGGCAGATCCCTTTACAAAGGGACTATCACGTAATGTGATAGAAAGTGCATCGAGGAGATGGGTTTGAGACCCGTTGATGTTACACCATAGTGGTAACCCAACCTTTGTGATCGGAGATCCCGTGAATTAGGACCTGGGAAGAACAAACTAGTGGTTTAATTGAGGAGAGTATTATGTAACCCTCTCTATGTGAAGATGCACAACTCTCAATTGCTGTAAGGCAGGTTGGCGACAAGCCTTAATGTGTTTATGTTGGCTATTATAGCAAAGATGCTGTCCTACAGAGCATTCTTGAAATAACACACCTATATGAGTTCGATTGTTAAACGTCGCAATCTATGAGATTTGGGTGATCTCTAGTAAACTCATGAAGAGACCATGAAGTATGACGCATATGCTTCACCCGCGGGGTAGGCTACTGGCAGCCATGTACTGGTCATGACTTTGAGTGAAACCCTGTTCACGCAAAACTTGCAATTCAAGGCTTAGTCCATTGTTCAAGTGTGAATGGATGTAGCTTAAGGTTCTAGGCGGAAGTTCAACTTAACAGTCTCCGCTGAAACACTAGTATATAAACAAGCAGCGAGTATTGATAAATCTCTAAATGGGGATTTGAGATCTGGTGGGGGATTATTGAAATATTGGGCCCATTTTTAGTGGCCCAAATTAGATTTCAGTTTTCCCTATAAATCTCAAAGCCCACATAGTGGCAGCCTTGTGAGTTTGAGCCCAAGTTGGTGGCAGCTCACTAGTGAGTGGCAAGAGGTGGGAAGTTTAGTCCCACATGGAAAGTTGGGAGGAAGTTAGACCACCTTATAAGGTGGGTTGTTTCACCACTAGTAAGTGAGTGAGAATAGGAGTGCTACACGCGCTCCTCCTCCTCCTCGCTCGCTCGTCTCGACTCGACTCGACTCGACGACACGTCACGACGCGCCGCGCTCGTGGTGAGTGGATTGAGCCTCGAGCCGAGACTTTTCTTACTTTTTGCAGCTCAGAAAACGAACAGAGTCCTAGACGGACGCGTCACTTAGTCGGTTCGGTCGCTCCCGGATCGTGGGCTATCTCGTAACCGACTCGAAACGTTCGTGCGACGTGGGCGTGGCCCACGTTGCCTAGGGTTTCCCGAGCCTATATAATCTCTTGCCCGGCTACCACAGAAACACACCGAATACACGAGTTAGGGTTTCCACCTCTCTCTGCTTGCGCCGCCATCGTAGCCTACTCCATCCCGCGCGCCGATGTGCATCGGCGAACGGGAGAGCAGGTCTCCGGAACCGCTCGTCCTTGCGATCCTGTACGGGAGAGGGCGAATTAGGTTTTGGGAAGCGCTCTGCGCGACTGCTCAAGTTCTTCATCACGGGTCGCCTTCCGTCCAAGTCGGGCGGTGCTGCCTTCCGTCGTCTTCAACGTTGTCTACTTCAACCCGTCGTCAACAACGTTGTCATCAACAACGTTACTGCTGCGACATCATCTGCTACACCTCCACCGTCACCTCCACCAGATCGGTACGTGCGACATATCTCGATCTGTTTAGCGATGGATGCTTTATCGTTTGCGCTGCTGCTATTCATGTTGATTAATGCATCTAGTATGTTCGAGTTTCACATGTTAGTAGTTGCTGTCATCATGTTTTATATTCTGGAATTAATCATGGAAATTGTGCCTAATTATCCAACACAAATTGCAGTCATCTTCGTCTTCATGTTCACTGGAGCTGGTGCATCTCACTAATGGCCCTGACAACAAGGTCACCACCTGAGGTCACCCTATTTGCTTCAAGCTACTAGCTAGGATACATCTGGTCAGCGAGTGGCTCAATTCATGGACGATGCACTCGATGTGGACATGACTGTCGTGCTCACTGGTGGAGAGGTGAAGCAAGAGCCAAGAGGGGCACAAGTCGACAGTGGTGAAACTGGATATGATGAAGATCTAGAGACATCTTGTAAATTTTGGTAGGGCTACTTTATTTGCAAGCTCAACATTTTAAATGTGATTGTATTTATGCTTATGTTCAGTTCTTTCTTTATTGAAAATCTAAACCTAACTATGTAGTTGATTGTTGATATTTGACCGCCTTAGCAGAATGATAAGATTAGTTGACATGCTTCCGTAACATACATTTTCTATCATGAGTACAAAGTAGTGTTAGCTTCAAAATGGAGCAAGGGGAAGTTATAATATCCTGGATTACATTAGTTTGGAAAATACGAGCAACATGATTACTTTGATGAAGACGTGCGTTGCACGTACAGGCTAACTAGTATATATATAGGGTCGCACCATTCTGAAACCGGTGCTCAAAATATTATTTTGAGCACCACCGATCCCATATAGGATGCGAGCCAGTAAATACATAAAGGAAAACTGCCAAACCACACGCACGAAGGCCCAACTCATCCCGTTCCCCACGACCCCCGCATCATGCTCCGTGACGGCAGGCCACGCGCCACGGCTGTACACGCGCGAGCTCGCCGCTCGACCCGCACGCCGCCGCTGCTCGAAAGGCGTGCCGCCGGACCCTCAGCACGCAAGCCGCCGCCCACCAACGCGAGCACCGCCGGCCCCTCAACACACGCGCCACCGCCCACCTACCCGAGCGCCGCCAGCTCCATCCCCCGCGCCGGCCGGGAGCGCCGTCTCCATCCTACGCGCTGGCCGGGAGCGCCGCCTCCATCCTGCGCGCTGGCCGGGAGCGCCGCCTCCATCCTTCGCCACGGCCGGGAGCCCCTCATCAACTCCGACGCGCGTCCGCTGCCACGAAGCTCATCGACTCCGGCGCCCCTCCCCGCGCCTCCTCAAGTCCGGCCGTCCGGGGACCTCCGCACGCCGCCTTAGAACACCACCAGATGGCCGCCGGGTTCAATCCTTGCCGCGCCATTCTTCTGCTCCACAAGCGGCGAGGTCTGTTCGTGTTGTTTTTTTCGTAAACGGTTGTACTGCCCAGACGCGAAGGTTGTACTGCCATTGTAATGTGGTTTGTGTTGCGCCTGTGACTCTGTGAGGACGAGAGAGATGTATACTACTCCTTCGCGTAGATGTATACTACTCCGAATTATACATCTACAGATTGGAGTACCGTGGTTTGGAGTACTCCGAATCATAAGTCGATAAATGCAAGACCTCGGCAGCAATAAACGCAAGTCGTCAGCAGCAGCGCACACACATATTTAGCAAGCAGCAGTTCATACTTCTAGCAGCACACGTAGCGGTAGTTGCCCGGAATAATTAATTTGTCTTTCCATGACATAGAACTAGGCATTCAACTTTATATATACTAGCAAAAGTGCCCGTGCGTTGCACCGGGAGCAATAAATATATTATTTTAGTAAATAGAAAAATAAATACTTAATCGCTCCGAAAAATGATCCGTGGTGACAGTTTTTTGAGAATCATCTAATATTTACTAATATAAATTATTAGCTATTGTAGGTATAGATAGGAAAACATGCTTGTACTCGTTCTGAGAGAATTTTTGTTGACTTCGTGATGGCACACAAAAAAAGTTATCGTCGTTACAACCACACCAACGACGTGTCACAAAAACCAGCCAAATTTAAGAGTCCACACAGCTGCTCCGTGGTCAGGCGTGCTAAGTTAGTATTTCTACCTGTCCGCCAATTCAGCAAGGCCACCATATTTGGTATTTCTACGTGTAGGGGTCCTTGCGTGCCTTGTAGTACATTGAATTATGCTTCACGCTCAACTTCTTTGTCTTGAAGTGCAGATAGAAAAGTGTATGCCTTTTAATTTGGTTTTGCCTTGAATGTAGGTCATGGAAGCACCATGTTGGTGTTCCTTTCTTTGTACGTGTAATGTGTTTATTGGTGAGCATGATACCGCATGTACAGCCGTGCATATGCCAATGGGATCCACCATGCATGGTGGATGTACTATTGTGCAAGATGCGACTACCGCGGCGGACTGTTGGTCATTGGCGGGATCAGCCACAATCACATCACTGATCATGGATGCGCGCAACAGCTAGCCTCATGTATGTATGGCGCCGACCACCAACAAATAGTAGGACGGACATGAGATACAGGATCGGCATCATCGAACACTTAGAACACCATGTTTTCAAATAAATCATTTGCACTTCCTTTTGTTTGCCCGGATAAACAAATCTCAGATTCTCAGCAACCACATGACTTGGCGCACGGATCGATCAACAACAGAACTCGCAGATGTAGCATACACTTCCGCGTCCGCAACCGCATAGTTGATGATCGGGTTGTGCCGGCAATGTAAGATAGCATGGGGAGCACGAAAGCGGCGGACTGGGCATATAGCGCCTAGCCCATCTATGCGACGCCGAGGATGTTGCACACCCAGCCATCTGGATCGACGAAGGCGTCACCTGACCTTGTCGGTGGAGTCGAGCAGCTCCATCGGCCCCAAGCATGCTCGCCCAACCAACTTCTTTTGCTCGGCCTTGCCGATGGTGCAGAGGAGCTCAGCTCCGAGCCTGCTCTCAAAGGCCAACATCTTCTACTCGCCGACTGTCGACGCTAGTGAGGAGCAGGGGGGACATTTTTGGACGACGCCAGCGGTACTGCTCCTTGCACATGTTCCGCTACTTCTCTAGCGCCCTGTAGGCTATATTCGCGATCCGATCTTCACGGACCGAGTGGAGGTGGAGTTGCACTGGTCGGTAACGGCTGCGCTATGTGAATGCGCTTTTCGCCTTTTCACCGGAGAGAAACACCACGTGGTCGTCTCCGTGCCGTGGTGGCGCGGCTCAGGACGATATACGTACGTATGGAGAGGAGATCTAGGTCATGCTGGCTGGTTCTTTGTAGGCGCCTAGGCGGGCCTTGTTCTCTCTGGTTCGGAGAACGTATCCCGTACGTTCCAAGTTTTTTTTTTTCCTTTTTTTTGAGAAACTGTATGTTTCAAGTTTCCAAGTTTGGATTGAAGGAGACACGAGGAATTGAAGGGTGTACGTGTACAGCAAGGATACCATCGAGGGAAACCAAGGACGACCAGGCCACAGTTTGCAAGCCCATGACACGTAGACTTCATGTCGATTACTACTCGGTTTGAGTTTGGCATACGAATCTCGGTTGAGTTGATATACGTACAAGAACGAAACAATGAACGAAGGAAATAGCCCACGACGGACGAAACCAGTTTGACGGACGAAACCAGGGAAACAATCCTCCCTTTATTATTAGGTATAGATATAGATATAGACTAGCAAAAAGTGCCCGTGCGTTGCAACGGGTTGAAATTTATTGGATACATTTTTAGTCAATGCAGTGTTTTATATTAATCAATGCAATGTTTTAGATTATTTATTTAGTAAGTTAATATCTATTCAATTTGCAACTTTAAGAATTTCCAAAACTCTTTTGTGAATGGTGTAGCTAGAGAGGTTCCATAGTAGATTTGCTAAATGCGTTAAGAAATAAAAATAATTGCATGAAGAAACAGAAGCAGAAAGGCAATTAAATAATATAACCATGGGATATTTGAGATCTTATCTTGGCATCTCATCTTTTGTGGTGCAATATTCAAACATCCATGTTTCAACTTATAGTAGGGACCTCCGATAGACTACCATATAAAACACAGCTCTCCAAACACATGTTTAAATCACAACCAAATTTAACTTTCAAAAGGGATGGCATGCTTGAGCATGCATGTTTTATATGTTTATCTACGAGCATAATTAATCACATAAGAAATTTAGGATCAAATCACCCTTTTCTGAGGGAAACATCTGAATAGGAGATTGACAGACGCTACAAGTGACCATCCATGTAAAAGATGGACTGGGTTGACCTTGTGAATTCAATTGCATTTTAGTTCTTCTAAGGTACTGCGCTGGTGTTTGCTGGACTAAGGGTTGATGCTAGATGGTAAATATTATATATCATATCAAACCTCCAAGTAATTTCCACTTCAGTAATTTTTTAAATTAACTTTGGCGTGATGCTTCTTTTTCTCAATCCACATGAAACATCCACTTGTCTGAACTTTGGCGTGATACTTCTTTTCTCATACACCTGCTTGGTTTTCATCCACTCACCAACGCTTTTATGCCATCTTACCATTCTTTTTTTCTTTGAGATGCGTGTATATCTGGAGTCGCCTAAAGCATCAGCCTCATCCAGAGTTAAGAGGAACGCTGACAATGGGGAGACAAGCTGGAAGTACGCCTGGTTAGACGAGAACGAGATTTTCACAGGTCGGACGTAGGCGCGTGGGTGATTTCGCTCGGGCTTGGCCGATCCGCGTGGGCACTGCATGGTACCTGCCAAGATCACGCTGCGCGTCCCCTTCTTCTACAAAGCCCGTCCCTGACTTCCTTCATCCCCCGCCGGTGGTTCTGCCGCCGCCCACGCTCCGTCTGATTTCGTTTCTGTTGTTTTATTCCATCTCTCGCCGTCCTTGGCTTCCGTGGTTTGGCCACTGCCTTAATTCCTTACTGAACCGGCTTGTTGATTTTAGAAAAGTTGAGGTATATAAACTGCCCAAATTTGTTATACTTGAGCGAGGTGGGACTATTGAGAACAAAATATTCGTGCGTGTGGCTAATCCGCTAATGCATCATTTAAATGGAACAAACATGGCCGGCGGCCCATTGGTTGATGATTGACCTATGTACAACACTTTGCAACGCGACAGACGAACGCCAGCGCGTCCTTCCCGAAAAATAAACGAACGCCAGCACGAGGCATACGACGGAGATTCTATCGAACCGTTTTCTTACTTCAGCGGTGGCATTAACTGTAATTTCATCTGAAAATTAGGGATAATTAAAAAACGGACGAAAATTTTGGGGAGAAACCTTACTTCCTTTATTAGTAGGTGGAGAAACCTTACTTCCTTTATTAGTAGGTAAAGATATAGATTTTCTTGCTATTTTAATTTTGAGCTGAACTTTTGTTTCCCATCTGTCTGAAATTTCGAGAAGCATAAAAATAGATATGCTCGATGTGCATACGTTTGAAACTGGATGTGTGTGATATCATACCTGGAAGTTTACTTGTTCGGTCGTCACGGAGCCTTGGTCGCCTGCTGCCGAGATGATGTTCTCCAGCCTACAGATGGAGGGATGATTTGATTATTGTCTCGATCAGCTTGCAAAATAGATCTGGCTACCTAGATAGCAGCTTCATTCGGGTGGTGTCGGAGCTTCAGTTTCGGAATCAGCAACCTTGGTGATTGTGGTGGTGCAGATCGACTGGCCACGGTTCCATTTGTTTTATCTTCAACGAGAAATGCACAGATTAATCGCTGCCAGCCAGAAAATACTTGTATACAGTAAGTACGTGTATCTGTCTATGGATGGTACTAAGAAGATACGGCGAGAAGTTCAATTGGCAAATATTGGAAAGTACACAAATTTCAAATAAGTACATGGCATTAAATTTAGAAAGTACACTAAAAATAATTACGAACAAAACAACTTCCAAAAATACACATATAACCGTTTGGAAGTTCAACACTTAAAATATTGGCCAATGCATTTCAGTTCAAAATAATTAGGCAAAAGTAAATACAACATCCGCTAGCTTCACCTTCTAGTACCCATGCCACCGCTCCATCCGAAGCCTCCTACCATGCGCAGGTCAGCTTGCCGCGCTTGGATGCCTCCTGCTGCCGGTACATGGGCCCTGCACCAACCGCGGCCATGTTTTTGTCCCATTCCCCTCTGCCTCACTCCGTTCTATGTTAATTAATCTATATACATGCAGTTTCCACGTTATGTTTTTTTGGAACATGCAGCACACCTGCTTGTTTGCAGGAAGTGCAACCTTTTTAGACTGGTCAATACATTTTTGTTTTTATGAAAAAAAAAGAAATTTCACTGTTTATGCTTCCGCCTCTGGCGGTTCACGTTTCGTACCTGCGGAGAAAATTTCAATATCGTAGGCTCCCGCATTTGGGGTAGTACACGGAGGAGTGATTTTTTTTAATCTACCACCAAAGTTTATTTTTGTAACTTTCAACAACTAGACCAACAATTTTAGTTTCGAAAACTGAAAAAGATGTAGTTTGTTCGGTGTGGTAGAATCAAATGAGAAGTATAAAACCCCAAAAAAGTACAATTAAAAGTTCAATTGGATAATTGTCAGATGTTCGGATCTTGGTTTTCGGAAATTTAAATCGACAAAAAATAAACAATTTGTCCGAAAGTACACACAATTTTTTTTACTAAATGTAAATAACTAAAGGTACGAAGTACATTTAGCAAACTAACAAAATATTTGAACAGCGTTGAAGTAAATTTGATCCATTTAAGGAAGTCTAGAAAAACTAAGTTGTTTGTCGTGAAGTAAACATGGTTGCATTACAAAGTGTAGATTGTTGGGACGGGGAGTAAAGAAAACAACAAAAATATACGTGAGAAGTACACATATTGCTAACGGAAGTATGCATAGCTACAACAAGAAGTACAATCAATAATTCCAGCAAATACACACCTGACGTAAAATGCGGGATACTGATAAACCTACTGCATAACATATCGGCGTGAAGGCAGTACAACCACAAAGGCTGAGAAGTACAAGGATTTGTAGCGGAAAGTTCAAGTACTTCAGTTTTGAATCATTATATTTTTTGATATGCTATGAATTTAGTCAACGCAATAATAATCAGTCAATTCAAAGGTCGGATTGTAGGTCAAATAATTTAGAAACGAGAAAAAAATGGTTGATCACACTTTGGTCGCGAAAAAACCTCACTTAGAAGCCCATTTTTGAACTTCATCGCGGATAGCACTGAGAAGTACAACCATTCGACATGAGCAGTACATCAACTTGTTAAAGGAAGTACAAGTAAACCTACAAAATCAAAATGTAGAAAAACAAAAATAGTCCCATCACCCACGAGGAAGTTCAGATGCTTGACGACGAGATGTACAACCATTCGAGACGAGCAGTACAGGCACCCGATAAAGTCCAAATTTAGAAAAAAAAACAAAATAATCCCGTCATCTGCGAGGAAGTACGAGCAGTGATTCCGAGAAGTACATGCGGAGACAACAGGAAGTACAAGCGGTAATTACATGAAGAAAATACCCCCACATAAGTTCGCATAGCAACGTTGAGAAGTTCAAATATTGGGATCCGGGAAGTACAAAATCTCTTAAATAGAATATAGACAATCTAAAATTATCATTTTGAAGCACACATGGTAGTTTTTTGTAAAACACACTAGTATCAAAACATTTCCAGGAAGTACAACCACGAAGGCCAGGAAGTATAAGGACATGTCGCGGGAAGTTCAAGTGTGCGTGGTTGTGCTGAGCATTTTGTGTGGTCGGGGATCCCAAACGGACACCGTATGAGAAACTTATAGTCATTTTACTGAACATTTTCGTGAAACAGCGCATTTTTAGAACTTCCCGGATAACAGCGCATTCTAGGAAAGTTCAAGTCATGTAGCAGAAAGTTCAGGTACTTCACCTTTGATTCATTATATTTTTTGATATGCTATGAATTTAGTAAACGCAACAATAATCAGTCAATTCAAAGTTTAGATTGTAGGTCAAATAATTTAGAAACGAGAAAAAAAATGGTTGATCAAACTTTGATCGCGAAAAAACCTCACTTAGAAGCCCATTTTTGAACTTCATCGCGGATAGCACTGAGAAGTACAACCATTCGACATGAGAAGTACATCAACTTGTTCAAGAAGTACAAGCAAACCAACAAAATCAAAATGCAGAAAAACAAAAATAGTCCCATCACCCACGAGGAAGTTCAGATGCTTGACGACGAGATGTACAACCATTCGAGACGAGCAGTACAAGCACCCGATAAAGTCCAAATTTAGAAAAACCAAAATAATCCCGTCATCTGCGAGGAAGTACGAGCAGTGATTCCGAGAAGTACAGGCGGAGACAACAGGAAGTACAAGCGGTAATTACATGAAGAAAATACCCCCACGTAAGTTCACATAGCAACGTTGAGAAGTTCAAATATTAAGATCCGGGAAGTACATAATGTCTTAAATAGAATATAGGGACAATCTAAAATTATTGTTTCGAAGAACACATGCTAGTTTTTGTAAAACACACTAGTATCAAAACATTTCTAGGAAGTACAACCACGAAGGCCAAGAAGTACAAGGACATGTCGCGGAAAGTTCTAGTGCGCGTGATTGTGCTGAGCATTTTGTGTGGCCGTGGACCTCAAACGGACACCGTATGAGAAACTTATTGTCATTTTACTGAACACTTTCGTGAAACAGCGCCGAGAAGTACAACCGCATTTCCCTAGAAGTGCAAGTTTGTGTCGATGGAAGTTCAATGCTCTGTTTTTACGGGGCGGAAATCTATTGTCCAAATCTCATCGATTTGATTACCAACCACTTCAATCATTGTCAGCAACAGCTTTATATGGTAGATTATATGTCTAATTTCATTACCTACAACATTTTATAACAAATAAATGGATCTAATCTATCAAATTCAAATCGTTTTCCCGCAAAATATACGGGAAACATGATGTCAATACCCCTAAAATTAGTTTCAAACCGTACGGATTTGGCAAAAATGATAGATACGAAAAAGATGCGCCATTTTGACACCTTTCCAACCGTATATCTTTTCATTGTTTAAATATAACGCATGGAAAGCGCGGGGAAAATCATTCGGCGCCCGTCACATAAAATGGGCGGACAGTAATTCGAGTTTTTCTCTTAAACTGTAAGGAATTAGATAAATTAATTATCATAAGAAAGTTGCGACTAGTCCATAGCTTTCCAACGCCATATCATTTGCATCATTCCGACAAACGGTTGAAACAAAGCATCAAAATTACTGTCCGCTCGTTTTTAAGTACGTCTGAATTTCGGTATTTTCAAAATTATTTAAAAACTGTGAGAATTTTGAAAAAAACGTAAAACATGAAAAAGTTACGCAATTTCATTATCTATCCAATGGTATATCATTTGAACATTTTGGATAAGCGATTCGAAAATCAAACTAAAAGTTCGTTTTCTGGCCATATAGAAGCGTTTTCGTATTTTCAAAATTAAACTTAAACCATGCATAATCTGCAGAAATTGTGAACATAAAAAAGTTGTGGTTTTTATTATCTATCCAACGTTATATCACTTGCACATTTCCGACAAATGGTTGAGAAAGTCGATGTACAATCAGTAGCTTTGAAGAAAATGAGAAGTTCAGGTAAGTTCCGACAGAAAGGTCAACCCTGTTACCTGGAAAGTTCAACCTTGCGTTCAGAGAAGTTTAAGTCGGTGCTCAGAATATTATTCTGCAACTGGTTACATGGTAAGTTCTGACAGAAAGGTCAACCTTGTGAATAAGTATAAGTATATATATATGTATATGTATGATCAAGCATGAGGAGGGCCATCGAGTCACCCGTGACCATTATTGTTACATGGTATCAGAGCGGGCTGTCCTAACCTAGCCGCCGCTCTCCCTCCTCCTCCTACCAGTCGTTGACCCTCCTTCCCTCCTACCGTGATACCCGACGAGATTGCAGCCAAGGAGCGCGAGCTCGACGCCCATGCCCAAGGCCTTGATGCACGTGAGGCCTCTCTCTCCCAAAAACTCACCACCAACCCCAACGCCACCGATGCCCTAGTCATCACCGACCTTTCCCAAATCCCTAATCTCGTGGCCACCACCACCAAAACCCAACTACCTATGCAACATCTGTCAAACTCCACGTTCCCATCACCCTCAGCCTCAACAATGGCAACTACACCAACTGGAGGGAGCCCTTACTCATCACTCTCGGACGCTACGACCTCACCACCCAAGCCATCGGTGAGACCACCCTTTCTGACACGGGCCCCAACTCTTACTGGGATCGCGACGACTACACCATCCTCTCATGGATCTATGGCTCCGTCTCCGTCGACCTCGTCGGCATTGTCATGCACCCGGGCTCCACGACCCGCAAGATCTGGGATGCCATGGAGAGTCTATTCCGCGACAACTAGAAGAACTGTGCCATTCAGTTGGAGGCCGACTTCAGCAACACGCCGCAGGGGGATCTCTCCATCAGCCTACTGTGCCAAGCTGAAGGCCCTCGCTGACTTTCTCAGCGACGTCGACCAACCCGTCTAAGATGCGACCCTCGTCATTACCCTCCTTCGTGGTCTTAACGAGAGCTATGCACATCTGCGCTCGTTTCTGCTGTTTCAGGTCCCCTTCCTAACGTTCCTGCAGACGGGGTCCACTCTCATCCTCGATGAGAACCAGAAGAAAATGGACATCAAGAACCGAACTAACACGGTGCTCTAGGCCCGCGGGCAAAGCGTGTAACATCCACCTGGTGGCCCCCGTCCTCAACCATCATCGTCCGGGAACGCCAGGGGTGCCAGGGGCGCTGACCGTGGCACTGACCAGCTCTCCGCCTACACTGGCAACTACTGCCGTGGCGGCCGTGGTGGCCATGGACGCGGTCGTGGTGACTCCCCCTAGCAGTTCAACCTGTGGACGGGTGCTCCCATCCGCGCCCACCTTCAGTAGCATCAGCCAGCGCCATGGCAGCCAACGCCATGGACACCCCGACCATGGAAAGCTTTTGCCCCTGGGGTCCTCGGTCTGCTCCCCAGCTTTGCTCCTCCACATGCCTACACTACATATGGGCATCCCTCCACCAGCTACGTGTTGGGTTTCGGTGCAAAAAAATTCCAACGACATAACGATATAGCCAAGATCTATTATATGGAGATGCAATGTAACTGAGGGATCGGTGTTCATACCCTTGAAGACCGAAAAGCCTAACGTTCACAATGAACGTTTGTTGATGAAGTTGTACGTCGACGCCGACCTCAAGGTCGTGAAGAATTTCAACGATGGAGCGCTCCAAGTGTCGTGCATCCGCAGTTTCTACACACGTACGATGTATAGACGTCTCATGGGCTCCGGTTCAGCGGTGCAGCGGAAGAAGAAGATTCGGACGGGTGTCCCGAATAGCACAATGGCATGCAGTCGGATGAGAATACTCCAATCCTACGCGCGTTAGAAATTTGGGAACACACGTGAGGGAGAGGAGAGGGGAGGGAGAGAGAACTCAATGGTTGGAATGAGGGGGGAGCCTTGGGGGGCTTTATATAGGAGTCAAGGGGGAGAGGTATGGCCACCTGGGGGCAACCGCCCGCCCCTCCCTCCCATGCACCGCCGGCACCTAGGGTTAGGGTTTGGAGCGCCGGCCCCCTTCTCCCTTTCCCTTGGCCCTTGGCCGCCCCCCTCAATGTCGAATCATATTCCTTTTGTAACACGATAACTTTGTTTGTGTGATACTTGATCTTCAGTATCCGCCATACCTTTGTTCTAACCCATTACCGATAAACACAATTAAACTTGTTGACATAATATCACATCTCTTATGACCTGGTCATTTACTTTTGCAAGAGGTGTTTATATGATATTACCGAGTGGGCCCTTTGTCGTATCTATCCTTTACAAGATTGTACAAATTCCGCTCTTGACACATACACATCAACCCATCTCATTATCATACCTGAGCATCACCTTTATGACTACCCTATCACGGTGTAGTGGTTGATGATATCAAAGTAGTCGCATATGATAGCGATTAAATATGGTCTCACGGTCTAAGGATTAGGTTACAACATTCCATGGCAGTATCGCAATGCTGAATTTTGTGACTTGATCACATTGCAATACCTTATGGGTGTGAGTCCATCATGTTCACCAACATGACTCCATTATTAATGACTACAAGTCACATGATAAGGACACCTTGATCATCTTATTAATCAATGGACTATATCAATAGTGACGGGGTTTTGCTTACATACCACACGTGCATCAACTTTTCCGCTTAATACAGTTATAACATGGCATAAAACTATTATGAACAAACACATATATGATAAATAAAAAATCTTTATTTATTTGCCACTAGGGCACATATCTAACTGTCTTCCACTTGCACTAGTATTATAAATGCACTACAAGGAATATGGTTAAATACGACGGTCCAAAATTGTTACTGAATTGTCATAATAGTCGGTTTGTGACGTTCTTGTGACGTTTTTGAAAACTTCGAAAGATGAGCGTCAGTAATGGTCAACAGTAATGGTCCCCTTAAGAATGTCACAAACGATTCTGACGTTTTACGAACGTCATAACTGTTATGACGTTTTGAAAATGTCGTTGGCGCCGCTGCTATGCCACGTAGGCGATCCGACGTGGCAAAGATTGTGACGATTTGAAAACATCGTTATTTGAAATCAGCCCGGTCCATTCAGTCTGTTGTATGGGCCAAGCCCAGTAACGTTGAATTTTTCTCCTTTGTTGGGCAATGGCCTGTTACGAGCCCAATTTTTATTGGACTTTTTCCTTTTTAATTTCCTTTTTATACCAATTGTTTTCGGGCCATGTGTTTTTCGCAGCATGTCGAATTGGGCCTTGGCCTTTTTGAGGTCCATTAGAATTTTGGGCCTTGGCATGTTTGGTGTCCATTTCAGTTTTGTGCTCTGGACTTTTTAGGGTCCAGTTATTTTACGGGCTTTTGCCTTTTTCAGCATTTTTTAATTCCTGCTTTTCTAAAATGCACGCATATATATACTAATCAATTTTTTGTTGGGCTGTAGCCTTTTAAGAGCCCATATATTTCCAGGCTACTTTGGGCCTTGGCCTTTTAACAAACAACAAATAGCCCAACTACACATCATTTAAATTATGAAATTCAGCAGCTAAATACAAAAATCAACATTGCAAATATGTTCATAGGAGCACATAATTCACAGCAGCATCACAACATGTTCACCGATTCATCAAAATGACCAGGTTCACATGTTCACAGATTCACCAACATGGTGCACAAAAACACCAACCCAGCAAGACATAAGACCAAGTTTTTCACACAAAAAGACATAGAACCAGCATCACCTTCACAACAAAACCCTCTAATTCCCAGCAGATCTAGCTCCAAACAGCGCCATCATCTAAGCAACCCTCGCATCGTTTTCTTCAGTCCTCTTGAGCAGCGCCTGGTAATCCTTGTCGCGTTCAGCATGTGCGGCTTCAGCAGCATCCGCCTTCTTGATGGCAGCCAATTCTTCCTCTGACTTCTTCTTCATGGCAGCCAGCTCCGCTTTCATTTCTGCACTCTCGTCCTGCGATCTCTTGAGCCAATCTTCCAGATGAAAATCTTGAGCAGATACAGCAGCTGTAGTCGGCTTGGTATCGGTACCAGACTGAAGACCAATGTTTTTGAGGAATGTGCTTTTTGGGCACTCTTTGGTAAGAACTTTCGCAACGACCTCAACAACAGACTTTGGCGCTGCGCCTTCTGGCAAAGGAATAGCCATCTCAGCTTCCATAGCGGCCTGGACATCAGTTTCCAAAAGAATGGTTCAAACCTGTACAATTGTGCAAGAATGGTTCAAACCTGTGAAATGCACAAGTCACTTACTATTGCAGCTTTAGCTTCCTCAGAGAAACCATCCTTCTTGCTGTGATGGGTCACCTTAAAAAGGTCAATTGCATCAAGCTCTTCACCATTGCGCTCCTCCCTCTGGAAATGATGTTCACCAGGAATCAGAACATAAGCTTGTGGAGACAAGAGTAAATTGCAAAAGGAAATTCTAAAAGAGGGTTCTTACAGTTGCATACACATGAGCTGCATAGCTCCGAGAGCCAGTCTTCTGGGAAAATTTGACCGTAGAACGATTATCCTTGTTCTTCATACATGTAGTCTGCATATGGGCACAATTATGTAAGCTATCCAGCAATATGCACAGTATAAAGATGAGCAATATGTCTAGCATATATACAAAGATAACCTGTCACAACAATATGCATACATTTCTTTCACTGAAGCAAAAAACATACCCTGTGTTTTGGGGTTGCCCACAGAGCAGTGAGAGCTTGCCATTCTTCATCTGAGACACGCTTAGAAGGGGACTTGATGCTGACTTCATTTGCTGGCATTCTGTCAAAATAATCCCTCTTGAGGACGTAGCGCCTGTTCTTCGTCAGGTTCTTCAGGATGTCACAACAAGCATTCTTGATGACATCCGACTCTATGTCCATGTTGAAATTTGCCTACAAAGTAAACAAGGGAAAGGACACAAAGTTAGTTATCATCAGCTTTTAACAATCAGAGCAAGCACTCCTATCAGTTAACCAATCAACTGGTGATCAAGAATATTACCCCCACTTTCCCAATGAAGTTGGGCAACATATTCTTGTCATTCTTGTACTCCTTGAAATGCGGAAAGACTAGCATCTGGTCTCTTGCAATCAATCCACCCTCCGATGAAAACTTGGCAGCCGACAAAGGCTTCTCAGGACGTTTCATCCCTTCAGGAATCTCAATGGTAACCTTGGCTCCCAACCCTTGGGTAATCTTCTCCAACCCTTTGCCCTTCCTTTTACGCTTGACAATAGTAGATAGTGTGCTTGCATCTGAATAGCATACATACAAAGATCATGTCAGAAAACAGCACACATCCAAAAGAGTCTAGAAAGATAACAAATGCAGATGATAGCGTGGACAACTTTCCAAAGGAAAACTTACCTGCATCACTGAATTCAACCTCACGATCAAGCAAGCCATCAGAGTCAAAGTGCTCATGACCCCTGCCAGCAGATGAAGTAGGACTGGGGCCCCTGTGCATAATACTTCCTTCATCCATTGACTGAGATCCTTCATCCATCTGCGTTGAGCTTCTGCGGTTGTTGCGGAGCGGGGTATCTTCATGATTGGTTGCAGACACCTCCGTCGATGACCTCCCGCAGACTCTTTTGGGAGGAAGTTCATCAACAACTTCCAGAGGCCTCTTTGTTGCTCCTGGAGCATCAGCAAACACTCTTCCGGAAGGCATTGAACTTGGTGTTTCTTGGAACCTCTTACTCATCCTTGGGGCTGCTGGCTTTTTAACACCAGCCTTCTTCTTTCTACTCTTGCGAATCTTCAATACCTCATACAAATATCAAAAACAATGACATTACATAACATGTTATAGCAAAACAAAGATAAGCAAGCAGATAAAAGTAATCCCACCCCTACAACAATGATGAGGATTATGCACCTGCACAATTCCCTCCCCTAAACTGCCCTGAACCTCCTCCTCCTCCTCCTCCTCCTCAGTTACTTGGTCATCTCTCGGATTATAGTCAGAGCTCTCGCCTTGTGTTATGGCAGATGACCCATCACTTGAAAGTGGGCTACCACATTGTCCACCTTTACCACCTCGACCACCATGTGTCTTCCTAATCATTGACACTACGGCCGGAATAGCGAGGGACTGTAAGATGTGGTTGTTCCACATCATTGTGGTAGCCCTGATCTTTTCCATTTCAGTGAGGGCGTTTCTTTACATGTATAAGAAAAAATGTAACCATTAGATGATTGGTTGAAATGCATAGGGGAGCAAGACAACTCAAACAACTAAGGTAAATTATTTAATCGTAGCAAGTACCGGCTTTTAGTTTCATTTAATCCTGGTAGACTATTTAGGTACACAATTATTCAGACTATAACACTAAACTTCAATTACCAGCCACCTGCTTCTTCCCAGTTCATGAGCATTAGACACAATGATGTTAAAGGATGAAGTTCCATACCAGCCATCCACTTCTTCCCAGTCTTTGCCATGACTGATGTTGAGGGCTTGGATCTGTGTTGGCAAAACAAAATGAATACGAATGAGTGACAACAGATACAACATATGGATGCAATTGAAGATCCAAGCAACATAGGTTCATGTTAATCAACCATCACCTGGTTCTCCTTGCTCCTTGAAGTTGATCAAACCTTGATAGTATTACCTAACAAAATAGCAGGTTAGAATCATTACACAAATCCCCTCATACAACAATATATAGACATGTACCAATAAAGCGGTAGTAGGCATGTGTCCGGAGAGTCCATTTGACTAGGGGAAAAAGCATGTGTCGGACAGACCTAAACCTACATTTGAACTAGCTATAGCGCGTGCATCCAGCAGAGTAGGATACATGCGGATGTCCGGTGCGGCGCGGGCGCGATGGAGGCGATAGATCGGAAGGCGCGCCTGCCGCAGACGTGAGGCGTCATGGAGGAGGGGAGGCAGTGGCCCGCGGCGCAGGGCGGCAACGCCGCGCGGAGAGCCATGGCGGGCACGTCCTTGTGGGAGCTGGCGGCACCGACCAGCGACGGGCGATCGAGCGTGTCGCGGCAGAACCCCGTAGGTGAGCGGCGGAGGAGGTGTGGCGAGCGAGGACCTCAATGGCGGAGGATTTCCGTGAGCGGCGGTGGCCCGGGAGGATAACACCAAACACAACCGACGTTCCCCTCCTCCAAGGAAGGCCCTCCTTGCAGCGCGTCGCGTACGACGACCGACGAGGTCTTCTCCACGGAGATCGAGCGCCATGGCTGCTGGGATGGGGGTGGCGTGGGCGTCGGCGTGGAGGATGGTAGATGGCGGCATGGGCGTGGAGTAGGGGAGACGGTGGCGTGGGCTTGGAGATGGGAGACGGCGTCGGCGGCGTGGAGGAGGGGAGACGGCGGCGGCGGCATGGAGGAGGGTGAGGGAGGGGGATGTAAGGGCGAGGAGGGGGATATACGGCCGCCGAAGGACAATTATTGGTCTTATTTCTGTGGCGCACCTGATTCTGTGCGCCATAGAAGGCGCACCTCGTTCTGTGCACCACAGTGAAACCAATTATTGGGGCTGGCCGGGGGTGGGGCCCACCATATTTCTGTGGCGCATGTGATGAGGTCTAAGACCCCGTGTGTGGCCCGATCTCGCGAATGACCCAAGAATCAAAGGGGGAAAGAGAGGGAGAGGCGGAAGAACACGAAAGAACACGAACGAACACGAACACGACCCTTCGATACGAGGCTCGATGGCGCCAGGGAGAGAACCCGGTAGATCGGGAGAGAGGTGACCAGAGAGGAGAGAGCACACTAGAATTCACTCACATAGATCTAATCATCTATGGGTTGCCTTGATGGGTAGGAGACAAAGCTAATTCATGAACTAACACTATGCTCTCGTCAACAAGGTTGGTAAATACAAAATGGGGGGGCCCGGGGTGGGGCCCCCCGCCCTCCGGACGGAGGGCCCGGGATGGGGGGGTCGATTCCGCCGGGGCATCTCGGTTTGGCCTCCGGCTTCGGTCCGGTGTCTCCTCCTCCTCCTCCTCCTCGCCTCTTCTTCCTCTTCCTTCCTTCTTCCTTCATTCTTTGCACCATGGGGGTTTCCTTCTCTCTTGGTCCTTGTCGACGTCGGTACCTATAGACACCATGATGATAGGCATGAGGTAGCATACCATTCAAGTTGGTATTGAGATCGACCATAGAGAGGAAGGAGTTCACCTTGACATATATGGCGGGGGTTTGTGTTGTTGGTCCACTTGGGGGACTCCTTGACCATGGTGTAGCGTCGACGATAGGCGGGCCGCATCATCTCCCCCTTGGGGAAGAGTCGTCCTCGACTCTTGCTCCTCCTCACCGATGAGGTAGACGGGAAGGACTTGTATAGGTGCCCTTGTGTCCTTAGGGATGCTCGTCGTAGTGCAGGCGTCTTTGTTGTAGTCCATAACGGGTCTCCCATGTAGTGGTGGAGGGGCCAAGTCTTGGTCGAAGAAGAACAAGGGGAAAAACAACTTGCAAAAGGAAAGCTTGTGGATGCCAATTTGGTGTCCGGCGAACAAGAGGCTCTCAATCAAATACGAAGCATCAAGTCGTTTCTCCAAAAGGCATTGGGCAAAAATGGTGATCAATAGAGTGTCGATGTATCCAAAATGTGGTAGGACAAAAATTTGTGCAAGTAAAAGTTTGCTTTGGAAGGTGTCAAAAATGTTGTGTGTAGCATTGTCCCACACAAATGGAACAATCAAAAGGCAAGTATCGGCGGCAAAATTTGGGGCAAAATTGTTATGTGCAATGGCAAAGCTATGGAGACTTCTAGCTTGGGAAAGTATGGTTGGCGTGAGCCGAGTATGGGTATCCTCAAGTGTCAAAGAATCCATTGCAATTGCCAAAGATGAAATGAGAAATCCAAAGGAGAGCAACCTTTGGTGTGGCATGTGGCACAAGGTGCATAATGTGTCTCTCACATGTATGACATGATCCTTGAGATTCTCGGAGTGTATGATGATATCATCAATACATACAACAACCATTGTGCCAACAAGATGTTTCAAGATAAGTTGCATAAGAAGCAAAAGGTGATGAGGAATTGGACCAAACCGGAAGCTCGACAAACCAAGTCGGAAACACATGAGGGCGAAGGCTTGTGGGAACATACCCTTTGGTGTGATTCCCGCGGGTTAGGTCCTTGGTGGGGTAGCTCTCAATTGCGCGTTTCGTGAGCTCATGCTCCGTAGCGGTGGAAGTGGTCGTCCGTGTACCTACACATGGAAGAAACAAGACAAAAAGTGTGTGCATGGTAGATGAATACATCATCCATCATGATGTTCCATGTCTTATGCACATCACCATTAGTGTCAAGCAAGATAGTATGAAATGCATGGCGATGGTGCATATGGTAAGAAGGTGCATTCATGGCATGTGGTAACTCATGATCATCAAAAAGGGAGAAGGCTATGGGGGCCATCTTGTGGACAATGAAATAAGCACTCTTGCATACCAAGCATAAGAAAGAGCAATTGTTCACAATCTTGGATGCAAGGATCATGGAATGGTGTAAACATTTTGGGCAAAGCATGTGGAAACTAATGTCATCATTGTTGTCGACAACCCTATGGAAGGAGCAAGTGTTCATCAAGGGTGTCACAACACAAGCATGAGCATAATCATTATCATTGCAAGCAAGCGGAGCAAATATGAAACTTTCATAGCATGGCATGTTCATGGTATCACAATCAATCAACTCCACATGATCAACAATGTTAGCAAGCAAAGCATCACATGGGAATATGAAAGAATCAAGTGACGTAGCAAATGTATCATCAAGATCATGCATGCACTCATAAGTCATCATGTCCACTAGTGGGATCATGGCATCATCAACACCTATGTTGTTACCTTTGTAGGCCGACTCATGTGAAGTAGGTGTTGTGGAAGTAGGAGGATCCATGTGGTCGACATGTCCATCTTGGAGCAAGCATGGTGAGATATCATCATCTTCATGCACCATGTACATCTTCTCCATGAGTGGGAACTCATCCTCCGTGGAACCTAGTGCAACATAAGAAGGCACACACGAGGGAGAGGTTAATGTGTTAGCTAATGCGCTGTCCTCCATGGACCTATCATCTACCTCTCTCAACTCACTTTGTGTATCACTCATGTCCTCCAAATGGAAGCACTCAAACTCACATATGGGGTGGAAGTCACTCAACTCACTATCACTCTCGCTCAAGTGGGCTAAGTGGCTCTCATGCTCACATGGGATTGGTACCAACTCATCAATCAAGCATAGAGGAGTAGGCTCGACTTTCTCATCTCCATGCGCCTCCTTGGTTGAAGGGAACATCCCATGCTCAACCATCTCAACTCCATGCGCCTCCGTAGGTGAAGGGAGAATCCCATGCTCACCATGCTCAACTCCATCGCCTCCTAAGTCGTCCTCAAGTGGTGGTATCTTGGAGACTTGTGCATTGAGCTCGTCGAAGTAGAGCTTCTTGGCGCTTGGCGTTGTGCATTGCCATGCCACGTGACCCTTGGTCTTGCACACCTCACATAGGAGATTGGGACATTCCCGTGGAAGGTGGCCTTGTTGCTTGCACTTGTAGCATCGGAGTCCATAGGCATATGACGAGGTAGGGGCCATTGTGGTGGTGGCGCAAGAGGTAGAAGTCGCCTTATGAGGAAGGTCTTCATGTCGAGGCTCTCGTCTTCTTGCCTCATCACCATGTCTTGAGTGGTGTCGTCGAAGATCATGTGTGGGCGGATGTCGATGTGGACCATGAGGTGGTGGTGGTCGACGACGATCATGAGATGGTGTGAGTCGATGACGGTCCTTGCCATGCCTAGGTGATGGCTCATGTTGGGGGCGCTCTTGATGCTCCATATGATGTCCGTGATGTCGATGATCGTGTGCATAAGCACTCTCATGGTGGCGCCTTGAGGAGCTCGGAGAAGTGTGTCGAGGCCGAACATGTTGGGGACGCTCTTGATGATCCACATGATGATGCCATCGTGGAGGTCCTCTATCTTCATATGTAGCTCCATTGGCCAAGTAGGGGTATGTGGGAGCATCGGCGGTATGCATGGTGGGGTCGATGTCGTCCTCTTGATGGTGCTCCACCATGTCGTCCATGCTTGTTGAGCAAGTGTCGATGTAGAGCTCGTCGATGTCGTCCATGTTGGCGATGCTCGTGGAGCCATAGTCGGTGTAGAGCTCCTCGATGTCGGTCATGTTGGCGATGCTTGCGGAGCCATAGTCGGTGTAGAGCTCCACATGTTCCTCCACATCCGCAGTGCTTGAAGAGGCATCCTCCTTGAAGTGCTCCGTGTACTCCTCCGTATCTTCTTCTTCGCTATACATGTTAGCAAGACGGTATCTATATGGTGTATGTTAGTGGAAGAACACTACCTCGCAATCTTACCGTGGTATGACAAGATTGGGGTGATCCAACAAACCGAGAGTTAGAACAATTGTATCGGGCACTCACACAAAGACACACGCAAAAGCTAGCAAATATGGTGTTAGGTGAGTATGGTGGAAAGCCAAAAGATGAAATCCGAAATCAAGTTTGTTGTTAAGGGTGGGTAAGATCCAAAAACTCAAATGTCAAAGCGATGATCACTATAAACACGGAAAAGATGTGGAACTCACACACGGGATAAGCGGGGTTAGTGCGACCAAGGAACGAGCGGAAAAGTGTATGTGCCCGAAAGCAAGGGTGGCTCGGTGTCACACTAACACAAGGAGAGGTCAAAGCTTTGGTTGCAAACGAAGAGACAACAAGATTCACACGCGGCCTCTCTTCTCTTTTCTCTCTTTTGCTTAAAAGCTTTTTCTCTTTTGTGTTTGGTGGCACTTACACTCTTTGTGTATATGTATGTATGATGGCACTCGCACACTTTTGCCCTATGGTGCACTTGCACTCTTTTTGTGTTTTGGCGGCTTTTTCTCGCACTATGTTAGCGTTAGCTCGCTTTTGCTATCTTGCCACACGAGTTTTGCTTAGAAGCTTGACTCCACACTACACACACTCCTCACAATCGGGGCCACGTGCAATGTCTCGCAACACTAGATAAGCAATGCTCGATAGGATAGATCACAAAAGAAGAGGGGTTACAAGGGTAGAGCAAGTTATACCTAAGATGTTAGGCGGTGATGGAACACACAACTTGCGATGACGGCGGTGGTGTCAAGATGTACGTTTGCAAGTCCGGGGTGCCGAGGATGTTGTCGCTTGCTTCGGAGCTGCGGGTTAGTGTCACAAACAAGGCACTCCAACCGAAACAAGCAAACACAAGTTAGCGTAGAAAACGGGTCAAAGTAGCTCGGCGGTGGTGGCGGTGGCATGCCGGTGGTGGGTGTGTCGATGCTCTTGCGGATGCGGTGGTGGTGGTGGGGCCGCGGCTTTGGTTACCGGTGGGTTGGAGAGATGGCGGTGCTTGCCGGTGGTGGAGAGGGGTGGTGGTGGTTGGCGGCGGTGGTGGTGGTGCGGCGCCCGGTCTGGGGGCCGGTCTGGCCGGGCCACGGGCCGGGCCCGGGTCTGGGCCGGTCGTCCGGTCTGTCGGCCCGGTCTCCGGTTGACCGGGTTCTCAACCGGTTGGGCATTTTCTCTCTCCTGTTCTTGAGGCAAACCAAACCAAATCGACCCAAATCGAAGGAAACGATGGAATTGGGGGCTAGAAAGTGGAAGTGTGGGGTTGAACCCATTCGTTGACGCTCATCCACAAGTCACTTGTACTTGAATTATGCTCTCAAGAGCTCTCTTTGTCAACTCTTGCTCAATCGAGGTTGACATTGGCATTCTTGTACCTACACACACAATAGGCAAAGCAAAGAACGTGTGTGCATGGTATATGAACACATCATCCATCATGATGGTCCATTTCTTTTGCACATCACCATTAGCGTTAAGCAAAGCATCATAATAGATATGGTGAATATGCGGGGTAAACACATGAACATGCTCATCATGGATATAGGAAAAGTCTCCAAAATTTGAGAGAGCTATGGGGGCAATCTCATTTACAAGCATATTAACATTATGGCAAACCAAGCATTGGAAAGAGCAAGTGTTCAACATTTTGGTTGCATTAATGGGAGAGTATTGCAAGCATTTCACACAAAACATGTTCAACATTGTATCATTGTTGTCGACAAACCTAAGGAAAGAGCAATTGTTCATCAAGGTTGTCACAACACAAGCATCAATGTCCTCATTGCAATCAACACATGGGAAAGAGCAATTATTCGACATATTGCAAGCAAGAGGAACTAACTCGAAAGACTCATAGCATGGCATGGAAATATTATCATAAGCAACTAATTCCACATGATCAACAATAGGTGTATCACAAGTATCACATGGGAATGTGAAAGAAGCATATGTCATAGCAATCGGATCATCCAACTCATGCAAGCACTCACAAATCATCATGTCCACTAGTGGGATCATGGCATCATCAACACCCATATAGGTACCTTTGTAGTCCCGCTCATATGAGGTAGGTGTTGTGGAAGTGGTAGGCTCCATGTGGCCTCCATGTTCATCTTCAAGCAACAAGCATGGTGTGATATCATCATCTTCATGCACCATGTACATCTTCTCCATGATCGGCGTCTCGTCATCCATGGGACCTAATAAGACACAAGGAAACACACTAGGGGTAGAGGGTAAGTTGTTAGAATTCGAAATGGCCTCACATGACCTATCAACTACCACTCTCATCTCACTCTGTGTATCACTCATGCCCTCCAAGTGGAGGCACTCATCAAGCTCACATATAGTGGAGTCACTCATCTCACATTTAGTGGAGTCGCTCATCTCACATATAGTGGAGTCCCTCATCTCCATGGTAATGACGTCGTCGATGTCCGAGCAACCTAGCAAAGAGGAAGACAACACAAGAGGAGTAGAGGTTAAGTTGTTAGAAATCGAAACATCCTCACTCGACTCATGGGGTGTATCACTCTTGCTCTCAAGGTGTTTGAAGTATGCGTTGCACTCGGCTTTTTCTTTGGGTGTCATTTGGGCTTCTCGAGCATCTAGCTCGGCGAAGTATGCTCTCATCTCGGCTTGCTCTAGTGGGGTCATCATGTGTATATCTCACTAGGAAGGTGTATATGTATGTGGTGGAAGGAAAGCTACACAAGTATCCCACCTTTCAAGAAAGTATCGAAAAATGGTTCAAGTCAAGAGCAAAGCCAAAATGTATCGGGGTTACTCACACACACACTCAAAGCACACACAAAAGGCTAAGAACTCTATATGGTGGTGGGTAAGGAGTGGATAGCAAACGAAAAGACCAACGGAAAAGTCTATTGTCAAATGTGGGTAAGATCCAAAGTCAAATGTCAAAAGTGATGATCTATGTCAAGGAAACACGGAAACACACACAAGGAAGAACAATGGGGTTAGCGCGACCAAGGAAGTGAGCAAATAACAAAGATGGTCCTAACGAAGACTATATGCTCGGTGTCACGCCAACACAAGAGAGACCGTAGCTTGGTTGCATATAAGAGAAGCAACTAGATTTGCACAAGATGTCACTCTTCTCTTTCTCTCTTTGTGCTCACAAGCTTTGCACTTCTCGATATCGGTGGACACACACTCTTTTCTATTTCCTTTTCTTTTCTCTTTTTTTTATATGCTTAGAAGCTTTTTTTTCTCTATGTATAGGTCACACTTTTTCTTCTTTTGTGTATCTTTCTCACCGAGCTTGCTTCGGAGCTTTGCTCAACTCAACGCACACACACACACACCCCTCTCACGGTCGTGACACTTGTGCAATGCTTCGCAACACTCGGAAAGCCACTCTCAATGGGATAGGTACGCAAAGGAAGAAAGGGGCTACAAGGGGTAGGGGAGGCAAGTTATACCTATTGACGTTAGGCGGTGTCAAGCACACGAACTTGCGATGATGGTGATGACGATGGTGTCGAAGTTGCGCCGGAATCCGAGGTGCCAACGGTGTCGTCGCGGTGTTGATGTAGGCGCGGAAGCGGAATAGACAACCGATGCACTCCAAATCGGAAACCGAGCAAATCAAGTCAATGCCCGAAAAGTTTGGTCAAAACGAGCGGTCGAAAGTTGGGCTCCAAAAATTTCGGAAAAGGTGTCAAAATTAGAGTCACGGTATTGTGAGATGGCTGTAAAAGTTTGGAGTCAAACGAGCTCCGGAAAGTTGTCAAAATTTGGGGCAAAAAGTGGAGTTAAAATTGGACGAAAATCGGGTCAAAAGCGTGAAATCCGGTCGGGGGCCGGTCTGACCGGATCCTGGGCCGGACAATCCGGTTGCCGCCCGGTTGGCGCCCGGTCCGAGCAATTTTTTCCGGCGTGGCGCCCGGTTTGGCTCCGGTTGGAGAATTTCTTCAGCGAATTGAAATGGAATCGGATGAAATTGGTGATTGGTGGCTTGGCGCGCGCTTGCTGCTGCGAGGATGGTGGCCGTATCTGGCTCGAGCTGATGCGCGCGGGGATCAAGCAGAGCAGCGTGGGGATTGGTGCCCAGTGAGCGGATGGGGCAGGCGGCGATTGGCGCGTGGCGGAGGAGCTAGGCGGCGGGGCGGCCTGGGCGCAGGTGGTTGCGGGCGGGAGCCGCGGGAGCAGGCGGTGCTGTTTGCCGGCGGCCAGGGGGTGGTGGTGCCTGCATGCTGGTGGTTGGCCGCTGCAGCCTTGTGCTGCTGGTCGAGCGGACGCGTGGAGCGGGCGGCCAGGGGCGAGCGGCAGCAGCCGTGCACGCGAAGTGGGGCCGGACCAGGGCGAGGAGCAGGTGCGGGCGCGTGCGGTTGAGGCGCGCGGGAGCAGCGAGCTGCGCAGCGATGGCCAAGCGGCGGGAGGCGGCCGGCCGGCGATTTGGCTTGGCCGGGGCGAGCGGAAGGCGTTGGCTGGAGGCTGGTGGGGCACTGAGCACGGGGTGGGGCGAGGCGGCGGTCAACGCGCGGGGCGGGGCTCGATCTGTTCCTCCTCCCGAAGAACAGCAACGAAGAACAACTCGAAAAAGAGGCCACAAATCCTCAGATTTCTTGCGATTTTGGAGGAATTAGAAGCTGAAAATTGGGGGAAGTGTAGATCAACACCAATAACACTAGATCCGTGAATCAAAACCACAAAAAACGCAATAAATTCGCAGATCAAATTTCGAGCTATTTTTTGGGACAATTTTTGGAGAAAATTTTTGGGCGAAATTGGAGAGATTCGAGGGTCAAATCCGCGGAAACCAAAGGCTGCTGATACCATATGATGAGGTCTAAGACCCCGTGTGTGGCCTGATCTCGCGAATGACCCAAGAATCAAAGGGGGAAAGAGAGGGAGAGGCGAAAGAACACGAAGAACGCGAAGAACACAACGCACACCAACCCGATACAATCGATACTTACCCTCGTGGCTCGATGGACCACGCCAATAGAATCACCACGGGAGAGACTCGAGGTAGAATCCCGGAGTGAGAGATCGGTGTTGGGGACGGAGACCGGTGAGGGAGAGAGAGTGGAGCACACTAGAATCTCACTCACATAGATCTAATCATCCAACATGGGTTGCCTTGATACAAAGGGGATGAAACCCTAGGGAGACAAAGCTCAAAGTCATGTTTAAGCCTAAATCTTGTCTAACCAGCTATGGGGGCGAGCTGGGGTCTTATATAGGCATACAAGGCGACATGGGTCGAAAAGGTACAAGTTGGTGGGTCAAACCCGACGAATCCGGTCGGGCCGGTCCGACCGGGCCTGGGACCGGGCCATCCGGTTCCAAACCGGATTCTGGGCCGGAGCAACGGGGCTTCGGGAGCCCCGGGATTGCTTCCGGATGGCACCGGTCGACGATCCGGTTGAAAACCGGCCGGGCCGGTCAGGAGCCCGGTCAGACCGGGCCTGGGACCGGGCGGTCCGGTCAGGAGCCCGGTCCGACCGGGCCTGTGACCGGCTGGCCCTCCTCCTCCCGCCTCTTCTTCCTCTTCCTTCCTTCTTCCTTCATTCTTTGCACCATGGGGGTTTCCTTCTCTCTTGGTCCTTGTCGACGTCGGTACCTATAGACACCATGATGATAGGCATGAGGTAGCATACCATTCAAGTTGGTATTGAGATCGACCATAGAGAGGAAGGAGTTCACCTTGACATATATGGCGGGGGTTTGTGTTGTTGGTCCACTTGGGGACTCCTTGACCATGGTGTAGCGTCGACGATAGGCGGGGCTGCATCAGCATGTGTGCATGGTGCGCCACGAAAACATTCTATTTCAGTGGAGCACCTTGTCTGGTGAATTCTGTGGCGCACGCAAAAGTGGTGCGCCATTGAATAGCCTCCCACCTATAGCTTTCCTACTAGTGGCGGCCGGAGGAGCTCGGGAATGCCGGGGAGCGACAGTGGCCGGAGGTGGAGGGGATGACCCGATTCGGCCGTCTGTGACCTTCCCGCGAGAGCGCGCGTCAACAGGGAGACTCCACTCGGCGAGGCGAAGCTCCTGGGATGCTCGGGGAGGAGCGACGGTGCTCCAATCGATGGTGGCGACCGTCAGCTGCGAGTTTAGGGTTAGGGTTTTCACGCGGGAGAGGGGGAATGGTGTGCTAGGGTTCTCTGGTGGTGGATCGGGCTCTTTATAGACGTGGCCGAGAGCATTGGGTGCCCGGACGTGCGCCAGCGACCTGCTTGGATCATCGGGGAAGAAGGTCTCTTTGCACGTACCCCCTAGGAAAAGTGTGGGCCAGTTCTGGGGCTAGCTGGGCCGAGGTGGGCTTCACTAGGGAGAAGAGAGAGGGGAGAGGAAATGGGCTTCCAGCCCAGAAAGTGAGAGAGTGAGGATTTTATCTTTTATCTTTTTCTAGATTTTTGTTTCATGTTTTCAAATCCAAATTCAAATCTGTTTTGAATAGAGTTTGACAACTCGAACTTTTCAGAGATTTGCAAAACATACATGGCTCTCCAACCTAACATAAAAGCCATGTTGCTTAGTTTGAACAAAAACTTGAGATTTGAATGCAGATGAAATAGAGGGAAAATTTGCATAAGTGAGGTTTATTTGTCTTTGATGTAAAGTTTTGCTCAAATTCAAACTAAATGCATGCAATGCTCATGAAGACACATTTATTCATTTAAAGGTTGGGATGTTACAGTTATTCTAGTTTTTCTCAAATTCCTGTGCACAAAGATGATCAAGAAAAGTCCTAAATTGGAAGAAGTGCCATTTTATGGTAATAGAAGGTGTAGTCCTTGGACATCGAGTTTCAGGAAGAGTTATTGAAGTGGACTGCGCAAAGATAGAAGCCATAGAGAAGCTACCACCCTCTCTCTCTGTCGGCGGTTAGCTTCCACCCTCTATGTATGCGAAAGGGCGGTTACCCAGTACGCTAAAGTTAGGTTTTCTGCATTATTTTTCATGAGCTAAATTATAAAATCTTTTTAGGCATTACTTTTCACGCAAAAAATGATAAACCATCACCGATTTGTTGTAGCCATTACTTTTCATGCAAAAAATGATACATCATCACCCATTTCTTGTAGCCATTACTTTTCACGCAAAAAATGATAAACCATCACCGATTTTGTTGTAGCCATTACTTTTCACGCAAAAAATGATACGCCATCACCCATTTCTTGTAGCCATTACTTTCCACGCAAAAAATGATAAACCATCACCGATTTTGTTGTAGCCATTACTTTTCACGCAAAAATGATACACCATCACCCATTTCTTGTAGCCATTACTTTTCACGCAAAAAATGATAAACCATCACCGATTTTGTTGTAGCCATTACTTTTCACGCAAAAATGATACACCATCACCCATTTCTTGTAGCCATTACTTTCCACGCAAAAAACGATAAACCATCACCGATTTTGTTGTAGCCATTACTTTTCACGCAAAAAATGATAGGGCACCATCACCCATTTTTTGTAGCCATTACTTTACACGCAAAAAATGATAAACCATCAATGATTTGTTGTAGCCATTACGGTAAAATGATAAACTATCACGAATTACCATTTCTTTTAGGCATTACTTTTCACGGTAAAATGATAAACTATATCACGAAGTTCCATTTCCGTCAAGATAGTCCGCATTACTTTTTTGTTGAGATATATAACCCCACAACGGTCATCTCCTCCTTAATTTATTGTGTAAACCCCCACAACGGTCATCCTCCTTAATTTATTGTGTAAACCCCCACCAACGTTCACCTCCTCCTTATTTTATTGTGTAAACCCCTACAACGGTCATCTCTCCCTTATAAACACCCACACGGCCATCCCTTGTGTCAATAGGTTCTGCCTCTCTCTTCTTCGTTCACATACACTTGATCCATTGCCATGGCTTCCACGTCTCGGACGCGGACCAGAAGGGGAAGGGAAGGGGAAGGGGAAGGGGAAGGGGAAGGGGAAGTGGATCATCATCATTGCCACCACCACCGTCAACAATGCCATTGATCATAGAGGAGTTCTTCATCGTCGTCTATGAAGACCCTTTGGTCAAGAAGGTACGTACGCGTTCCCACATATATGATGCATGTGATTAATTATGGGCATGTTCTAAAAAACCTTTAATTTCAAACGATCGACACTCGATCTCTTTGCAGGCACTCCCAAAAAAGTTTGCGGACTATCTTGACGGCCAGGAGCCAGCTAAGGTGTATCTGCGAGCAGCTGACTGCGGTCCTTATCTCTGGACCGTGGAGGTCCTATTTGACGGACAAGACCGAATGTACCTCGACAAGGGCTGGGAGAAATTCGCCATCGCGCACGGTGTGGATTTCGGTTGCTACGCACACTTCAAATATGAAGGCGATGATGTGCTCATAGTGAAGGTGTTCGACGGAACAATGTGCATGAGGTACTACTACTCAGACGACGAAGATACTGACGATGAAAGCGACGACGACGTGAAGCCATGCATCCATCCCCTTTAGATAAGGGGATTATGACCAAGAATATATATGTAGCTTCATATGCATCGATTTAGAGACCTAGCTATTTTCTATATATTATGCATGTAAAAAATAATATCGCATTTCCACTATTATTCGAGCACCACAGCCTCCAAACGATGCCGATGCCGATGCCGATATCGGCATGGTCAGAACGGCTATGCTCGCCGCCACTGCTAGGTCAACGTCGGGATGCACAATGTTTAGCATAAGAGTCACTTTAGATTAAGCTGCGAAAATAGTCACCTGCCATGGGCTGAGGCGGCCCCACAGAGCGGCTCTATATTATATTCTCTAAATAAATAGACGACCACATCGGTCATTGGCTGCGGAGGCCCCACAGAGCGACAATATATAATTTTCTATAAATAAATAGACGACCCACTGGTCATTGGCTGCGGCAGCCCCATAGAGCGGCCCAATTTGTCATTGGCATCACCGCGTATACAATCAGGAAATAAAACGGCCCACGCGTCAGCGATAGATGGATGGCTACCCGTCAGCACGAGACGGTCAGAGAGGAACTGCCCTGACGGTAAGACCTGACGGCAACCCGCGTCTTCGAGGGGTTTCAAACTAGAGGGAGGGGAAAACCGAGGAAAAACTAACAAGCTGGGGAAAACTGAGAACAACTAACGAAGCAGGGGCACGAAAATAGAAATCCCTTTGATATATCATATGACATTTTTTGATTTGAAATAAGGCGGGAAATGAAAATAATTTGAAAGGGCACATACAAATTTGCCTTGGTTCCCGGTTCGTGCCACGAACCGGGACTAAAGGCCTATTTTGCGCACACAGCGAAAAACACAGCGAAAATGGGCCTTTAGTCCCGGTCCGTGGCACGAACCGGGACAAAAGGGGGCCTTTGGTCCCGGTGCCGTGCCACCAACCGGGACCAAAGGGGTGCCCTGTATAAAAGCCAACACTTCGTCTCCGCGGAGATCAATCCCGCGGAGACGAAGCATTGGACGCCGCCAGGCTGCCCAACTGCCGCGCAACCGCTGCTCGCCATCCACCACGCCTCCCACCGCGTCGCCGCCTGCCACGCCGCCGCCCTCTCTGCGCCCCACTCCGCTCGCGCCCGGCTCGGCTGCCCCCCCGGCCCCGGCCATTGTCGCGTTGCCTGCCGCGACGCCCGCCGACTCCCCCGACGCCTCCGATGCCCCCGGCCGTCGCGCCACCTCCGGTAAGGGCGCCGCCCCTCCCCCTCTCCAACTCTAGCCGGCCGACCGGCCGGCCAAGCTAGTTCATCCATTTTTTTCTTTTTTGTTAGATAAATTTAGTTAGAAAAATTAGTAGTAGTTTACAATTTGTTAGAAAACTTAGTTAGAAAAATTATTAGTAGTGAAAAATTAGTTAGAAAATTTTAGTTAGAAAAATTAGTAGTAGTGAAAATTTTGTTAGAAAAATTAGTTGTAGTGAAAAATTAGTTAGATAAATTTATATGTTAGAAATATTAGATAAATTTATATGTTAGAAATAAATTTACTTACTAATTAATATATATATAGATATAGAACTATATTAGTAGTATGCATATATAGTTAGTTTATTTAGCACAATATTATGTTTTCGTAGCTACAATGCCGCGCCAGCAGCCGCGTCGTGGAGGGTCCGTTCTGGACCAAACGGTGTTGATGGGGGAGGTTCGGGACTGGGCTCCGCCGGGGTGGCACTGGGAGGTGTTATCTTTCGGGGGGCGCACCTTGGTGTGGAATCCGGGTCCCGTCGTCGACCCGGATCTTCTCTGGTGGAGGTCGCGTGGGCCGCGGTCGTTTCAGAGGGAGCTGGCCCTGCATGTGGTTGTAGCTCAGCACATTAAAGAGGAGGACGAGCACGTTCGCCGTTATCTGTATGCGTTAGACACCAGGTATAGGGGCGGATGGTCAGTTATGCAGGGAACTCACATTAGCTATGATCATGTTATTGTTCCGTGGCTTTGGGTGTTCAGCCGGCGCGGCTCAGGACCCGGTCGGCGCCGTTGAGAGGTTATAGTAGTGATGTATTAGGGTTAAATAAACATGGACCCGAGCTATATATGCATGTAACTGCACTATCTGCTTTCAGCACTACATTATCGATCCTTAATTAATAACTATATATGTAACTCCAATTTCAGTTTTCTGCATTATCCTTAATTAATATCTATATATGTGTTCATATGATGGTTCCTATAACTTGCAAGTCGTTGCAGAAAGCATGGAGGGACACAGAGACGAAGACCAATAAGAATTCATGGCTAACCTCATAGCCAACGGTACTCTAGTTGATGGCGACGGCGGTATTCCGGATAATGGAGGTGACGATGTCATCACAACTTTTTTGAATGACTCCGGTGAGGGAGCGGAGAATATTGACCGAAGAGAAGATGGCTCCGGTGAGGAAGAAGATCATAATGGCTCCGGTGATGGTGTTGGAGATATGCCCAAGAGGCAATAATAAATTAGTTATTGCTATATCTTAGTGCTTATGATAAATGTTTACATCTGTTATCACCCGATTTTGGCCAAATCAGGAGATGGGCCGTAAGTGAAGATGAGCTTTGAAGATTACACGTGGAGCATCTTTGAAGCGGCCTTGTGCCTAAGAGTTTGGGCTAAATTGCCCGTCTATCTGTAATATAGTAGATCGTATCGTGTTTAGAATTAACAGATAGAGTCTGGCCCGTGCACGGTTAGGTGCACGCCTCAATTAGAAAGTCCCTTGGACTATAAATATGTATCTAGGGTTATCAAGAAAGGAGGACAATCACGTTCACAACAAACACAAATCAGGCGCATCGCCACCCCTTCCTTCGAGGGTTTCTTCCGGGTAAGCATCATGCTGCCTAGATCGCATCTCGCGATCTAGGCAGTATACGTTTATTCGTCTACCTTGTGCTGCTCGTGCTGAAGCGTTGTTGATGGCGAGCAGCACTACTTATCTTTAGGTGTTTAGGGGCTTGCATTGATGCTTTCTCGTGCATATCTGCGTGGCAATGCCGTCCTCGACACCTAGCTGCCCTTACACCTATCCAGGTGTAAGGGCAGCAGCTTGTTCGTTACTTAGTAGATCCGATCCGTTATAGTTGCTCCTTGTTCCGCAAGGATTAGTTTAATATCTGCATAGTTAGTCCTTATGCTGGGGTCGGACGATCCGGTAGTGCGTTAGGTGTTGTTTATCGTTCCTACAAGGGATGTTCCGGGAATTGACGTAATGTTGGTTTTTAGGCCTCTTGTAGGGGTAGTTTTCATCATCTTCCGTATCTGCTAGGCCCGGCTACGCGTAGGACGTTCCGGTTATGCGGTGAAAACCCTAAACTGTCGTAGATCGTTTTAGCATTGTTTTGATCAAGCAGGATCCCCATGTCATTGCAAATCCAACGTGAACCATGGGGCGATCGGCTCTTTGAGCCGATCCACAGGCAACCGAGAGCCGATAGGGCTCGTATTTAATGTTTACGTGTCTACCATGCAGGAACAATCGAAGCAATCTAACACCTTCCTGATCGGGTCTAGGTCAGGTGGCACGCCCTAGCAACCGCCAGGACGTGGCTGGAAGACTTGCGGGACGACGCGAGGTGCCAGGGTCCACTAAGCGGCCTTGGGAGCCTCCCGGCTCTTCGTGTTGCTTAACCATTGCCCGCCGGTGGGTTTTGGCAGGTAACACATTCTGGCACGCCCGGTGGGACATCTTCCGCAACATCCACGTCAACACCGACATCCGAGATGGCAGAGGAACAGATCACATACGAGGATCTCCCTGCGGAGCACAAGAAGAAGTACGATGAGCTGAAGGCCATCGTTGAAGCCGAACTCATCGGCTCCTTTGAGAAGACCCGTTCGCACGGCATCAGGTTCAAAGGATTCACACCACAAGGCGTCCTCGAAGGGTTGGATCTGTCTCTCCCTTCGGAGGAACACCAGAGCCCTGCGACAGGAAATCAACTACGTGGTGGCTCACTCGCTGCATCGGCATTCTGAGAGCCTGGTAAATACTTTGGAGCGCGTTGCGCTCCATGTGGTGCAAGAGATCATGGAGCGTCGGTACTCCCTTCAGGACCTATTCTAGGACTCACCAGGGAGAGGTGCAACTCCACACCAGCCACCATTGCCGTACGCGATGGCAGCTCCACAGCAACAAGGTTCACCGGCATACGTTGTCTACAAGGTTGGAGGTGATCCGGGCGACTATCTTCTTATATGACCCGCCCAAGGAGATCCCGCACGGATACGTGTGCACGTTTGTGCCGGACTGCAACAACTGGACGCAGGCGATCCAGGCTCCAACAGGAGGGATTGCCGGAGCAGGAGCAATTGTTCCGGCAGGAGGGACGGCTGCAGCAGCGGGAAGTTTGGGAGCAGATGCTGAGAAACAGGCGTGGCTAGCCAAGTATGCCACTGCACCAATCCATGAAAGCTCAGCTGCTACTACCTCCATCGCGGATCAGATCAGTGCAGTCTTGAGAGACCAGTTCGGCATCCTGCCGAAGAAGAAGATAATCGGCTATTCCAAGCCGTACCCCAATGAGTTTGACCTGATCCCACTACCACCTAAGTACCGGCTCCCGGACTTCACCAAATTCAGTGGGTCAGAAGGATCTAGCTCAATCGAGCACGTGAGCCGATACTTGGCCCAGTTGGGCATGGTTTCGGCATCGGATCAGCTACGGGTGAGGTTCTTTTCGCAATCCCTCACCGGTCCAGCTTTTGGATGGTACTCGTTGCAGCCAAATTCAGTGCGGTCATGGAAGCAGCTAGAGAACAGTTTCACACACAATATCATTCGAAGCTACGAAGCTGGCATTGCCGAACTAGCACAGTTCGGCAAAGGCGAGAGGATGTCGAGTACATTCAGCGTTTCTGTCAAGAACCGATGCTATTCGGTTCATTTATCGAGAAAGAAGCGATCGAGCTGGTCGTGGCAGGCCTTGCGGCGTCATTCAAGGATCTGACGTTCCAGGTGGAGTACAATTCGGCGCACATGGTCCAGAGACTGACCTTATATGAACATCGCCATCCAGAACTGTACCAAGACAAGTTCAAGCGCGCGATAAGCCTGGTCAATGCCGATGAGGATGAAGATTCTGCGGAAGATCGGGAAGTCGCGTAGCCGAATGGACTCGGACGGGCACCGTGTCCTGCAAATGGGTGAATCCACGAGGGCCTCCAAGAGGGTTTGACTTTGATGTGAGCAAAGCTGAGCAGATTTTCGATCTGCTACTGAAAGAGAAACATTGAAGCTACCTGAAGGCCACAAGATCCCTACGGCACAAGAGGTGAACAAAAGGCCATACTGCAAATGGCATCATACGTTCACGCACACCACCAACGACTGCAAAGTACTGCGCGCACAAATTCAGATGGCGATAGAATCAGGCCGATTAACTTTCGGACAGTTTGCCATGAAGGTAGACATGCGTCCGTTTCCCGACGTCAACATGGTGGACCTAAGCCACTCCATAAGGGAGCCAGGGTTCTCTTTTGATGTCAATATGGCAGGGCTTGTGAACCGCCATGGCGCGGACAAAGCAGAGAGCAGCCACTCCCGTGGCAAAAACAAAGCAGAGAGCAGCCACTCTCGTGGCAAAGATAAAGAGGAGGCCGTTCCACGCGACCGGCCCCAAGATGATGATAGACGGTACCTAACCGAGGAGGAGGTGAGAAGCGTGCGGTATCAACGCCCACTATCCGTGCATCTCCTCAACAAATATGAGCAGCAGTACGACCGACGTCGGCGCTACGACGAAGACGATGAGAGATATCGTCGGTCTGATGCGAGACAGGAGGTATCGTCAGCATGACGAAACAACGACGGGTACGAACGTCGCGCTAGAGGGAGGTCAAGAGAGCAAGACAACGTGGATAAACACTGGGACTGTCCTTTCTTCAAACATTGCTGGGACTCGGAATGAGCCGATTGCCAACAATCGAGAACTGCCCAGAATGCAAACAGCAAAGGAGGAGGACAAATGAAGTTTCAGTGTTTGAGCGTCTAGGGCCTCTCCCACTTCATAACAAACGAGCTGAGTCATCTCAAGAAGAAGACTTTGAGGAGGCAAGATGTCATGATGAAGAATACTGCGACGGTTCTGCCACGACATGACCCTTCGAAGGAGACAGATGGTTTTGCAATTATCATTATCAAAACCAGGGGGGCATGTGTTATCACCCGATTTTGGCCAAATCAGGAGATGGGCCGTAAGTGAAGATGGGCTTTGAAGATTACACGTGGAGCATCTTTGAAGCGGCCTTGTGCCTAAGAGTTTGGGCTAAATTGCCCGTGTATCTGTAATATAGTAGATCGTATCGTGTTTAGAATTAACAGATAGAGTCTGGCCCGTGCACGGTTAGGTGCACGCCTCAATTAGAAAGTCCCTTGGACTATAAATATGTATCTAGGGTTATCAAGAAAGGAGGACAATCACGTTCACAACAAACACAAATCAGGCGCATCGCCACCCCTTCCTTCGAGGGTTTCTTCCGGTAAGCATCATGCTGCCTAGATCGCATCTCGCGATCTAGGCAGTATACGTTTGCGTCTACCTTGTGCTGCTCGTGCTGAAGCGTTGTTGATGGTGAGCATCACTACTTATCTTTAGGTGTTTAGGGGCTTGCATTGATGCTTTCTCGTGCATATCTGCGTGGCAATGCCGTCCCTCGACACCTAGCTGCCCTTACACCTATCTAGGTGTAAGGGCAGCATCTTGCTTGTTCGTTACTTAGTAGATCCGATCCGTTATAGTTGCTCCTTGTTCCGCAAGGATTAGTTTAATATCTGCATAGTTAGGCCTTATGCTGGGGTCGGACGATCCGGTAGTGCGTTAGGTGTTGTTTACCGTTCCTACAAGGGATGTTCCGGGAATTGACGTAATGTTGGTTTTTAGGCCTCTTGTAGGGGTAGTTTTCATCATCTTCCGTATCTGCTAGGCCCGACTACGCGTAGGACGTTCCGGTTATGCGGTGAAAACCCTAAACTGTCGTAGATCGTTTTAGCTTTGTTTTGATCAAGCAGGATCCCCATGTCATTGCAAATCCAACGTGAACCATGGGGCGATCGGCTCTTTGAGCCGATCCACAGGGCAACCTGAGAGCCGATAGGGCTCGTATTTAATGTTTACGTGTCTACCATGCAGGAACAATCGAAGCAATCTAACACCTTCCTGATCGGGTCTAGGTCAGGTGGCACGCCCTAGCAACCGCCAGGACGTGGCTGGAAGACTTGCGGGACGACGCGAGGTGCCAGGGTCCACTAAGCGGCCTTGGGAGCCTCCCGGCTCTTCGTGTTGCTTAACCATTGCCCGCCGGTGGGTTTTGGCAGGTAACAACATCTCATGCTATAATTGTATTAACCGAAACATTGATACATGTGTGTTATGTAAACAACAAGGAGTCCCTAGTAAGCCTCTTGTATAATTAGCTTGTTGATTAATGGATGATCATGGTTTCGTGATCATGAACATTGGATGTTATTAATATCAAGGTTATGTCATTGGTTGAATGATATAATGGACACACACCCAAATAAGCGTAGCATAAGATCAAGTCATTAAGTTCAATTTGCTATAAGCTTTCGATACATAGTTGCCTAAGTCCTTCGACCATGAGATCATGTAAATCACTTACACCGGAAGGGTACTTTGATTACATCAAACGCCATTGCGTAAATGGGTGGTTATAAAGATGGGATTAAGTATTTGGAAAGTGTGAGTTGAGGCATATGGATCAATAGTGGGATTTGTCCATCCTGATGACGGATAGATATACTGGGCCCTCTCGGTGGAATGCCATCTGATTAGCTTGCAAGCATATGAATGGTTCATAAGAGATCACATACCACGGTACGAGTAAAGAGTACTTGTCGGTAACGAGGTTGAACAAGGTATGGAGATACGGATGATCGAACCTCGGACAAGTAAAATATCGCGTGACAAAGGGAATTGGCATCGTATGTAAATGGTTCAATCGATCACTAAGTCATCGTTGAATATGTGGGAGCCATTATGGATCTCCAGATCCCGCTATTGGTTATTGCTCGGAGAGGAGTCTCGACCATGTCTGCATAGTTCGCGAACCGTAGGGTGACGCGCTTAAGGTTCGATGTCGCATAAGTAGATTCGGAATATGAGATGGAGACCGAAGTTTGTTCGGAGTCTCGGATGGGATCCAGGACATCACGAGGAGGTCCGGAATGGTCCGGAGAATAAGATTCATATAAGGGAAGTTGATTTCTAGGTTTCGGAAAAGTTCGGGATTTTTCCGGTGAAAGACGGAAGGTTCTAGAAGGTTCGGAGGGGTCCACCATGGGGCCCACGACCTAGGGGGGCCTACATGGGCCGAGGGGGTGCTGCCTAGCCCTAATGGGCCAGGCGCACCAAGCCTCAAAGGCCCAGGCCGGCCACCCCTTAGGGTTTCCCCAAAACCCTAAGGGGGGATCAACTTGGGGGGCAAGTTTCCCCCCTCCCCCTTGTGGCCGCCGGCCCTAGATGAGATGGGGTGTGGGGGGGACACCCCAACCGACATCCCCCCTATATAAAGAGGGGAGGGGGCAGGGGGCGCAGCCAATCCTCCAGACCAAGCCCTGGCCGCCCCCCTCTCTCCTCCACCATATGTTGCTCCGGCTTAGGCGAAGCCCTGCAGTTTTTCCTCCTCCACCACCACCACCATGCCGTCGTGCTGCTGGGATTCCGAGGAGATCTACCACACCTCCGCTGCCCGCTGGAACGGGGAGAGGAAGGGCTTCATCGACACCGTACGCGCGACCGAGTACGGAAGTGCTGCCGGATTGCAGCAGGGATGATCGTCTACACCAACAACGAGATCTAATCTCGTAGGCTTTGGAAATCTTCGAGGGTTAGTCTCATATCAATCTCGTTGCTCCGATCTTGTAGATTAGATCTTGGGTGTTCCATATATTAGATCTTGGATTTATTCGTCTTGCGGTAGGAAATTTTTTGTTTTCTATGCTACGAACCCCAACAGATGGAACCGCAGTTATCACCGAGGTATATAAATTAAGCCACTGCTGACTATATGCATTAACTAATTTGTATTGATGATGAATTATTTATTATTTAGCCCTCTGGATCGAGCAATTCTTCTGTAAAGTCGAAGCGAGGCCTGGCCAAAATGTTGACCGACGGTGTTAGGCGCGACATCACCGAGATCGATCAGAGTGGTAAACCGACTGCTCCCGATAAGCATGAAAAAATATTTATAAGTCAATGCGGAGTGCTTGTGATGCAGCCCCGCCTATCGTCGACGCTACACCATGGTCAAGGAGTCCCCCAAGTGGACCAACAACACAAACCCCCGCCATATATGTCAAGGTGAACTCCTTCCTCTCTATGGTCGATCTCAATACCAACTTGAATGGTATGCTACCTCATGCCTATCATCATGGTGTCTATAGGTACCGACGTCGACAAGGACCAAGAGAGAAGGAAACCCCCATGGTGCAAAGAATGAAGGAAGAAGGAAGGAAGAGGAAGAAGAGGCGGGAGGAGGAGGGCCAGCCGGTCACAGGCCCGGTCGGACCGGGCTCCTGACCGGCCCGGCCGGTTTTCAACCGGATCGTCGACCGGTGCCATCCGGAAGCAATCCCGGGGCTCCCGAAGCCCCGTCCGGTTACGTCCGGCCCAGAATCCGGTTTGGAACCGGATGGCCCGGTCCCAGGCCCGGTCGGACCAGCCCCAGGACCGGATTCGTCGGGTTTGACCCACCAACTTGTACCTTTTCGACCCATGTCGCCTTGTATGCCTATATAAGACCCCAGCTCGCCCCCATAGCTGGTTAGACAAGATTTAGGCTTAAACATGACTTTGAGCTTTGTCTCCCTAGGGTTTCATCCCCTTTGTATCAAGGCAACCCATGTTGGATGATTAGATCTATGTGAGTGAGATTCTAGTGTGCTCCACTCTCTCTCCCGGTCTCCGTCCCCAACACCGATCTCTCACTCCGGGATTCTACCTCGAGTCTCTCCCGTGGTGATTCTATTGGCGTGGTCCATCGAGCCACGAGGGTAAGTATCGATTGTATCGGGTTGGTGTGCGTTGTGTTCTTCGCGTTCTTCGTGTTCTTCCGCCTCTCCCTCTCTTTCCCCCTTTGATTCTTGGGTCATTCGCGAGATCGGGCCACACACGGGGTCTTAGACCTCATCATATGGTATCAGCAGCCTTTGGTTTCCGCGGATTTGACCCTCCAACCACCCAATTTCCCCTCTAAAAATTTTCCCCAAAAATCCCCAAAAAAAAATAGCCCTAATTTGCCTTTGGATGGATCTGCGATTTGGTTGCGTTTTGAGTGGTTTTGGTCCATGGATTTGGTGTTGAGGTGCTTGATCTACTATTTCCCCCACTTTCTAGCCCCCAATTCCATCGTTTCCTTCGATTTGGGTCGATTTGGTTTGGTTTGCCTCAAGAACAGGAGAGAGAAAACGCCCAGCCGGTTGAGAACCCGGTCAACCGGCCCCCAGACCGGGCTGCCCGGTTACAGCATCCGGCCGACCGGCCCCCAGACCGGGGCAGCCGGCCCGTGGCCCGGCCAGACCGGCCCCCAGACCGGGCGCCGCACCACCACCACCGCCGCCAACCACCACCACCCCTCTCCACCACCGGCAAGCACCGCCATCTCTCCAACCCACCGGTAACCAAAGCCGCGGCCCCACCACCACCACCGCATCCGCAAGAGCATCGACACACCCACCACCGGCATACCACCGCCACCACCGCCGAGCTACTTTGACCCGTTTTCTACGCTAACTTGTGTTTTCTTGTTTCGGTTGGAGTGCCTTGTTTGTGACACTAACCCGCAGCTCCGAAGCAAGCGACGACATCCTCGGCACCCCGGACTTGCAAACGTACATCTTGACACCACCGCCGTCATCGCAAGTTGTGTGTTCCATCACCGCCTAACATCTTAGGTATAACTTGCTCTACCCTTGTAACCCCTCTTCTTTTGCGATCTATCCTATCGAGCATTGCTTATCTAGTGTTGCGAGACATTGCACGTGGCCCCGATTGTGAGGTGTGTGTGTAGTGTGGAGTCAAGCTTCTAAGCAAAACTCGTGTGGCAAGATAGCAAAAGCGAGCTAACGCTAACATAGTGCGAGAAAAAGCCGCCAAAACACAAAAAGAGTGCAAGTGCACCATAGGGCAAAAGTGTGCGAGTGCCATCATACATACATATACACAAAGAGTGTAAGTGCCACCAAACACAAAAGAGAAAAAGCTTTTAAGCAAAAGAGAGAAAAGAGAAGAGAGGCCGCGTGTGAATCTTGTTGTCTCTTCGTTTGCAACCAAAGCTTTGACCTCTCCTTGTGTTAGTGTGACACCGAGCCACCCTTGCTTTCGGGCACATACACTTTTCCGCTCGTTCCTTGGTCGCACTAACCCCGCTTATCCCGTGTGTGAGTTCCACATCTTTTCCGTGTTTATAGTGATCATCGCTTTGACATTTGAGTTTTTGGATCTTACCCACCCTTAACAACAAACTTGATTTCGGATTTCATCTTTTGGCTTTCCACCATACTCACCTAACACCATATTTGCTAGCTTTTGCGTGTGTCTTTGTGTGAGTGCCCGATACAATTGTTCTAACTCTCGGTTTGTTGGATCACCCCAATCTTGTCATACCACGGTAAGATTGCGAGGTAGTGTTCTTCCACTAACATACACCATATAGATACCGTCTTGCTAACATGTATAGCGAAGAAGAAGATACGGAGGAGTACACGGAGCACTTCGAGGAGGATGCCTCTTCAAGCACCGCGGATGTGGAGGAACATGTGGAGCTCTACACCGACTATGGCTCCGCAAGCATCGCCAACATGACCGACATCGAGGAGCTCTACACCGACTATGGCTCCACGAGCATCGCCAACATGGACGACATCGACGAGCTCTACATCGACACTTGCTCAACAAGCATGGACGACATGGTGGAGCACCATCACGAGGACGACATCGACCCCACCATGCATACCGCCGATGCTCCCACATACCCCTACTTGGCCAATGGAGCTACATATGAAGATAGAGGACCTCCACGATGGCATCATCATGTGGATCATCAAGAGCGTCCCCAACATGTTCGGCCTCGACACACTTCTCCGAGCTCCTCAAGGCGCCACCATGAGAGTGCTTATGCACACGATCATCGACATCACGGACATCATATGGAGCATCAAGAGCGCCCCCAACATGAGCCATCACCTAGGCATGGCAAGGACCGTCATCGACTCACACCATCTCATGATCGTCGTAGACCACCACCACCTCATGGTCCACATCGACATCCGCCCACACATGATCTTCGACGACACCACTCAAGACATGGTGATGAGGCAAGAAGACGAGAGCCTCGACATGAAGACCTTCCTCATAAGGCGACTTCTACCTCTTGCACCACCACCACAATGGCCCCTACCTCGTCATATGCCTATGGACTCCGATGCTACAAGTGCAAGCAACAAGGCCACCTTCCACGGGAATGTCCCAATCTCCTATGTGAGGTGTGCAAGACCAAGGGTCACGTGGCATGGCAATGCACAACGCCAAGCGCCAAGAAGCTCTACTTCGACGAGCTCAATGCACAAGTCTCCAAGATACCACCACTTGAGGACGACTTAGGAGGCGATGGAGTTGAGCATGGTGAGCATGGGATTCTCCCTTCACCTACGGAGGCGCATGGAGTTGAGATGGTTGAGCATGGGATGTTCCCTTCAACCAAGGAGGCGCATGGAGATGAGAAAGTCGAGCCTACTCCTCTATGCTTGATTGATGAGTTGGTACCAATCCCATGTGAGCATGAGAGCCACTTAGCCCACTTGAGCGAGAGTGATAGTGAGTTGAGTGACTTCCACCCCATATGTGAGTTTGAGTGCTTCCATTTGGAGGACATGAGTGATACACAAAGTGAGTTGAGAGAGGTAGATGATAGGTCCATGGAGGACATCGCATTAGCTAACACATTAACCTCTCCCTCGTTTGTGCCTTCTTATGTTGCACTAGGTTCCACGGAGGATGAGTTCCCACTCATGGAGAAGATGTACATGGTGCATGAAGATGATGATATCTCACCATGCTTGCTCCAAGATGGACATGTCGACCACATGGATCCTCCTACTTCCACAACACCTACTTCACATGAGTCGGCCTACAAAGGTAACAACATAGGTGTTGATGATGCCATGATCCCACTAGTGGACATGATGACTTATGAGTGCATGCATGATCTTGATGATACATTTCCTACGTCACTTGATTCTTTCATATTCCCATGTGATGCTTTGCTTGCTAACATTGTTGATCATGTGGAGTTGATTGATTGTGATACCATGAACATGCCATGCCTTGAAAGTTTCATATTTGCTCCGCTTGCTTGCAATGATAATGATTATGCTCATGCTTGTGTTGTGACACCCTTGATGAACACTTGCTCCTTCCATAGGGTTGTCGACAACAATGATGACATTAGTTTCCACATGCTTTGCCCAAAATGTTTACACCATTCCATGATCCTTGCATCCAAGATTGTGAACAATTGCTCTTTCTTATGCTTGGTATGCAAGAGTGCTTATTTCATTGTCCACAAGATGGCCCCCATAGCCTTCTCCCTTTTTGATGATCATGAGTTACCACATGCCATGAATGCACCTTCTTACCATATGCACCATCGCCATGCATTTCATACTATCTTGCTTGACACTAATGGTGATGTGCATAAGACATGGAACATCATGATGGATGATGTATTCATCTACCATGCACACACGCTTTTTGTCTTGTTTCTTCCATGTGTAGGTACACGGACGACCACTTCCACCGCTACGGAGCATGAGCTCACGAAACGCGCAATTGAGAGCTACCCCACCAAGGACCTAACCCGCGGGAATCACACCAAAGGGTATGTTCCCACAAGCCTTCGCCCTCATGTGTTTCCGACTTGGTTTGTCGAGCTTCCGGTTTGGTCCAATTCCTCATCACCTCTTTTGCTTCTTATGCAACTTATCTTGAAACATCTTGTTGGCACAATGGTTGTTGTATGTATTGATGATATCATCATACACTCCGAGAATCTCAAGGATCATGTCATACATGTGAGAGACACATTATGCACCTTGTGCCACATGCCACACCAAAAGTTGCTCTCCTTTGGATTTCTCATTTCATCTTTGGCAATTGCAATGGATTCTTTGACACTTGAGGATACCCATACTCGGCTCACGCCAACCATACTTTCCCAAGCTAGAAGTCTCCATAGCTTTGCCATTGCACATAACAATTTTGCCCCAAATTTTGCCGCCGATACTTGCCTTTTGATTGTTCCATTTGTGTGGGACAATGCTACACACACCATTTTTGACACCTTCCAAAGCAAACTTTTACTTGCACAAATTTTTGTCCTACCACATTTTGGATACATCGACACTCTATTGATCACCATTTTTGCCCAATGCCTTTTGGAGAAACGACTTGATGCTTCGTATTTGATTGAGAGCCTCTTGTTCGCCGGACACCAAATTGGCTTCCACAAGTTTTTTTCCCCTTGTTCTTCTTCGACCAAGACTTGGCCCCTCCACCACTACATGGGAGACCCGTTATGGACTACAACAAAGACGCCTGCACTACGACGAGCATCCCTAAGGACACAAGGGCACCTATACAAGTCCTTCCCGTCTACCTCATCGGTGAGGAGGAGCAAGAGTCGAGGACGACTCTTCCCCAAGGGGGGAGATGATGCAGCCCCGCCTATCGACGACGCTACACCATCAAGGAGTCCCCCAAGTGGACCAACAACACAAACCCCCGCCATATATGTCAAGGTGAACTCCTTCCTCTCTATGGTCGATCTCAATACCAACTTGAATGGTATGCTACCTCATGCCTATCATCATGGTGTCTATAGGTACCGACGTCGACAAGGACCAAGAGAGAAGGAAACCCCATGGTGCAAAGAATGAAGGAAGAAGGAAGGAAGAGGAAGAAGAGGCGGGAGGAGGAGGGCCAGCCGGTCACAGCCCGGTCGGACCGGGCTCCTGACCGGACCGCCCGGTCCAGGCCCGGTCGGACCGGGCTCTGACGGCCGCCGGTTTTCAACCGGATCGTCGACCGGTGCCATCCGGAAGCAATCCCGGGCTCCCGGCCTGTCCGTTACGTCCGGCCCGAATCCGGTTTGGAACCGGATGGCCCGGTCCCAGCCCGGTCGGACCGGCCGGACCGTTCGTCGGGTTTGACCCACCAACTTGTACCTTTTCGACCCATGTCGCCTTGTATGCCTATATAAGACCCCAGCTCGCCCCCATAGCTGGTTAGACAAGATTTAGGCTTAAACATGACTTTGAGCTTTGTCTCCCTAGGGTTTCATCCCCTTTGTATCAAGGCAACCCATGTTGGATGATTAGATCTATGTGAGTGAGATTCTAGTGTGCTCCACTCTCTCTCTCACCGGTCTCCGTCCCCAACACCGATCTCTCACTCCGGGATTCTACCTCGAGTCTCTCCCGTGGTGATTCTATTGGCGTGGTCCATCGAGCCACGAGGGTAAGTATCGATTGTATCGGGTTGGTGTGCGTTGTGTTCTTCGCGTTCTTCGTGTTCTTCCGCCTCTCCCTCTCTTTCCCCCTTTGATTCTTGGGTCATTCGCGAGATCGGGCCACACACGGGGTCTTAGACCTCATCAGCTTGTTACGGACTGCATCCCGATCACCGTTCAAGAATGGCACAAGCCGAAGGGAGAGTCTGATGAAGCAGCTGCAGGTCATTATATCGATGATGTAGCCAAACGCAGCCTTTTGACCAAGCTCATGGCACATTTCAACCTACCTCCAGAGGAGGATGCCGATAAAAAGGCAAAGATGGAGGAGGCAGTCCATGACTTTGCTTTGAAGAAGATGGCCGAACTATTCAAGCACCACAAGAAAAGATTGCGCAGCCTTATCAAAAAAAAGAAGACTCCAGACTTCCATGCAGGGTATGAGAAGGTAAAAGATCACTGGGGCGAATTCGTAAAGTACAGCACGGAGTCAGAAGAATTTAAGAAAAGGTTGGCAACAAATAAGGCAAATGTTGCGTTCAAGAAATATCACCAAACTACGGGTCCAGGTGGCTACAGGGCTAACCGGCCTAAGTGACAGGCAGCTGAGGCGGAACTGGTCAACTAAGGGATCTGATTAGGAACACACGGTTGGACCAAATGGTCGAAGGATTGGTCCTACGGGATTGGGGGAAGGTTGCACCCAGAAACAGAGAAGTGTATCTATAAGAAAGAACATCTGAAGCACCCCATTCAAGCCCTTGAACAAGCACATAGGGACGTGGAGGAGGGGAGGTTCCACCCCAAAAGAGAGAAATAAGAGCTGACACGCGCCCTTGGGAACAAAGAACACGGCGGACGAACATGAGGCACAGAAGGCTCCGTTTCGTGGAAGTATGGCTTTCCTCCGGAAAGGAAGAGATTTCCTGATAAAAGTCATGTGAGGAGAAAGGCAAGGGAAACAGACCGCATAGCGTCCTTGGAGAATTCTATGAGCGCCCTTCAAGCCACCGTTGCCCAAGTAACCCAAGTACTTACATCCCAGATGGCTCAGGGGCAGCATGTAGATGCTGCATTGCTTGATGCTATTGTCCCGCTGCAATCTCAACACCGGAAAAGCAGTGTGGCTTCCACTCAGCAGGATAATGATGATGAACAGGTGATCGAGCCTCCTCGCTACCCCCCCGTGGATGATCTCACCGAGAGCAGTCCTTGTGAGTTGCATGTTAAATATTTCAACCTATCCTCCAAGGCGGAGGTCGGCAATCTCTTACCTACAAGAACTTACCATTGCCGTCCGGTCCAAGACGGCTATGCTGTTGTGATGGTGGATGAAGTGATGGTAGATTATGAGCAGTTGATCCTTGAGCAACCTGCATGTGAAGATGGGGAAATAAAAAAACTGGGAGAAGCCCTTAGAACCACCGTTCAATGGAGGAAGGAGAACATTGTGTTTCCAGGTTCGAAGCCAAGCAGGCCACCTCCATCTCGTTCTCCGCCGCCTCCGCGTGAGAATACTCCGCCGCAGTCTCCTCCGCGTGATGATTCTCCTCTGCTCGATGATGATTCTCCTGTGCGTGATGATTGTCATGTGCATGAGCAGTCTCCTCAGGCTTCGTCGTCTCCTCCGCGTGAGAATACTCCACCGCCTCCTCCTTGTCAGGAGACTCCTCCATGTATGCAACCACCTAAGCAAAAGAGGAAGAGTACCGCGACAAGTATTAAAGCTCCGAAGAGATCATCAGCTCCGAAGAGGTCCAAGACTCCAGAATTGTTACCAGATGAGAAGACTGATGAGCAAACCGACGCAATCGCAGACGCCCAGCTGAAGGCGTTTCTTGCGCCGAAGAAGCCACCACCAAAGGTGTTTATAGCACCGAATACAATGAAGCACTTTGCCGAGACGAGACCAAAGAAAGCTGAGTTGTCAAGTGATTATGACCGCTCTCTTGGACAGTCCTCTAGAGCGAGAAAAACGAAAAACATTGCCCAGCTCGGACAACAGGAAAATCATTCCTTACCCCCCCTTCGTCGTGCAGTCCTATGATGATCCAGAAATGGCATCGATGATCGAACGGGCGACTAGAGGGCATGGAGCAGATGTTCAGTACAAAGATTACTATCCAATGGCTGAAGTTGTTAACAAGTATAGATACAAACATGATCTCGTCAAACCTGGCCAACTCGCGCGTCTAGGGACTCAGATGCGAAGTTTGCATGAATGGTACCTGCAAGCCTGTCGAAACTCTGATCGCTACCTCACGGTGGCAGTTAGAGATGAGCATTACTTCCGGGGGAAGGAGGAGATAAACCTTGAGTTTGAAGAACTATTTCAGTTATTCAATCAAGACGCCCTCCAACAATCTAAAAGTCATCAGTTGCTACTGCCTGTAAGTGATTTATTTATGTAATTAAGTCTGTAGCTCAGCTCATTCATTTGCACTAACAATTATCCTCACTATATTCTTTTTGTACGCTATATATTATGCAGAATGAAGATGCTCGAATGCAAAAGAGGCAAGCTCTATGACACTGGGTTCACTGACCCAAACACCGTTCATGAAGTTACGGTTCAACTGTACGCCAAGGACACAGAGGACAACTTGCTAAGGTTTTACTGAAGCAAGCAAACAAAGAGGAAATATTCTTTTCTTACAACTTCAAGTGAGTGTTATAATTTTCTTACATATATTCGATGTCGCTTACTCGATGTGAAGTCTAAATAATCCGGCGAGTTATGCGTGTGCAGCTTCCACTATATTCTCCTAATCATTAAGCTTAACAAAGGATTAGTATTTGTCATGGACTCGAAACGTAAACAACATGGGGAATGGGCGAACATGGTTGTTGTAACATCCCAAATTTTAATAAAAGAAAATTAGAAGAATTCCAGAGAGCAAAATTTCAAACCAACAAAAACTTTTTCTTGCATATAGTGCCATGCATAGGTTTTGTGCATTTGAGTGATATGCCATGATGATTGTTAATGTGTTATTATGCTAAACCCTAAAACCCTAATGTGATCAAGTGAAGATCACAAACCAAATAAAATAAAAGAGAATAAAATCAAATGCTAAAACCCTAATACTCTCACATAGGCCTTATGCCATTATTATAAATTTTGACCCTAGACCAATTTGGTCTCCACCATTGGGTGTAATACATTACTAAACACTTATTACAACTTGTTGAATCATAGAAACACAAATCAAAGCAAATTCAAATGCAAAATGAGATCACATAGAATAATGGTCAAATCTGCCAAGTATAATCTGGTCACTACTTTGAGCCCCTGCAATTCAAAATTTTCAAACCAAACTTGCTCAAGTCTTTGCATGTCATCCAAGAGGACATCAAGATGAACAACTTTTGTAAAGACAACTATGCCAAATTCACTTTGGATCAAAATCTATGCACATGCAAAGTTGGAACTTTTTATCAAGTGGGACAATCTCACACTTAGCAATTTTTGCAATTCTTTGAATTTGAAAATTCCACCACCACCTCTCTTTGTCTCTGATCATTTACAACTCAACCAAACACACACATTTCAAATCTTGCCACCATTTGAACTCATTTGGAATTGAGCAAATTTGGCAAATTTCAAATATGGAACTATTTGACACTATTTAAAATAGTGCTCTACACCCAACCCTAAAGCCCTAAACCACTCTACCCTGTCCCCTTGCCCCCTCTCTGCCTCACCACCCATAGAAAACCTAAGGAGGAAAGCCCTAGCATGCATGGGCATGGCCATGCCGGCCATGCCGAGCACCCCTCTTCTCTCCTTCACCTCAGCCCTGGCCCTGCTGTCAAACAACACCACCTCATTCTCCTACGACGCCCTAGCACCGCCACAGCCACGGCCGACGACGACAGCCGCCGGCAATCGCGCGCCCAGATCAGCACGGCCATGCCGTGGGCGTCGCACATGGGCACACGCGGACACGCCCTGGACACGCGCCGCGCGGCCACCTCACGCATGCCCTGGCCCCTCTCTCGACGCGTCAAGCCTCAGCACACCACCGCGACGCCGCCAGACACGCGGACGACCGCTGCCCTTGCCCGCCGCCGCCGAAGACGACGACATGCTTCCGACACGGCCGCGGCAGACACGCAAGCGAGGCGAGCTCACCAGACGTCGCCCGACCCTGCTGTCGCCACCAGGAGAACCGCCATGACGCACTGAACAGCCTGGCGTCGTCGCCCAGCCCTCTAGCCCGCCGGAACCATCGCGCCCTTGTCGACCATCACCCTGCCCCGCAGCACCCTCTCCCTCCTATAAATAGAGCACTCCCCCGAGCGATCCAGGCACACCACCACGATCTCCTCTCACCCCTGCTTCTCCTCGCACCGCTAGCCACCTCAATCGACGCCGGAGCTGCCCCAATTGGACGGTCGGAGCCGCGGAAGCCCTGCAGCAATCGCCGTCGAGCCAGGCCTCCCCGAGCGACGCCACTGCTACCAGTCGCTTCGCCGTCGTCTACAACCTCGTCGAGCACACTGCCCACCCTTGTTGGAGCCACGGTGAGCTCTCCGACCCCCTAGGCTCGCCGGAGAAGCCACGGCATCTCTTCGGAGACGACGATGCACGTGAGCCGTCCGATGTGGTTCTAATCCTACGCCCCACGATAGCCAGTACCGATTCGGCGTTTAACGGCCACTGACGAGTGGACCCCCCCTGTCAGGCAGCCCACACGTGCGTGGACGCGTGGTGGGCTGGTTTGGGCCGTTTTAATTCAAATAGGCCCAGTTAGTTTTCCCGCCGGCCCTTTAATTCAAATCTCGTTTAAATAATTTAGTTTGAATTCAATACTGGACCCAAATTTGAAAATTCATAGAATCTGTTTGGCTTGGCCAAATTTAGCAAACTTTATATGGTTGGAAAGCTAGTAAAAATATCTACAACATGCCACTGGTCCCACCTCAAGATCTGGTGTATAAATAAATTGATAAAAAGAAGAAGGCAGGAACTTTTGCATATTCAAATAATTATTAAAAATCAACCAAAATAGATATTTGATTAATTCCAACTCTCATAGCTCACATTTGACTTACACTAATTGTTTCTGCAAGAAAATGGTGTGGTCACTTTGCATGATCATGCCCTAGTTTAATTAGTGGACAATATGGCTATTTTATTAAAGTGATATTGTCCAAAACTATTATGCAAATCATATGAAGTCTTATACTTCATTTAAATCTTGTCCCAAATGAATTCATGTGATGTTTGCACCCCTGGTTCAAACACTCTTATATGAAATACTTGGAGATTTAAGTCATGTGTAGGAATATTAAATGGTATGAGGTGATCTACCTCATTTAAATTATTTTCTCAATTAATAATCATGAATGGTTGACTTAGGTCAATATGAAATTCATGAATGATTGTTGAGAAATTAAATCTTTAGAAGATTCGATGAGAGGAAATTACTTCTCAAGAACCCTATGGAAACTATCATTTACGTATGTAATGAGAGGAAATTATTGTTTCTCAAGCAACACAACCAATGCACCTTAATTATATTAATTGTGTGCTTAGAGTAGTTTGTGTGAATATATGTGATGTTGGAATAGCCATTGAATTAGTTGAGTGATTATACCTCGTATTTCAAATTTAGACGCTAGTACCGGAGAATACCCGGAGGAAGAAGGTTGCTACCAAGAGGAAGAGGATGAAAACTTTGAGAACTACCAAGGCAAGCTAATATTCTTGCAAAGTGCAAAGTTCTATCAAGAACAAGGCACACTCATCTTTTCTTATGATTCATGAACCCATCCCAAGTTTTACTACAAGCTTTTTCTTACAAGCTTTATTGCTTTGGTTTTATCAAAGTACTTTTGATTCATGATTCACTAAGTCTAGAATACTACAAGAGTATCAAACTTAGCCTAACTAGCATTACAATTAGTTAGCACCCCTCATGACTAGATGCTAGTGCTAATATTAAAATTTGACTACTCTAGATGGGAACATGTGACTTGAAATGAAATTGAAACTTTGGAATGATGATGCATTCCATTGAATGAATTTTGAAGGTGAATATGACCAAGAGAAGATAGTGATTTTTGATTAAAAACTAATATTGGTTTGGATGCGATACCTTTCCAATTCATAAGTACCCCCACAATACCTGATTATGGGTAAGGGCTTAACTAGAAATTTATGTATCTTAGTATGGGTTCCCTCTGAACACACCATAGGGGTTATGCTGAGGCTGCCTCCGTTGTTGATGAATGATGTGAATTGAGGTGAAATGTAAGGCCAAGCCCTGTGAAGTTCCCAGGTTGACAGTTGGTCTTCACTGGGAGGCCAAGCTCATGGGGAGAGGTGCTCATACTAGGGTTTGTAAATGAAAGGTTATGGTTGATGATCCGCGTACTGTGTTACGATGATTCGGGGTTATCCCGACGGATGAAATCAAATGTTGTGGCACAAGTGTGCAACCTCTGCAGAGTGTAAACCTATTCGAATAGCCGTGTCCACGGTTATGGACGGTTGGAAAGGCCATACAGTTTCCAGTGTTAGATTCTTGGAAGTGTGATAAAATGAATGGTGAATGATGACTTGAAATTGAATCACAACAATGTTGTGGGAATGACACTAATGTTCCCACTTGAGTTAGTTAGCACATGAATAAGTCTTTATCAAATACTTGTGAACTTTTATAAGGAAGAGCATGGTGAGGCCATCAGGATGCTCAACAATGACCGCAAGTCACTCCGCTTGCAGCGTGCCAAGAAGGATGCTACCATAGTGCGCCTTTGCGCCAAGATAGCAGCCTTGGAGATCACTGTCAAGGCCCAGGAGGACCAGCTGAGAGAGATTGAGGATGACGATGGAGGCATCGACCTTCAGGGAGGAGGAGCCTTCCTGAGTGACGACGACGACTTTGAGGAGGACGAGCTCACCGAGGAGGAGGACTACGAGTTCCTGGAGGCCGCAGAGGATGGGATCATCCCCATCGATGTGGATGTCGATGTTGAGGAGTAGTTGCACTAGATCACTTATGTAGGTGTGAGTTGTATCCCGTCCCTTGTATCGTAGCATGAGAAGAAGGGTTCTTAAAACCCTGGGTGTGTTAGTTTGTAATATGTGATGAATGAATGAATGAATGTTTGTGTGTTATCATGAAAGACTTCAAGTTTTCAATATTTTCAAACTTACTCAAACAAGCCATAGAAATTCCCTCTTATCTCATGATCTGTCTACCTGTTCAGATGGCTCGTCCGAATCGCAACGCGAATCCGGATGCAATGATGCAACTGCTGCAAACCCTGATGGCATACAGGGAGACTGACAGAGCTGAACGTCAAGCCAACATAGCAGCACTGCAGCAGCTGGCCAACAACAACTATGGCCATGGCAACCATGATCACCCTAGGTCCAAACTCAAGAACTTCCAGAACACAAACCCCCCTATCTTCAGCAAGACTGAAGAACCATTGGATGCAGATGACTGGTTACAGACCATGGAGAACAACCTCGAAGTGGCGGGAGTTGAAGCCAATGAGAAAGTGTTGTTTGCCACGCACTACTTAGCCGGACCAGCCAGAGCTTGGTGGACCAGCACCCGTGCCATGAATGGAGGACAAGTCATGACTTGGGCAGATTTCAAGCTCAAGTTCAGCAAGTACCATGTGCCCCCGGGTCTTATCAAAAAGATAAGGGATGAGTTCCGTGAACTCAAACAAGGCAGGATGACGGTGGTAGAATACCGCGACAGGTTCCTTACCCTGTCAAGGTACGCCCCCGATGAGACCGACACCACCGAGAAGAGGCAGGAGAGATTCCTGAACGGACTGCATGATGAGATGCAGACTGTCCTTGTCAACATTCCATTCGCCGACCTAGAAGCCTTAGTCGACTCTGCCATCCAGATGGAAGGCAAACTCAACCAAGCCAATGAAAACCGCAAACGCCGCATGATGCACCAGTGGGCCCAGCAATGCCCCTAAGTATCGCCCCAGCTCAAGCGGAGGTTTCACTCCGAGAAACAATAGCAAGCCCCAGATGCAGACTTCACGCCCCGGTTATCAAAACCGGAGTGGAGGAAACCCCAGGCCAGGAGGCCACCACAACAACACAACAACAACAACAACAACAACTTCAACCGCCCCGAGCCCCCAACAACAACAACAACAACACCAACACCGCCCCCAGAACCGGAAGCAACGCCATCCCCGTGGCAACCAAGGACAAGGCCACCATCACTTGTTATGAGTGTGGTGTAGTGGGGCACTACTCCAACGAGTGTCCCAAGAGGCTCGCCAAACTTGCAGGCAATACCGCAGCACCGGCTCAGCAGCAACGCCGTGTCTCCACCGGCAAAAAGTTCGCCCCCAACAACCCCAATAACCGCAGTGGCCATCTCTTCCACATGAACGCTGAAGAAGCCCAGATGTTGTACTGGGTATGTTTTCTGTTAATTCAGTACTTGCCAGAGTATTGTTTGATTCCGGAGCATATCATTCTTTTGTCACCGAAGATTTTGCATCCACAAGTAAAATTCAACCTATCAGTTTGAAACATGTTATGATAGTTCAAATCCCCGGATCAACCACCAAAGCCAGAAAATTTTGCAAAAATGTACCCATCAAAATCCATGAAGTAGATTTCTATGCCAATCTAATCATTCTGGGAACCAAAGGTTTGGAAGTTGTACTAGGAATGTACTGGATGTCAAAACACCATGGACTGATTGACTGTGCCAAGAAAGCCATCATCATGACTAGCATCACCGGTATCCTAGTAGAACATGTATCTGAAAGATTACCCAGAAAATTTACCTGCAACCAAAGTGTAGCCAAGCCAACTCTGGATCAGATCAGGGTCGTCTGTCGATACCCTGATGTGTTTCCCGAGGGTCTACCCGGTATGCCCCCAGATCGGGATATCGAGTTTATCATCGAGTTAATCCCTGGAACAGGACCTATAGCCCAGAGAGCCTATAGCATGAATCCATCAGAGTTAGTGGAGCTGAAGAAGCAACTGGATGAACTGTTAGCCAAAGGTCTGATCCGACCAAGTGCGTCGCCTTGGAGATCCCCAGTTTTGTTTGTGGATAAGAAAGACGGTGCCAGTCGTTTATGTACGGATTATCGTAAGCTTAATGATGTCACCATCAAAAACAAATACCCCTTGTCAAAGATAGAAGACCTGTTTGACCAGTTGACCGGTGCCACTGTGTTCTCTAAAATTGATCTTAGGACTGGTTATCATCAGCTGAAGATCCGTGCTACGGATATCCCAAAGACTGCCTTCACCACCAGATATGGGTTGTATGAGTATAACGTCATGTCGTTTGGATTAATCAATGCCCAGATTACTTCATGAACCTCATGAATAAGATCTTCATGAAATTTTTGGATAAGTTTGTCGTTGTTTTCATCGATGACATACTTATCTACTCCAAAACCGAAGAGGAACATGAGCAACATTTGGAAATCATCCTAGAAACCCTTAGGCAGCACAAGTTGTATGCCAAGTTCAGCAAGTGCGAGTTTTGGTTGAAGGAAGTAGGATTCCTGGGACATATCTTGTCTGCAGGAGGAATAGCTGTAGACCCCGTCAAGATCAAAACAGTCGCAGAATGGAAAGCCCCAACCACCCAGACTGAAGTCCGTGCCTTTCTCGGATTGGCCGGATACTACCGTAGATTTGTTGAAGGATTTTCCAGCATAGCCCGACCAATGACTCAACTGTTGAAGAAAGACAAGAAGTTTGAATGGACGGAGAAATGTGAAGCAAGCTTCCAGACACTGCAGACGAGACTGACCACAGCCCCAATCCTGATCATGCCGGATATCACCAAACCATTCGATGTCTACTGTGATGCATCCAAAATTGGTCTTGGATGTGTGTTGATGCAGGAAGGCAAGGTGATATCTTGTCTGTCTCGGCAACTGAAGCAACATGAGCAGAACTACCCAACCCATGACCTCGAGCTTGCAGCCGTAGTTTTAGCCTTAAAGGTGTGGCGTCATTATCTCATGGGTAATCGATGCGAGATCTATTCGGACCACAAGAGCCTGAATTACATTTTCACTCAGAAGGAACTAAACATGATGCAAAGGAGATGGTTAGAGTTGATAAAAGATTATGAAATGGAAGTCCATTACCACCCCGGCAAAGCCAATGTAGTGGCAGATGCCCTGAGTAGACTGCCGTGTTAGCTGAACTCCATGATAGCAGCAGAACAACCTAGCCTACACCAAGAGTTTGAGCAGTTCAGAATGGAACTGGTCAGTGAAGGATTCCTAGCCAGCATAGAGCTTCAGCCCACCTTGATTGGTCAAATCAAGGAAGCCCAGAAGGGAAATGCCAGCATTGACGGAATCAAGAACCAGATAGTTGCAGGGAAAGCACCGGGATTCACTGTAGATGAGGAAGGAATTATGTGGTACAACGGACGCCTGCGCGTACCATCGGACTCAGAGTTGAAGCAAGTCATTCTGCAGGAAGCCCATGATACTCTTTATTCCATCCACCCCGGAGGTACCAAGATGTACCATGATCTGAAGGAGCAATTCTGGTGGCATTGAATGAAGAGAGAAATTGGGAGCTACATCGCCAAGTGTGACATCTGTCAACGAGTCAAGGCAGAACATCAACGACCCGCAGGATTGCTGCAGCCACTGCAGATTCCAGAATGGAAGTGGGACTCAGTAGGAATGGACTTTATCACAGGGCTGCCCAAATCCAGCAAAGGAAACGATTCGATATGGGTAGTTGTCGATAGACTGACCAAGGTAGCCCATTTCATCCCTGTCAAAACAACCTACCAAGGCCCAAAGATAGCTGAGCTGTATATCTCCCGAATAGTAGCCCTGCACGGAACCCCGAAGTCGATAGTGTCAGATAGAGGATCACAATTCACCTCAAGATTCTGGCAGAAAGTGCATGAAGGACTCGGAACCCGGCTGAATTTCAGCACCGCCTATCGCCCGCAGACTGATGGACAGACTGAAAGAGTCAACCAGATATTAGAAGATATGCTGAGAGCCTGTGTACTGGAGTACGGATCCAAGTGGGAAGACTGCCTGCCTTATGCAGAATTCTCATACAATAACAGTTACCAAGCCAGCTTACATATGGCCCCCTTTGAAGCCTTGTACGGAAGGAAATGTCGTACCCCTCTGAACTGGTCGGAAGTCGGAGAAAGCCAAGTTTTTGGACCAGATGTTCTTCGAGAAGCCGAAGAGAAGGTGCACAAGATCCAAGAGTACCTCAAGACTGCTCAGTCAAGACAGAAGAGTTACGCCGACAAGAGACGCCGAGAGATGACCTTTGAGATCGGAGATTTTGTCTACCTCAAGGTGTCACCCCTCAAAGGAATGCAGAGATTCCAGCTGAAAGGAAAACTTGCACCCTGATACGTCCAATTTGCATCACTATTTTGTATCATAATCTGCTGTTATTCATTGATATATTTCATATTGGGACACAATACTTATGTTATTTCATCTATTTTGCATGTTTCATCATCATTGGAGGATCAAGCACCGGAGCCAGGATTCTGCTGGAAAAAGCACCGTCAGAACGCAATATTTCGGAAGATCGACTGTGGAAGGGAATTTCACGTAAATTCCTATTTTTCCAAATGACGGAGGTAGCCAGAAGGGGAGAAGAGAGGGGCCATGTGGGCCCAGACCATAGGGCGGCGCGGCCCGGGCCCGGCCGCGCACCCTATGCTGGGGGCCCACGACCCTTTCGCCTCCTTTTCTTCGCGTACTCCTTCGTCCCGAAAACCTAAGCCACAGAGGGATCCTCACGAAGGGTTACAGCCGCCTCTGCGGGGCGGAGAACACCAGAGAAAAGAGCTCTCCGGCGGGCAGGAATCCGCCGGGAAATTCCCTCCCGGAGGGGGAAATCGACGCCATCGCCATCGTCATCGAGCTGGACATCATCTCCATCATCATCATCATCGTCTCCACCATCTACACCGCCATCACCACCGCAGCACCTCGTCACCGCTGTAACGATTTGGGTTTGATCTTGATTGTTTGATAGGGGAAACTCTCCCGGTGTTATTCTATACTTGTTGTAGATGCTATTGAGTGAAACCATTGAACCAAGGTTAATGTTCAGATTGTTATTCATCATCATATCACCTCTGATTGTATTCCATATGATGTCTCGTGAGTAGTTCGTTTAGTTCTTGAGGACATGGGTGAAGTCTAAATGCTAGTAGTGAATTATGGTTGAGTAATATTCAATGTTATGATATTTAAGTTGTGGTGTCATTCTTCTAGTGGTGTCGTGTGAACGTCGACTACACGACACTTCACCATTTATGGGCCTAGGGGAGTGCATCTTGTATTCGGTTGCTAATTGCGGGGTTGCCGGAGTGACAGAAACCTAAGCCCCCGTTAGTATATCGATGCAGGAGGGATCGCAGGATCTCAGAGTTTAAGGCTGTGGTTAGATTTATCTTAATTACTTTCTTGTAGTTGCGGATGCTTGCAAGGGGTATAATCACAAGTATGTATTAGTCCTAGGAAGGGCGGTGCATTAGCATAGGTTCACCCACACAACACTTATCAAAACAATGAAGATTAATCAGTGTATGTAGCGAAAGCACTAGACTAAAATCCCCGTGTGTCCTCGGGAACGTTTGGTCATTATAAGTAATCAAACCGGCTTGTCCTTTGTGCTAAAAAGGATTGGGCCACTCGCTGCAATTATTTCTCTCGCATTTTATTTACTTGTACTTTATTTATCTGCAATATCAAAACCCCCTGAATACTTGTCTGTGAGCATTTACAGTGAAACCTTCATCGAAACTGCTTGTCAACACCTTCTGCTCCTCGTTGGGTTCGACACTCTTATTTATCGAAAGTACTACGATACACCCTATACTTGTGGGTCATCAAGACTATTTTCGGCGCCGTTGCCGGGGTGAAGCGCTATTGGTAAGTGGAATTGGTAAGGAAATTTACTGTTTGTGCTGATTTTATTTCTGCCTGCTGCTATAATCATTATGGAGAGATCTTCTCTTCAATTTCTATTTGGGAAATCTACTACTACTGCAACGGTAGTGGATGAAGCGCCAGTGAGGAAGTAGTACCATATAAAATACCTATGAAAATTATTGAACGTGTTATGGATAACCGCTATGAAGGGGATGGAACTGTCCATCCTGGTGATCATTTATTGTTTTTGCATGAATTATGCGGGTTATTCAAATGTGCAGGTATTTCTATGAATGAAGTTAGGAAGAAACTATTCACTATATCGCTGTCTGGTAAAGCGGCGCACTGGTATAAATTGCTGAAGAATGGTGATTCTATTGATTGGGAGGACATTGTGCCTTTATTTTATTCCAAATTTTATCCTCCAAGTGAAATTCACAAAGATCGGAACCGCATATATAATTTCTGGCCTCATGATGGAGAGAGTATGCCCAAGCTTGGGGGAGATTGAAGTCTTTAATGCTCAAATGCCCCATTCATGAGCTTCCTGGTAATGTTATTATTGATAATTTCTATGCAAGACTTTCTTTTCAAGACAAGACCTTGCTGGATACTTCTTGTTCTGGATCATTTACACGCAAGAATGAAGAGTTTAAAAGGGACCTTCTTGATCGGATCCAAGAAAATACTGAAGGATGGGAGAACGACAAAGATAGAGAATCAGGTATAATTTATGATTATAAATGCATTGAAGCTTTTATGGATACTGATAAATTTCGTAATATGAGTGCTACATATGGTCTTGATTCCCAAGTTGCTGCAAATCTTTATAGAGCTTTTGCCTCTCATTATGAACTGCCTAAGAAGAATTTTGATAAGTATCATGAACCGTATAAAGATAAAATTGATTCATCTGTAAACAAATGTGTAGTGATTGAAACTGTTGATAATGTTATTCCTGAAGCTTATATTGAAAAAACTCCTTTCCCTGCTAAAATGAAGGAGTACTCTGTCATATCTAGTGCAGTTAATAAAAGTGAAAAGAAACCTAAAGAACCTGAAGAACAAATTAAAATTGAACCTGCTGTTGCAATAGTTAAAGATCTTGTGACTGAAAATGTGGAGGATGGTCATATTATTTTCTGTGAAGATGCTTCTAATATTGTTTCACATCCTAATAAATCCAAACAAGTTAGTGTTCCTATGCTATCTGTTAGAATTGGTGATCATTGCTATTATGGTTTATGTGATATTGGTGCAAGTGTTAGTGCTATTCCTTATGAACTTTACACGGAGATTATGCACGAAATTGGTTCTTGTGAACTTGAAGATATTGATGTGGTTATTCATCTGGCTAATAGAGAAACTATTTCTCCAATTGGTATTGTTCGAGATGTGGAAGTTCTATGTGGTAAGATTAAATATCCTGCTGACTTTTTGGTACTTGGTTCTGCTGCTAGTGATTATTGTCCTATCATTTTTGGTAGACCTTTTCTAAATACTTGTGGAGCTATTATAGATTGTAAGAAAGAGAAAATTTTGACTAGATTTGCTGGTGAACCTTATGAATTTAACTTTTCTAAATTTACCAAAACTCCTTATAAAGTTGACTTGCCTAGTAATGATTTTAGAATGGAGCAGTGTGCATCTATTGTTCTTGTTCCTAATAACCCTTTGCAGCAACATTTGGAGAATAGTGAAAGTGAAGCTTTTAGGAAAGAAAGAGATGAGCTTGAGGAAATCTTTCGTCGCCAACCTATTCTCAAGCATGATTTACCGGTGGGTACAACACCGCCACCGAAGGAAGATCCTGTTTTTGATCTAAAGCCTTTACCTGATAATCTTAAATATGCTCATATTGATGATAAGAAAATATATCCTGTTATTATTAGTTCTAAGCTTTCAGAGATTGAGGAAGAAAGGTTATTGGAAATATTGAAGAAACACCGAGGAGCTATTGGCTATACTCTTGATGATTTGAAAGGGATTTCTCCTTCTATTTGCCAACACACCCCGATATGTCGGACCCTTCAAAGTCCTCAGCCGCCGAGGTGAAGTATCTTATCAACTGGAGCTACCAGAAGAAATGGCGGCTGTGCACGACGTGTTTCACATCTCACTCCTCCGGAAGTGCCTAGAAGTCCCCGAGAAGACCGAAGTGTTCAAGAACATCGATCACCGATCGGTGGATATCAACACGGACTTGACGTACCGCGAAGTGCCCATTCGCATACTGGAAGAAGCTTACAGAACCACCCGTACCCGAAGTATCAAGTTTCTAAAGGTACAGTGGAGTAACCATACTGAAGACGAAGCCACTTGGGAGCGGGAGGAAGATATGAAGAAAGAATACCCAGATCTCTTTAGTACCTAATTTTCTTTTAGATCTCGGGACGAGATCTTTTGTAAGGGGAAGGGTTTGTAACATCCCAAATTTTAATAAAAGAAAATTAGAAGAATTCCAGAGAGCAAAATTTCAAACCAACAAAAACTTTTTCTTGCATATAGTGCCATGCATAGGTTTTGTGCATTTGAGTGATATGCCATGATGATTGTTAATGTGTTATTATGCTAAACCCTAAAACCCTAATGTGATCAAGTGAAGATCACAAACCAAATAAAATAAAAGAGAATAAAATCAAATGCTAAAACCCTAATACTCTCACATAGGCCTTATGCCATTATTATAAATTTTGACCCTAGACCAATTTGGTCTCCACCATTGGGTGTAATACATTACTAAACACTTATTACAACTTGTTGAATCATAGAAACACAAATCAAAGCAAATTCAAATGCAAAATGAGATCACATAGAATAATGGTCAAATCTGCCAAGTATAATCTGGTCACTACTTTGAGCCCCTGCAATTCAAAATTTTCAAACCAAACTTGCTCAAGTCTTTGCATGTCATCCAAGAGGACATCAAGATGAACAACTTTTGTAAAGACAACTATGCCAAATTCACTTTGGATCAAAATCTATGCACATGCAAAGTTGGAACTTTTTATCAAGTGGGACAATCTCACACTTAGCAATTTTTGCAATTCTTTGAATTTGAAAATTGCACCACCACCTCTCTTTGTCTCTGATCATTTACAACTCAACCAAACACACACATTTCAAATCTTGCCACCATTTGGAATTGGAAATTTGAGCAAATTTCAAATATGGAACTATTTGACACTATTTAAAATAGTGCTCTACACCCAACCCTAAAGCCCTAAACCACTCTACCCTGTCCCCTTCCCCCCTCTCTGCCTCACCACCCACAGAAAACCTAAGGAGGCAAGCCCTAGCATGCATGGGCATGGCCATGCCAGCCATGCCGAGCACCCCTCTTCTCTCCTTCACCTCAGCCCTGGCCCTGCTGTCAAACAACACCACCTCACTCTCCTACGACGCCCTAGCACCGCCACAGCCACGGCCGACGACGACAGCTGCCGGCAATCGCGCGCCCAGATCGGCACGGCCATGCCGTGGGCGTCGCACATGGGCACGCGCGGACACGTCCTGGACACGCACCGCGCGGCCACCTCACGCATGCCCTGGCCCCTCTCTCGATGCGTCAAGCCTCAGCACGCCACCGCGACGCCGCCAGACACGCGGACGACCGCTGCCCTTGCCCGCCGCCACCGGAGACGACGACATGCTTCCGCCACGGCCGCGGCAGACACGCAAGCGAGGCGAGCTCACCAGACGTCGCCCGACCCTGCTGTCGCCACCAGGAGAACTGCCATGACGCACTGAACAGCCTCGCGGCGTCGCCCAGCCCTCTAGCCCGCCGGAACCATCGCGCCCTTGTCGACCATAACCCTGCCCTGCAGCACCCTCTCCCTCCTATAAATAGAGCACTCCCCCGAGCGATCCAGGCACACCACCACGATCTCCTCTCACCCCTGCTTCTCCTCGCACCGCTAGCCACCTCAATCAACGCCGGAGCTGCCCCAATTGGACGGTCGGAGCCGCAGAAGCCCTGCAGCAATCGCCGTCGAGCCAGGCCTCCCCGAGCGACGCCACTGCTACCAGTCGCTTCGCCGTCGTCTATAACCTCGTCGAGCACACTGCCCACCCTTGCTGGAGCCACGGTGAGCTCTCCGACCCCCTAGGCTCGCCGGAGAAGCCACGGCATCTCGTCGGAGACGACGATGCACGTGAGCCGTCCGATGTGGTTCTAATCCTACGCCCCACGATAGCCAGTACCGATTCGGCGTTTAACGACCACTGACGAGTGGACCCCCCTGTCAGGCAGCCCACGCGTGCGTGGACGCGTGGTGGGCTGGTTTGGGCCGTTTTAATTCAAATAGGCCCAGTTAATTTTCCTGTCGGCCCTTTAATTCAAATCTCGTTTAAATAATTTAGTTTGAATTCAATACTGGACCCAACTTTGAAAATTCATAGAATCTGTTTGGCTTGGCCAAATTTAGCAAACTTTATATGGTTGGAAAGATAGTAAAAATATCTACAACATGCCACTGATCCCACCTCAAGATCTGGTGTATAAATAAATTGATAAAAAGAAGAAGGCAGGGACTTTTGCATATTCAAATAATTATTAAAAATCAACCAAAATAGATATTTGATTAATTCAAACTCTCATAGCTCACATTTGACTTACAATAATTGTTTCTGCAAGAAAATGGTGTGGTCACTTTGCATGATCATGCCCTAGTTTAATTAGTGGACAATATGGCTATTTTATTAAAGTGATATTGTCCAAAACTATTATGCAAATCATATGAAGTCTTATACTTCATTTAAATCTTGTCCCAAATGAATTCATGTGATGTTTGCACCCCTGGTTCAAACACTCTTATATGAAATACTTGGAGATTTAAGTCATGTGTAGGATTATTAAATGGTATGAGGTGATCTACCTCATTTAAATTATTTTCTCAATTAATGATCATGAATGGTTGACTTAGGTCAATATGAAATTCATGAATGATTGTTGAGAAATTAAATCTTAAGAAGATTCAATGAGAGGAAATTACTTCTCAAGAACCCTATGGAAACTATCATTTACATATGTAATGAGAGGAAATTATTTTTTCTCAAGCAACACAACCAATGCACCTTAATTATATTAATTGTGTGCTTAGAGTAGTTTGTGTGAATATATGTGATGTTGGAATAGCCATTGAATTAGTTGAGTGATTATACCTCGTATTTCAAATTTAGACGCTAGTACCGGAGAATACCCGGAGGAAGAAGGTTGCTACCAAGAGGAAGAGGAGGAAAACTTTGAGAACTACCAAGGCAAGCTAATATTCTTGCAAAGTGCAAAGTTCTATCAAGAACAAGGCACACTCATCTTTTCTTATGATTCATGAACCCATCCCAAGTTTTACTACAAGCTTTTTCTTACAAGCTTTATTGCTTTGGTTTTATCAAAGTACTTTTTGATTCATGATTCACTAAGTCTAGAATACTACAAGAGTATCAAACTTAGCCTAACTAGCATTACAATTAGTTAGCACCCCTCATGACTAGATGCTAGTGCTAATATTAAAATTTGACTACTCTAGATGGGAACATGTGACTTGAAATGAAATTGAAACTTTGGAATGATGATGCATTCCATTGAATGAATTTTGAAGGTGAATATGACCAAGAGAAGATAGTGATTTTTGATTAAAAACTAATATTGGTTTGGATGCGATACCTTTCCAATTCATAAGTACCCCCACAATACCTGATTATGGGTAAGGGCTTAACTAGAAATTTATGTATCTTAGTATGGGTTCCCTCTGAACACACATCATAGGGGTTATGCCGAGGCTGCCTCCGATGTTGATGAATGATGTGAATTGAGGTGAAATGTAAGGCCAAGCCCTGTGAAGTTCCCAGGTTGACAGTTGGTCTTCACTGGGAGGCCAAGCTCATGGGGAGAGGTGCTCATACTAGGGTTTGTAAATGAAAGGTTATGGTTGATGATCCGCGTACTATGTTACGATGATTCGGGGTTATCCCGACGGATGAAATCAAATGTTGTGGCACAAGTGTGCAACCTCTGCAGAGTGTAAACCTATTCGAATAGCCGTGTCCACGGTTACGGACGGTTGGAAAGGCCATACAGTTTCCAGTGTTAGATTCTTGGAAGTGTGATAAAATGAATGGTGAATGATGACTTGAAATTGAATCACAACAATGTTGTGGGAATGACACTAATGTTCCCACTTGAGTTAGTTAGCACATGAATAAGTCTTTATCAAATACTTGTGAACTAAAATTGGCTTTATGCAAATAAACTAGAGCTTAGCACCCATTAATAAAATTGCTAGCACTTACATTAGTATTAGTTTGCGAGTACTTCAAGTACTCACGGCTTTGTCCCTGGCTATTCAAATGGCCAGAGTATGAAGATGAACAGAACTACCAAGGTGATGACCAGCAGGACGCCTACGACAACTAGGAGTCTTCTGACGTCAAGCGTTGGCCTGTGGACTAGAGAGTCCATTTATCTTTACGCTTCCGCTATGAACTTGTGTTTGTTCGTTGATCAATAGATCAAATATTTATGTAATATGGATCATGTGATTCAAGTTGTAAGACAATATGGTTTGTAATGAATGATGACTGTGATACTTAACTATTATGCCTCGCAACAACAATATTCCCGGGATTGCGATGAATGACATAATAGGCATTTGGAATTAAAAATCCGGGTGTTGACAGTTGTCCTGCTCCAGAGGTAATTTCAATCAATATCGTATCGACATCTTCATATGTTCTCATTCGATGATATCATCAATTAATCAATAACTCATTTATTTTCTTTGCCGGGCAGGGCTTGGAAACGGTTCATCAATACTGTTCCGGGTAAATGGAAACCGGAGCTTACATTTAAAGATCCCCTGTAAGTAGTACTATATATATAGCTATGTCCGCGAATCTCTTTGATATTTTGTTTCAATACCATGCTTGATTATTAGTTTGATCGAACTATTTTTCCGTAAAGTGTTTGCAGCAGGAACCCGGGAATAACTTATGTAGATACTACGTCTGCGAGTTCATTTGCGAGATGACCTGTCACAGGGAACCAAACGAGGCTATATCCGCCATTCGTGTACGTGAACAATTTTTTCGTAAAGTGTTTGAAGCAGGAACAAGGGAATAACTTATATTGATCTTCTTCTTTTTTTAATTTAGATGGAACGCATGCGGGACTCTCTCCTAATGGAGGATCGGATACGAGCAATTCAAGAGAAACTTGCGGGATTCTTTCTGACCGAGGCCATAGCTCGAACTGGAGAATACCATCGGGAGTTCATATACGACGTTAGGCATATGAGATAGATATAGTAAAGAGGTCTGACTTTATATATATTGTAAACATGCATTACTTATACTGTATTTCATGACGATGTCTATATATACATGACGATGTCTGCCGCGGCAGAGACCCTCCAGTCCCGGTTCGTATCTCGAACCAGGACCACAGGTCCTCCACCACGAGCCTCCTGACCGCACCAGGTGGCGGCGCCTTTGATCCCGTGCACATTTGAACCGGGACTAAAGGGTGGAAAAATCCTTTAGTCCCACTGTTTGGTCCGGTTCAAAAACCGGGCTGACCCAAATAAACCGGGACTGAGCCCCGTTTTCCACTAGTGCTATATCAGCCAGACGACCCTCCAACCGCAAATCCCGACGAGAAACTAGTGAAGAAATCAATGTCTACAGCAGACTTTGGTAGCATCCACGGCGTGTTTCGCTCGGGCGCTGACACGACGACACGCGCGGCGCGTCCAGTGCGCAATCGTCAGCGGAACTGCATCGACACGCTGCGCGAGATTGGATCCGATTTGCTGGCTTGGGCAGCCGGACCAAGCATCATCGACTCACGCGGCCACGCTACCAGTCTACACGTCTACGGCACACATGGATGGCAGCAAGTCACGCATGCAAGCAGGGCATCAGGCCAGGCAAACTTCAGCACCACCCTACGGATCGACAAACTTCCGTACTCTATGTCCAGCCTGCACTACACCGACCCTCCCGACATCGAGCTGTACGACTACACCATGCTAGGAGCAAGATCATCGTCGAGCACATCTACGAGAAGCGACATCAACCACACACAGACCGTTGCGGAACATGACTCGCCGACTTCTTCGACAACAAGGCATCGACACCATCGCCGCAGCGAGGGACGCCTCAAGCGACACAACGTCGTCGATAGGCCTGTTGCTCTGTTTTATCGCCGACACATCATCGTCAAGATCTACATCGTCGTCGATAGGCCTGTTGCTCTGTTTTATCGCCGACACATCATCGTCAAGATCTACATCACAGTGGTCATCATCGACATCGTCGTCAACACAGTGTCGTCGCCACACAACATCGTCCACATGATGAACATAGAAGATACAGCGGCGGGCCTAGGATTTGAAGACCGGGTATTCAAAAAATTAACGCCTAATTATTTACACCCTAAAAGACCCTTTTTTTACCGGGACTTCACATTTAAGCTAATGGTACAGAAGGAGAGATTGGTTGTGTTGGGGCAGAGAGAGAGCGCGTTATGATGTGAGCTAGCTTTTATCTTTGGTTGAATGCCTGAATAGAGTTCACACATGCATGCAGACAGTATAGACTACATGCATATAAATGTTTTAGCAGTAATAAAGGGTATTCAACTGAATACCCTTGACTTGAGCTAGGCCCGCTAGGGTTGAAAATGAAAGGGAAACTTTCCGTCCGTTTTCGCAGAAAAAGGAAATGGAGAGCAAAAAAGGGAAAAGGAAATGACATTTTGCGGAAAACGAAAGGAAACGGAAGAATCATCAAAGGAAACAAAAATGAAAACGAGGGAGCTGTTTCCGACGGAAACGAAAACGGCAAAGGAAATTCCGGATAAACAAATATGAAAAGTTTCCGCAAATGTAACCTAAAGAGGCACATGTTCTTGGTAGGCCTACATTTACACATGAAACTAGGCTTCTTTCTACAAGACGAGCGATCAGGCGGCCAAGCGACTGCCCACGAACAATCTTAGTGTCGACGCAAAAATATTTATGTGAACTTGCACTTGTCTAAGTGTTACACTATGTCTGTTACGTAGTACTTTATGTTGAATTGCCCCTTGTTGAAGTTGAGTGATATTCCTTGTCTTATTGTCTACTTCGTTATACGTGCCTTTTCGGTATACAGATCAAGGTAATATGCCGCCATTTTATTGTGACAAATATTTATTTTCGTAATGTATCTGTCCCGTATCCGCTCCATATTCATCTTCGGTGATTTTCGTTTCCATATTCGTTTCCGGGGTTTCCGATTTCGTTTTCGATTCCGTTAAGATAGGCGAAAACAAAAACGATAAGACATATTTCCGTCCGTTTCCGTTCCGTTTTCAACCCTAAGGCCCGCCCCTGAGAAGATACAACTACGACGCCCTCTCACAATACAACTGCAAGGCACGACGACGGCATGACCGCATCCACAACACCGACGATGGCATTGACCGCGTCCGACGGCTAAGACTGTCGACAAACCGATGTCACAATTGTGATGTCCCTACAACCGCGCATACGGTTCTGGCAAAACCGTTGTGTGCCGATGAGCTTCCTCAGTCCTAGCAAAATTGGACGCCTCAGTTATGACCGCGTCCTCTGACATCTGCAAGACGTCCCCGACGGTACCTTTCAAGGTGCAAACCGTTGACCATGACCATCCAAAAAAAAGGAAGAAAAAATCTGTGCAATTTTTTGCGCCTCCGACGAAGGCAGCTACACCACCTACGACCACTACATCATCGACCATGACTAGCTCAACCACGTTTACATCATGTTCGGCAACCTCGACAACGACATCGCAACAACGTCTATGGCTACACATCGGCAACAATTCCAGTCGACAGCGTCCGTGTCGTCACTTGCGTCCACGACACTCCCGCTATGACTGCGGGAGGGAAAAGAAGGCACCAGAAGGAAACACCAATGATAACAAGGAGGAGAAGAGGATGGAAGCGTGGGACTTCAAATCCAGTCGCAATCATCCGTTTCACTCCCGCTACGACTGAGGCCGGGATGTTAGTGCACGTATACGCATAGGGATTAGAGTTAGACTAGGACTTTATATTAGCTTATTTTATTTCAAGTCTACTCTCTCTGTTACCTCTTTATATACTCGATGAGGATCATCGAAATAAACACGAAACAAATATTAGGGTTCTATAACTTTCTAGAGTACATTCTTCTTCTAAAAAATCACTCATGTCACGAAGTTCATGTTCACTTGCTGATGACCAGCATTCATTGTGCAGTTCCCATTTTGGCATCCTTGTACAGCTGATCAACGCGATCCTGCACCATGATTTTGCTCTTTCTTTGAACACAAACTACTCAAATAATTGATACGAACATGAAAAGGTTACTTCTATCTAACCTTGTAATATTTAAGCAGCTGAGGCCTCTTGAGCTTAAAAGTCGGAGTGATCAGGTCCTTGTCTATGCTGAATGGCACTGGGTCCAGGTGAACTGCCTTCAGCATCTCAAATCCTCTTAACTGCATGTCACAGGATTGATGAAGTTCTTGGGATTACCAGTTCTGTCTTTATGATGAAAAATTGGGTACAGAACATAGCTGCGTATTGATGACGTACCCCGAGTTTCTTGCCGGTTTTGTTCAGCTCATCCTGGATGTACCTCCTAGCCTTCGGATCATTGCAGAACTCTGCGTAGTCACCAGACATGCCGTTAAGTGCAGCCCAGTCCTCAATAGCCTGCTTCTCAGGGACAACCACAGCAACAAGGAAGGACTCGAAGCTATTCCCATAGACCCAAACCTGGTTCAAAGAGGAGCCTCTAGGTAAGTTGATTGTGAACAAAACTATGAATCCGTGTAATGCAATTTTAATTATTTGCTCTTTTTTGGTTTTCATACCGATGCAACGAGTGGAGACTGGACGTATGCGCTTTCCACGACCTCCACTGCTACATACTCTCCTTGGGACAGCTTGAAGATGTTCTTCTTTCTGTCAATGATCTTCATTGTGCCATCTGGTTGCCACTCTCCGATATCGCCTTCATACATAAGTTGGTCGCAAATGTTGTTACAGATCATCTTCTCTGATATTATTATATGGCTAATTTAGGAATGGTGGAAAAAGGCTGCACCTGTATGGAACCAACCATCTGAGAACACTTCCTCGGTGAGGTCAGGGTGCTTGTAGTAGCCGGAGAACATGGTGTGACCCCTCAAGCAGATCTCACCGCGCGGTGCATTGGAGAGCGCGTCATAGCCCATTTCAGGAACAGACTCCAACCTCGCCTCGATTGCCGTCACAGGAGGGCCAACTGTCCCAATCATCGAGAAAACATTGGCGATGGACGTAAAGCATCCTGCACAACTCTCAGTGAGCCCTGCATACCAATAACACGGTTAACAGTTTCACACTTCCCAGCATACGAACAGTTACTAGAGTATGGCAAAGAATTTAAGATAAGATAACTATGATTTATTTGGACACTTGATTGTAATCATGAACAAAGTACCAAGGATGCAAAAAATCCAATGTTGTTATGATGCGTAGACTTTTCATAACAATTCTAACATTCTCACCATATCCTTGTGCGAAGACGCTGCAGCCTGTGACTCGCATGAACTCTTCAATGTGTCTTGGTAGAGGTGCCGCACCTGATAGCATGAGGCGTATGTGGCCACCAAGACCTTCCTTTATCTTTAACATCAATGATAAAATCATCTCATATATGAGCTCAGAAAGGTTAAAAAACAAGAAACAAGATGACATAGATTTTACATACTTTGCTGAAGACTATTTTATCAAAAAATGGCGAAGCTTCATGCTGTTTGAACCCTTTCTTTAAATTGCCAAGTTTGCTGATGACAATTTATCCGGTTAAGTATGCATGTACTAGAAACATTAAAGTGATTAAATAATATATGTTTATTTAATCTTGTACTAGTACTTACTAGGTGTAAGCATACTGAAAAAGGTGTTTGGCTATCAGCCCTCCAGACTGAATTTTCTGGTTGATACCTTCAGTTCATGAGATTCAAAAAATTATGACAAAGCACGAAATGTGGTTCGAACTTAGAAGAAGAATTATTGAGCTTTGAGTCACACCTGTGTATATACGATCATAAACGCGAGGAACACCACAGAAAATTGTTGGTTTCATCACTTGCACATCCTCCATCAGATACCTAATGTCCTGATGAGAAAGTTTTAACTTTTAGATGATGAAGGCACAATCAAGACAGAAGTATTTCTCTTGCAAGATATATCTCCATACCCCTTGCCAGAATCCAATGGAGGCACCTTTGGAGATGCAGTAATTCTCAATAACTTGATCGAATATGTGAGCTAACGGAAGATAAGAAAAGTATGAATCATATTCATCCACCTGCATGTGTATTTGGATATGGGATATCATTAAACACGAGTATTTATCAGGTTACCATGACAAGAAATTTAAGCTCCGATTCATCGATGAACAAGCCATGATCAGTTTTGCATTAGTTGTTGATTTTGCATATTTTTATGAAAACGTAACTTATGAACTATAATAAATATTTACGACCAGTACATACTATACAAGGAACATGGGGTTCTATTTTTACCCATACAAGTACAAAAACTGATCTAATTAAGAGATTTACCACTTTATCTGTTAACTCAAGGAGCTGTTCTGTGGTCGTAACCCCGGCTACTATAGCCCTGTTTGTGATTATCACACCCTTCGGCTCTCCTGTTGTTCCACTGGTATACATGATTGTACAAATGTCGTCCTGTTTCTTAGGAAGTTCGTAGATTTCTTCTCCCTATAGAAATAGGATTGTATGAGTTAGACCATGTTTGATCTTGCAATGGAGTAGTTTAATAGGAAGTCACACTAACCATTGTAGAAAATTCCTCCCAAGAAAAGCAAGATACTCCTAATTTTTCAACTTCCCTTTTCAGCTCATTTGTCACATCTCCAAAACTAACAATAGCTGAGGTTGCACATATAAAGGGAGCAATTAATCATAAGAAATAGGGAATAGTTGATGTCCTGACTCCGGACAGCTAACCTTTGATGTGGGCAGTACACTTTGGGAGTACTGCTAGAATCTGAAAAATTGCAATTCAGAGACTTGTTAGATATATGTAGTAAGAATGACGTGTAACTCTGATCTTCACAGCGATTCTCAAGCTGAGTAACATTGACTGCTGCTATTTCAGAGCTAGCTTTATTTTATTACTAGTAATCAACTCTATAAAAACACATGTGCATTTACTCTTTACATGCTTTATCTATATGTTGCCACACAGAAGACGCGAATGTTTTCTAGAGTTAAGGTAAATGCTCATATATTCAATAAAGGAAATGGATTTGCTTACGGATTTTATCTTGCTCTCCTGCAAAAAAGCTATAGAGATCTCAGCATGGTCCAAGATGAATTCAACTGCATTTTGTCCTGCATTGTGTTGCAACTTATGTAGTCAATACAACATTCTGAGTTGGAAAGGAAAACATTGTTACGAATCCAGACTTCCATTCACGGGCTAATGTAAATTATCACCGTCTTACAGAAAATTTACACTGATAATATGCTTTGCAATCTGGCTCGCACATAAGATTTATTCCAGCATGTTGTTCTTACAAGAAATGTTATTTCTGAACCTTTTGTGCATTCGCATAGAGGTTTATGTCCGGGTGTGTGTGAACAAGCACAAGCATAGTGAACCTACCAAGTGTGTCATACAGTGGTACATAACAAATTCCTTGGCTATTGCAAGCCTGCAGAACCAATAATACAATCAAAGGGAAATCTCACATCAGTTTACAATTATGAAATATTCCTGAAATTTAACTTCTAAAAACAGACAATTAACCCTCTTGACGAGGTTTCGTAAAGAAAACATGAATTCACCTGCATGGCCATGACCCATTCAGGGCAGTTGGATCCATATATGGCACAATGAGCCCCCTACCAACAGAAATCAACAATATCTTCAGTGAACACTCATTCTGCAATGAATTCCATGTTCAAAAGAAATTCCTTGCATGTACGAACAGATCAACATTCTTCACTCACCGGTTTAACGCCGAAGCTTCTGATAGCTGCCCCAATCTTGGTGACCTTCTGGTACACTTGTTCATACGTATGCCACACATAGTCACCAGCCTGGATTTAAAAAAGAAATGGTGCATCCTCTCAAAATAAATAAATAAATCCAAAATTTATCTCACGATGAATTTGTTGCTCTACCTTGCCATCTGAAACTTTGCGCCGGCCAAGCATTCTGTTATTGGGGTACTTCTTCACTGCCCCACTACAAGAACAGAAAAGGAAGAAGAAGAAAATGGGTAAAAAATTCTCTGAAATTTGACATACTTGCAACTGCTGGATCAATGGAAACTATGTGGGACGTGATGAATGCTTAGAGATGTAGTGTGAGTTCAAGATATCGGCATCTTGCCATGGACGAACCTGAAGAAGTCCCATGGGGACTGGATTTCCTGGGGAAGCTGCATGAGGCCGTCCTTGGCGTAGATGCTCCGGTAGACGGGTCCGGCCGATGCCCTGCCGCTGCCGGCCGGCGTCGCCTCACCCACCTTCACAGTGTACATCGCCTCCTCCATCGAACCTTGCTCTCCAGCTAACACTGCACAGGGTTTGGTGCTGTGAAGTGTAGATCTTTTTTCTCCTTGAGCTTGCTAAGATTGCAGCTGGAACTAGTCAGTGAGACCTTGCTGCTCAGATGTGTGACAGTTATGGTGATGCGAAGGTTGGTGGGCAATTTAAAGCCTGTGTTACTATTCTGGTACCGGTACTCTGGTAGCCAATGTTAGTGGTACATCAACTGACGCGCACTTTTGGCTCTCGGGTGCGCGCGCACCCTATATTGAAAACACGTTAGAAATTTACAAAAAAAATGTGTCATAAATTAAATTGGTAGGGAATGTATGCAGACATGCGTACGTCAAATCGGGAACTAAAATATTAAGTTATGTAGCCTACACAAAAATAACAAGATGTACTGTTCACAATATAGCGGTATACACGTACTATTCACAATATAGCGAAAATCTATCTTCTCTTTTTTGTGTAGGTCAGAAAAATTCGAATTTTTTCTTCAAAATTTACACGAGTAAGTAGCATGGTGACATGCACGTGCGTGAATTATTTCAAAATTTTTAACACATTTAAACAGGGTTATTCGAATGTTTTTTCATATCAGGGTATGGTGCACCCGAGTGCACCACCGTATTTTCGACATGTTAGTGTAGGTGGCCTTTGAGGCTGTAGTGGTTGGAGTATATGTGAAGAGAAAACGTATTTTTCTGATTACGTTGCAAATAAATTTGGGATGATTTTGAAATTATCATTGAATATGATTGTGTGTGTACTTTTTATTGTTTCTTACGAAAATGGAAACTTTGTTACCCAGTCCATACCCCAACTAGGATGCATACATCCATATTAGTACAAAACCCAACCATGATGCCTGCGAAAGCTGAGTCCCTCATAACGAAACTACTCCCTCTGTATCTAAAATAAACATACCTTTAGCTTTTGGTTTAGTCAAACTTTCTCAAATTTGGCCGACTTTTTTTTCAAAAGTAGTAATATATGTGATATCAAATTAGTATATCATAAAACTACATTTTAAGATGAATCTAGTGACCGTACTAATTTAGTATATAAATGTTGCTATATTGTTTTTTTAAAAGTTAGTCAAGTATAATAATATTTAACTTAGAATAAAGCTAAATGTACATTTTTTACAAGGAAAAGCTAAAGGTGCACTTATTTATGGATGAAAGGAGTACCTAACAATGAGGTTAGTGAGTTTGTATTCAATGTGATGTATTCGATGAGAAATATGACCTGCATCGTCAAGGGTAAATATTGAACGTTATCATCCAGGCAACATGTATCGGTGTCGCACATCAACTTCTCTGGAACGCCGTCATAGCTGGGTCCAGGCGATTTTTCTCGCTTGTAGCATTCCCTTTCATGTGTTATAACATTTACTTTAAAAAAGTATTCTTCTAAACCAATTTATGTATATGATTTTTTTTTAAATGGAGGCTAACTCCTAGCCTCTGCATCGAATCGATACATACCCCTTTCTTTAATTAATTTTATTTAACGAAGAACTGACAAAGATCATACATCAGAAAAACGAAACAACGCTTACACACCTGACAATGAGAACAAAAACATGCTAGGAGGGCATTGTACCGTGAATACGCGAAAATGCCCCAGCAACTAGGAGTCGGAAATATCGCATACCCGAGACACCCTGAAAGCAAAACGGGAGCGCTCATTCTATCTAGCAGATTCTTAGAGAGTATCTCATGCACCCGCTACACAAGCCATCACCTCCATCAAACATCGAGCAATCTTCAGGTAAAAATCTGCATAATCTTGTGTCTGATGTCAACGTCACCACGGCGCTTTGTTGGTTTTCGTGTTACGATGGATGCGCGCCGGTGCTTTGCTGGTTTTCTTTTATCCGCTGGGTTTTCTTGCCCAGGCTGTATAGTTAAAACGCCTTTTTTTTCTCTTTGTACATTTTGTACTTGCAGTTCTTTTTTCTTTTTTGAGAATGTACTTGTAGTTCTTCTATCGTAACGAAAAGACTGCTCGTGTTATATCAATAGGTTTTGGTCGTTTTGAGACCCAGGTTCTTGAGTCCTGTTATTTTCAAAAAAATTCAATAATCACGTTCTTGTAAGTTGGAAATCTTTGAAAGCAATATAGCATGTACATTTAGGTGTGATGCCTGTAAAATTTCATTAGTAGATGTTTTTTATTTGTGGGTTGTGCAAAAATAGTACAGGTTATGGTGTAGTGAACGGGACATCTAGTATTATAGACCCACAATTTTCGTGTAGTCCTCAGTAAATATTAATACAAACAAGGTTTAAAATAGCACGTTATTTCTCCGCTAATAGCGCGCTATAGCACATCTAGAGTGTCAACGCTAAATTTTAGTATTTTTGCCGCTGTGGCGCTATTTGCGAAATAGCATGCTATATCGCGCTAAAACTTCATATTGTTAGCGTGCTATTTTTTTCAGGCAAGTTGCTTTCACTTTTTTGTGGTGATGAATTGCAATATCTTGGTTCCACTTCTAAATCAGAAGATAATATCGCTAATGCTAATATTTTTTAATAAATATTTTTTTGTTGCCTTGTGAAATGCTGATGTTAGTCTTCTAAAATATTTTAGATCTATTTTTATATGTGGTTATGTATGTATGATTCAGTCACCTTTGGACTATATATTCATTCGTTCTAGTAAAATTATTTATTTTTATGCTATGTTTAGTATTATTTTGAAAACGATATTTGAAATATAACACGCTATTAGCACGATATAGCGTCTATAAGGCTGCCGCTATTTCATTCAGCACGCTATTTTAACCTTGATACAAACTAAATGAGCAATCACCCAAGTCGCCAAGTTGCTATCAGTAGGATCTGAAGGATGTGAAGTTCAGACTGATTGGCCTACGTGGGTTCAGACGCTGCAACACCAGATCGACGGCATGTGTTGGCAGTTGAGAAGAAATTGCGGCAATTGAAGGCGCTGCCTGCAGTGGAAAATGCAGGTCCGAGGCTGAACAACTTTAGCCAGCATTGACACATGCATTTTAAAGCCTCCATCTTGATCCGCTGGCTGACGTTGCTTATCTTTCTGAAGGTGGAGAAGAACTCTAGTGAGGAGAAGTACGAAAAGTGCGTTTAGCTCCAGTGCTCTTGCTATGTTAAAAAAAATATATTTACAAGTTATAAAAAATCATGAAAATAATTCTGAAGATTGTCACACATACATTACACAATCATGCAAAATCCCAATCTGAAATTCTTTTTATTTTGAGCTAGAGAAAAATGACAAAATCTGATATGTTTTGAAGATTAAAAATGACTACTCAGATCTACAATTTTGTCATTTTTGTGTAGCTCAAAATGTTAAGTATTTGAAATTGATTTTTTGCAGGTTTGTGGGATACATCATTGACTGTGTGTGGATTTTTTCCAGAATTTTTTAAACCACAAAAATATGATTTTGATTTTTTTAAAGAGATCACTGGTGCCCATGTGCACGAAATCTCTGTCCGGAGAACGTATCCAATGAAACTAGTTAACTCCTGCACCTTCTGCACCGACGTGTTATGGGCCATAGGATGTGAAAATAAGGAACATGATGCACATAAGACATGGATTGGTGTGCACTTTATAGGAAAGCCTGCAACGCTACTGCTAATTTGCATGGAATTCCTCCTAAACTCTTCAATCACCCTCGTGTATAGTCGACCGCGGGACGCTAGCTAGTGAACTTTAAAGAGGATAGAGGAAGAAAAAGGATTTGGGGGAGCATGATGACAACATACTTCTCACCATGTGTAATGTAGAGAAACTTCAGAACCGTCATGAGAACATGTAAATATAAATTCCAGATCCGAATCGCAAACAAAGAATAAGGAAAAAATCTCAGAATCCCAACATCTTATTTCGAACATAGTTTCATCAACACAGAGCGGTGGTCTCTCCATGAGTGTGCACATCAAGATCTGGAAATTCGGGAGGAGAAACCAGGGAAATAACTAAGAGCGCAAGAATCTGAATCCAAGGGAGCTGGGCGACAAGGAGGAGGACGACATAGGCGTCCAGATCCACTGCCGGCGGCACTTCAAACGATAGTGGAAGTCTCAGCAACGGCGGCACATCTTCTAAATCTGGCCGCTGTGGTGCTGCCGTCATGAAGGGAAGGGAGATACAAGATGACTTTGGGAAGGACCATTTGTAGAACTAGATAGTACCCCGCGCGTTGCTGCGGGATTTCATAGCAATACATGAATATCAATATTCATGCAGCGAAGAAGATTAGTTCGACCTACAATACTATAGGTAATATGTAAAATGTGGATAGTTGAATTACATATACTATACTAAGCAAATAAAAGAAAAGAAAGACTGATAGCAACCAAACTTTTCGCCGTTGTCGGGCTGCACACCTACCTGTAGATCTTGCTGACTCTAATCCAACAGATAGGCTCCAAAAATCAAAAGGCCACATAAAAACTTGCACCTTGGTTGCAGTTTTGCTTTCCAGAGCTTACCAAAGTAAATTCCAGAAATCAATCCTAGGAATTCTACGTTATAGGCCGAAGTTGGGATGTATGTTTCGGAGTCTGGGATTTTCCACGCGATGTGATCCTTCTGTGCCGAAAGTGTGACTTCCTGCAACCGAATCCAGAGACTTGTGAATTCCCTGAGTTGCTACAGAGGGAAAATATCACTTGAATTTCCAAAAAAAATCTAGACAAAGTGGATCACTCGAAGGTTCTGATGGATTTTGGTCAAAGTCAATCAATTGCAGAAACATCTCTGTGAGGCATATTCAAACGGTAGCAAGTAGGAATAGCTAACTGAAAAAGAATCTAGGAGAAAAAGGGAGTAATAATATTTGGTATCTTCTAAATATTTTGTGAGATGGTTGAGATGTAAGTTCAAGCACCTAGCAGACAATCTAGAAAAGTTAAATAAATGGGCTTCAGAAACAAAAGGTATAACAGAATATCATTAATTAATTTATGAAAATAAAATATGGAAGAAGGCATAATTAACGACATGCACAACTGATCCATGTTTGATGTTGCTCTTGCTCGATCGTATCATGCATACGGAGTGAATTAAGACAAAAAAGAAAAATAACAGATCAAGGAATCATCAGTCCTGCACATAGATCTGCATTAGTGGAGAAGAACCAAAACATAGATACCCCGTTGTGGATTTGTACACTGCTGATGTTGTGGTCGTGCTACTCGTGCTTCAGCTTATATAAAGAAATGATGGACAGACCTAGACGCCTCTGCTCTGGCTGGGCTTGCTGCTCAGCTTACGTATGATCTGATAATATACTCAGCACACACATTGAGAATTTAAAAAAAATCAACACTGACATTCTAGATGAAGCAATAACCAGAGCATAAAAAGTGAAGATCCTTGCCTTTTAAGATCTCTTTGAACCTTTAGATGGTTCAGACATTTCATCAAGCACCTCGATGTCAATTTTGAAGGTTGGAATAATTTTTTTTTGCAGTACATCATAATATGGCACAAATAGTTCTTTCTCCTAATGCGCCAAAGTAGAATAACATCAATGTTGGATTGCTGCCCCAGCCGAAACGTTATTCCATCTAGCATGGACAGGGATACATGCCGTTAGTAGAGAAGAAGTAGATAGAGAAACGTGAATTTCCCCATGGATGTATGGGGATTAGGGAAAATAAAGAGAGAAGCAGCTGATAAAATCTGCAGGCCGGGGCTGATTCGTAGATATTGCTGATTCAGTTGAGATGAAATACCCTAGCTTCTGAACTCTGACAGAAATCGAGTGCCGCTGGGTAAAAAACAAAGAACAACCCACGAACATAAAGATGCAACTATTGTGTGAATGAGAAAAGGTAAGATTAGAAAATACTGACCATGATCCATCTAGAATTGTTAGAGACACTAATTTGTATTCTGTGACATTGATTCTGTAAATAAAATCCTGATCCGTATCATGGAAGAAAGAGGCGATTATAACATCCAAAATCCTTGACGAGGACAGGGATGGGAGAGCAACGGACTGAGACACCTCCTAGTTGATCGAAAAGGAATGGCATCCCTTAATGAAGTCTAGATTTTCGCTGGAGAGCGCTCACGTGGAGGGGGATTTGGGGAGCCTAGGGGAGATGGGTGACATCAGTAGGCATATTATAGGCAACCGCCGCTCACTTTGCCTCTTTGTTACACACTCGGTTGGGTTGGTTTTTACTGCAAGGAGAAGAAGCGTCTGATCCTTTAATTGAGGAGATGATATAGCAACACCTACCGAAGATACTATGGGCTGCAGAACAGCGTGTGGTGAAAAGAGGATGACGTGGACTCATGAGAATGCAGGAAAATAGGTAGTGGGGGTCTCCTATTAAGAGATAGAAGATTCAAGTACATTTCAAGGATTTTTTTTTTTTTGTAAATATGCAACCAGTCTATGTCCAGGCTGAAAGGACACGGATGTCGCCTAGAGGGGGGTGAATAGACGATTTAAAACTTTTACGAGATAGGTTTAACAAATACGGAATAAAACTAGCGTTTACTTTATCAAGCCCAAAGTCTATATACTATGGTTCACCTATGTGCACCAACAACTTATGCTAAGCAATACAAGCAACTATGTGATAGCAAGATATATAACTTCAAGCACGATGGCTATCACAAAGTAAAGTGCATAAGTAAAGAGCTCGGGTGTAGAGATAACGGAGGCACGCGGGAGACGATGATTTATCCCGAAACTAACACTCTTGCGAGTGCTAATCTCCGTTGGAGAGGTGTGGTGGCTTAGTGCTCCTGAACGCCACAAATGGCCTCACCCCAAGATGCGGTAGTCACACCACACACCGAGCGCCACGAAGACGCATCACCTTATTCTCCGGTGACCCTTGCCACAAAGGCCTAGGTCACGGTTCCACTAAGGGATTTCCTTCGAGGCGGAAACCGGGCGTTACACAAAGCTTGGGGTAGGCATCCACAACTTAATTGGAGGCTCCCAAGAAATCACCACAAAGGCCTAAAGCCGTCTAGGGTTCCAAGAACCCAAGAGAACAAGCTCCTCACTTTCACCTACACGAATCACCGTGGAAAGGTCACACCGATGCACCAAATGCAATGGCAAATTCTTCACTCCCAAATTCCACCAAAGCTACAAAAGCTTGGGGGGGGGGGGGGGAGAAGAGAGGAAGAACAAAGGAAATTCTCAAAGAACTCTAAGATCAAGATCTAGAGGATTCCACTCACAAAGAGAGGAATTTGATTGGTAGAAATGTAGATCTTAATCTCCTCTTACTTTTTTCTCAAGAAGATTCAAGAAACATAGGAGGAATGGAGGGAAAGGGGAATCTCTCAAGGTCAACAATGGTGGAGAGCACAAAGGGGAAGAGGTAGCTGCCCAGGGAGGAAGATGGGGGTCTTAAATACCCCCTCCAATCAAAATATGACCGTTTGGGTCCTCCTAGACCGGATTATCCGGGGCCAGATTATTGCCAAAATCCGGCCCCCAAAAAAGGCTAAGGACTTGAGGAAACTGCTAGCAGTAAGGGGGCCAGATAGTTGGCCGGATATTTGGAATTCAGGCCGGATTATCCGCCCACCTGAAAACTGGCAGAAACATCAACACGAGAATGAGCATAGCTTGAGCATCCGGACTCCGATTGTGATGATCTTGGGCTCGTTTTGAAGCTAGTAACAAGCTCTACAAGATCATGCGGGGAACCATCATGATCCAACAAGGGAGTATAGAAACAAATGATAAAATGTTTGACCTATCTATAAAAGACAAACCGGTAAAACCTCCAACCTCGAAAATGCGACAATTTTCCCGTCCAAAAACCATTCTCGATGAGCTAGAGCTTGTCATGAGAATAAGCACAATCTCTAAGACATCACATGGATAAGATCCAAATAACAACCAAGAAATATGATGCAAGGATGCAAAGTTTGAGCTCTCCAAAGGATACGATCGAGTTACTCACTCGAGAGCCCTCCTGATTGTATGGCAACTAAACTATAAACCGGTCTCCAACTACACCATGAGACTAGTAAGAAAGAAACCCTATCAAGAGCAAACCTTAACCTTGTGCGTTCCTCTTGAGCTTGATGATGACAATCTTGACCACAACAAGATGGAACACCTTTCTTGATAGTGCTTGCTTGACGAAGTCTTGTGGATTGCTCCCCCATAATCCACCATGGGAGAGCTTCTTCTTCGGCTCATCTTCACATATCCATGATCACCATATGGATGGAAAGCTTCAAGCAAATGATCTCTTCGAGATGGCTCATCTTGTACTTGCACTTCATTTCTTCATTCTTCATCATGTTGATGTCTTGAAGTTAACTTTGAGGGCGCACATCATCTTCATCTTCAAGACATACTTGACACTTGATATTCTTCATCAATTTATTTTTATTGCAACCTTGAAGCCAACATATGGTTCAAGCATTGCCTATGGACAAATCCTACAAATATAACTCAATGCAAATATTAGTCCATAGGGATTGTCATTAATTACCAAAACCACACATGGGGGCTCTATGCACTTTCAATCTACCCCATTTTGGTAATTGATGACAATCTCTTTGAGAGGGTTTATATAAGGAATTTAAGTAAAAAACAAGTTAAATACATAGAGTAAACTCCCCCATAATATATGCATGTGTGAATGAACTTGGATTTCATTGCATATATTGGCATTCAAAGCCTGGTGAAGTTTTCTCTAAATATTCAACTATGGAAAGCAACAAGATGCAATGCAAGAATGGCAATTGCTTAAGCACAAAGCGAAGACATAACCAAATTCCCTTAAACCCGCCAAACTTCTCCCCCATTGCCACCAATTGCCAAAATGGGTGAAAAATTTAGAAGGCAAATATAGTGAGAGTTCCTCCATACGTTGTGCATTTCTCATAATTTGAGTGGAATCAAATGCATGTATCCAATGACGAATATTCGGAAGGAATCACACTATAGAGAGGGTCAAAGATTGCAAAAAGATAACAAAGTAAAGAAGCTTCAACAAATGAAGCAAGCAACCAAATGAACCACAAGGAAGATATCAAAAGAAAGATAGATATTATGATAAGATCAAGAAGATTGCTCTAAATAATATGAGGAAGGTCCCCAAGGTTTGTGCACAAAACTAGACAATATGCATTGGAGTATAAAGTGCACAAACATGGAATCATCACTCCCTCATTACCATTTAAAACACAAACATTTGCAATAGATCATAGATAGAAAATTAAGCTTAACACTTGCAACAATAAAATAGTTGAGCAACAAGTAAGAGGCTCCATAATAAAGGACTCAACCAAGAGAATATGCGAAAGGCATGAAAAATCATATTATAATACTATTACAAGGATGAGCAAAAAAGCAGCATCATAGTCTTCAATGAATCATATTGCTTAGCATGACCAATCAATACACAACAAATAAATAAGATATCAAATGGTGATGTATATCTCTTATGTGTATAAGTTGCTCTAAGTGGGCAATATCACGAAGATGTTTATCCACAAAGAAACATGCACACACAAAATTGATACACAATAAATATAGCATCATATCCAAGACGAAGTCATGCAATATACCAATAAGAATTTTTTCTTAATAGCATGGCCAGAGGCTCAATTTTATCTTATTGTACATTCATGAACTTCAATCATAAACACATAAAATACATTACAAATATCAACAAGGGATATTAAATAGTTGGAATTCTTTGAGAAAGGCAACAAGTATCATAAACAAGGATACCAAAAGAAATAACTGATACGTCCAAAACGTATCTACTTTCCCGAACACTTTTGCTATTGTTTTGCCTCTAATTTGTGTATTTTGGATACAACTAACACGGACTAACGCTGTTTTTAGCAGAATTGCTCTGGTGTCTCGTTTTTGTGCAGAAATCCAACTTTCGGGAAAATCCTCGGAATTTATGCGAAGGCCCTATTTTCCCAGAATACGACGGAGCCAGAAGGACAAGTAAGGTGGAGGCCCGAGGGCCCCACACCATAAGGCGGCGCGGCCTAGGGGGCCCGCGCGGCCCTATGGTGTGGCCCCCTCGGTCGGCCTCCGACGCCCTCCTTCGGACTACTTATCGGCCTCGACCTAAAAACGCACGGAGAGAAGTCGAAGTCGCCAGAAACCCTCCAGAGCCGCCACATCGCGAAACTCCGTCTCGGGAGCCAGAAGTCTCCGTTCTGCACTCCGCCGGGACGGGGAATTGGAGGAGATCTTCACCGCCATCACCGCCAACGCCTCTCCATCAACCAGCCATGTTTCCCCCATCCATGTGTGAGTAATTCCCCCGCTGTAGGCTGAAGGGGATGGTAGGGATTGGATGAGATTGGTCATGTAATAGTCATAAGATTGTTAGGGCATAGTGCCTAGTATCCGTAGATGTCACTTTTATGATATTGTTGCAACTTGTTATGCTTAATCACTACAAGAAAAGTTGCCATGGCCGACGAAGTTGAAGTCGCGCCGTGGTTGCTGGTGTACCATGGCCGACGATTTTGGTCCCTCCGTGGTGCATGTCAAAACTTTTTTTCTCGTTTTTGAGGCCACCTAGCCCGACGAAAGCGGCCAAAACGTGGCGTATGGTGGCCCGGGACGTGGTGCATCTCGAAATCTCGGGTTCGCCGGCCGAGTCAACGCAAATCCGCACCGCCGAGGGATGTAGGGCCCAGATGGCAGCCTCTCTGGCATTGTTTTTTTCTAGATCGCGCCATCTCGTTCAACGTTCTCCGATCGAGCCGTTTACAATGCAGGATCATGGGTCCCGCATGTCATCCTCTATGAACCAAAATTCTTTCTATTCTTGGATTTTTTTGACCCCTGATTTCTGGCTACTTCCTTTTTCTTTTGATCCCTTGCCGCCTTGGAAACGTTGAGACCGCTGCTGCTAAATGGGACCCGCATGTCATCCTCTATGTGCAATCAACTTTCTTTTCTTGGAGTTTTTTGGCACCTCAAATTTGGTCACTTGCCTTTTTCTTTCGATCCCCTGCCGCCTCTCAAACGGTGATACCGCTGCTGCTAACTGGGACCCGCATGTCATCCTCTATGTACTATAAAACTTTCTTTTCTTGAATTATTTTTGGCACCTCATATTTGGTCACTTACCTTTTTCTTTCGATCCCCTGCCGCCTCTCAAACGGTGATACCGCTGCTGCTAAATGGGACCCGCATGTCATCCTCTATGTACTATAAAACTTTCTTTTCTTGGATTTTTTTGGCACCTCATATTTGGTCACTTGACTTTTTCTTTCGATCACCTGCTGCCTCTCAAACAGTGATACCGCTGCTGCTAAATGGGACCCGCATGTCATCCTCTATGTACTATAAAACTTTCTTTTCTTGGATTTTTTGGCACCTCATATTTGGTCACTTGACTTTTTCTTTCGATCACTGCTGCCTCTCAAACAGTGATACCGCTGCTGCTAAATGGGACCCGCATGTCATCCTCTATGTACTATAAAACTTTCTTTTCTTGGATTTTTTGGCACCTCATATTTGGTCACTTGACTTTTTCTTTCGATCCTGCTGCCTCTCAAACAGTGATACCGCTGCTGCTAAATGGGACCCGCATGTCATCCTCTATGTACTATAAAACTTTCTTTTCTTGGATTTTTTGGCACCTCATATTTGGTCACTTGACTTTTTCTTTCGATCCCCTGCTGCCTCTCAAACGGTGATACCGCTGCTGCTAAATGGGACCCGCATGTCATCCTCTATGTACTATAAAACTTTCTTTTCTTGAATTATTTTTGGCTCCTGATATTTTTTCACTTGCCTTTTTCTTTCGATCTCATGCCACGTTTGAAACGTTGAGGAACCTGCAGCTCATGGGACCCGCATGTCATCCTCTATGTACTATAAAAGTTCATTTTCTTGGTTTTTTTTCACCCTCTGATTTTTGGCAATTACCTTTTTCTTTCGATCCCTGCCGCCTCTCAAACGGTGATACCGCTGCTGCTAAATGGGACCCGCATGTCATCCTCTATGTACTATAAAACTTTCTTTTCTTGAATTATTTTTGGCTCCTCATATTTTTTCACTTGCCTTTTTCTTTCGATCCCCTGCCGCCTCTCAAACGGTGATACCGCTGCTGCTAAATGGGACCCGCATGTCATCCTCTATGTACTATAAAACTTTCTTTTCTTGAATTATTTTTGGCTCCTCATATTTGGTCACTTGACTTTTTCTTTCGATCCCCTGCCGCCTCTCAAACGGTGATACCGCTGCTGCTAAATGGGACCCGCATGTCATCCTCTATGTACTATAAAACTTTCTTTTCTTGGATTTTTTGGCACCTCATATTTGGTCACTTGACTTTTTCTTTCGATCCCCTGCTGCCTCTCAAACGGTGATACCGCTGCTGCTAAATGGGACCCGCATGTCATCCTCTATGTACTATAAAACTTTCTTTTCTTGAATTATTTTTGGCTCCTCATATTTTTTCACTTGCCTTTTTCTTTCGATCCCCTGCCGCCTCTCAAACGGTGATACCGCTGCTGCTAAATGGGACCCGCATGTCATCCTCTATGTACTATAAAACTTTCTTTTCTTGGAGTTTTTTTTGGCACCTCATATTTGGTAACTTGACTTTTTCTTTCGATCTCATGCCACGTTTGAAACGTTGAGGTACCTGCTGGCTCATGGGACCCACATGTCATCCTCTATGTGCTATAAAAGTTTCCTTTGTTGGATTTTTTTTCACCCTCTGATTTTTGGCTTGCCTTTTTCTTTTGATCCCCTGCCCCCTTTGAAACGTTGAGTAAGCTGTTGGTTCAAGGGACCCGCATGTCATCCTCTATGTCCATCAACTTTCTTTTCTTGGATTTTTTTCACCCCCTAATTACTAGCTACTTTCTTTTTCTTTTGATCTCAAGCCGCATTACAAACATTGAGACCGCTGCTGCAAAATGGGACCCACATGTCATCCTCTATGTACAATAAATCTTGGATTATTTTTGGCTCCTGATATTTGGTCACTTGCCTTTTTCTTTCGATCTCATGCCGCCTTTGAAACGTTGAGTAAGCTGCTGGCTCATGGGTCCCGCATGTCATCCTCTACGAACAATAAAAGTTTCCTTTCTTGGAGTTATTTTTTACCCCTAATTTCTGGCTATTTGCCTTTTTCTTTTGATCCCTGCCCCGTTGAAACGATGAGGACGTTGCAGGTCGGTCCCGATGTCATCCTCTATGAACAATAAAAGTTTCCTTTGGTGGATTTATTTTTGACCCCTAATTAATTTCTGGCTATTTCCTTTATTTTTCTTTTGATCCCCTGCCTTGGAATTGTTGAGAATGTTGCTGCCTCATTTTTCTTTTGGTCCTGTGCCGCCTTGGAAACGTTGAGACCGCTGCTACAAAATGGGACCCGCATGTCATCCTCTATGTACAATAAAGTTTCTTTTCTTGGATTATTTTTGGCTCCTGATATTATGTCACTTGCCTTTTTCTTTCGATCTCATGCCGACTTTGAAACGTTGAGGATGCTGCTGCCTCATGGGTCCCGCATGTCATCCTCTCAGAACGATAAATGTTTTCTTTTCTTGTATTTTTTTACCAACTGATTTTTGGCTTTTTTTATTTTCGATCCCCTGCCGCCTTTGAAACGTTGACTCCGCTGCTGGCTCATGGGTCCCCGATGTCAGCCTCCCCGTACAAGAAACATGTGATATTTTATTTTGCAGACAATAAACGTTGTATTTCGCTCTGAGCTATTGCAAACGGATAAATTAAATCTTTATATCTACATAAACAAACTTATATGTTGAATCTCCTTGTTTTTTGTTTTTGCGAAGCATAGGACTTTTGTTTTTTTTTTTTGAGAAAAATCCGACCTTTCCTGTTTTGGAGTGGGCTGAAATTGTACGAGTCAAAAGGCCCAGCAGTATAGTTCGAAGGCCCAGATGTCCAGATACAGCCCAATTAAAATCTTTCTTTTCTTGGATTTTTTTGGCTACTTCATTTTTCTTTCGGTCTGTGCCGCCTTGGAAGCGTTGAGACCGCTGCTACAAAATGGGACCCGCATGTCATCCTCTATGTACAATAAAGTTTCTTTTCTTGGATTATTTTTGGCTCCTGATATTATGTCACTTGACTTTTTCTTTCAATCTCATGCCGACTTTGAAACGTTGAGGAAGCTGCTGGCTCATGGGTCCCGCATGTGATCCTCTATGAACAATAAAAGTTTTCTTTGTTGGATTTATTTTTTTCCCTAATTTCTGGCTATTTGTCTTTTTCTTTTGATCCTCTGCCCCCTTTGAAACGATGACGACGCAGCTGGCAAGTCGGTCCCACATGTCATCCTTTATGAACAATAAAAGTTTCCTTTGATGGATTTATTTTTTACCCTAATTAATTTCTGGCTATTTCCTTTTTTATTTTGATCCCCTGCCGCCTTGAAATAGTTGAGGATGCTGCTGCCTCATGGGTCCCGCATGTCATCCTCTCAGAAAGGTAAATGTTTCTTTTCTTGAATTTGTTTACCAACTGATTTTTGGCTTATTTTTTCTTTCGATCTCCTGCCACCTTTAAAACGTTGACGACGCTGCTGGCTCATGGGTCCCCAATGTCAGCCTCCCCATACTGCAAATCCTCTTTCTGCAAAGGTTGTATTTCTAGATAGATAAGGTGGATTCGAATCTGCCATGGTTCAGGCAGCTCAGGTAAGCCTTCTTGCACTAATTAATGGAAGTAGTGTATCGCAAGGTCAAGACATGTGGCTCGGTGTAATGAATCTATATGAATCATGTTGTGGGTTCAATCTGATAGTTCTCTAACAGGTCAGCCAAAATAGAAATTAAGTTTTTTTCTAAAAGGGAAATGCAAATTAAGATGAACACAAACATTAGTTATCATAATAGTTGATCATACATACATACTTGCTAAGAGCAAAAGCTTGCCAGAGTTTTACCACCCATACAATTAATTAGCAGTTCAGATAAGATAACCTTATATAAGTATAACTACAAATGCATTTGCTAAGGGCTCATGGGACAACAGAACTAGACAACCGCGAACTTTATGACCAGCATGTCACAGCGGCATCGAAAGATCTTGACCTTCAACTTTGATCCAATGCGAAGTTTGGCACCGTCAATGAACTTTTTCCACCTGGAAGTAACAGCCAAGCGGCCATCTGTGGGACTGACAGAGTACCGTCCCTCCACGGTGAGACCTTCACTCTCCATGACGAGGGATATCTTGCCCCTTCGGCCAGCATTGAGATCCTTGGAGATACTTTTAGGCAATTTCTGATTCAAAGCAAGAGATACCACCAAAAATTAGTCAATGGCACCAATGCACTGAACCATGTGAGACTTTGAGCAGAGAAGACATCAAGATAAGAGCAGTTATGCTGTCATATACTCACGAACATAGCCTTCAGATGCGTCCTGGTCACCACACGGGTGGCCACACAATGAGCTGAGACCTCGGTGATCTGGCTGGGGCAGGTGCATGAGCCTGGGCTGGTACACGAGCTGGTGCTGATGCAGGAGACTGCTGGGCAGGTGAGTAAACGGTGCCTCTAGAGGAACCCGATGCAGGAGACTGTTGGGCAGGTGCAGTAAACGGTGCAGCTAGAGGAACCAGTGCTGATGCAGGAGCCTGCTGGGCATGTGTAGTATATGGGGCCTCTACAGGAACCAATGCTGATGTAGGGGACTGCTGGGTAGATGCAGATGGAGCTGGTACAGGAACCGGTGCTGATGCAGGAGAGTGGGAAGCCGGTGCCGGTGCTGGTGTGGTTGCCCTTTGTGACATCCGCTCCTGTTCCGTCAGGGGATCTGCAGCTTTGATCATGTTAAACCCAGCAAGCTAGAACAGAGGGAATGGTTTAGAACAACTGCTCAGAATGCAGTTATCAAAAGATATGAGTAGAAAAAAGTTACATATTATATATTTGGAAGTGTCTCCAACTCTGTAAGCAGTTACGTATATCTGCCCGTTTGAGTTTCTGATCCTCAGCTCGTCGCCCTTCTTCAGACCGTAGTCAAAAGCAAACTTTCTCCAATCATGTCCATACAAATATGTGATGGCCTGCGTCTTGTAGACATACACCTCATAGACCGTGTAGGTGTTCATCAATTTGCCATTGCCATGCATAGTGAAAGATCCTTCATGCGGACACATCTGGTTAATCATTGGACGAAGTTCACAAGGTACAGTCTGCATGTGAAAATTGATACAAATGTAAGAAGCAGGAAGACTAAAAACAAGACTTTACTATATGCCAATTCATGCTAAACCACTGAGAATACATACCTGTAACTCTGTGAAGGAGCTACTAGAAAGGTAGATAGAGCCATAGGAGGTGTTATATGCGGGGTATGTACATGGGCCCGCCATATTCCCGCAAGCTCGGCATCGGGATGGTGAAGGAAACATGGGAGGTACTACTGGTGCGTAGCGCTGAACGTAAGTGGAAGAATTAGGTTGTGTAAAGTGCATAGTTCAGAGCAATGCAAATGTTGACAAGCAAGTGCATAACACTATGTTACAAACTGAACAGTGAAAAATTAGTGTATGATGAATATAAGCATGCTAATTTGGTGTTTCCGAATTCCAAAAAGCATTAGACAGAGCCGGTGATAATATCAGACATAAATCATGGCATGTATATGTGGCTTAAGAAAATATACCCGAACCCTTGGATGGTTACGGCCCGGCTGATCCTTGGACTTGAGCTTATATAAGCATCCAGAAGGTGGGGCTGACAGTAACTTGGTGGCAGCCTCTGCAGATGCCTCATCAGCAGCAGTTGCAATCCTTTTGACCAATGAAGGCTTAGCAGTTTCAGTCTGCATATAAAAATTGAAGAGCAACAGACATCAGAAGTGATATATAAAATGAATCTATGAGACACTGATGCATATAGTGCTGGATGTAAGTGGAAGAATAGGTGTGTGTGTTTCTGAACTATTGGTAAGCATTAGACAAAGCCGGCAATAAACAGACAAAAATCAAATCATGTATGAGGATTAAGAAAATATACCTGCTTACTGAAAAGGGTACCACCCAGCTGGCCCGTGGCCTTGTGCTTGAGGAGGTTTTCAGAAGATGGTGGCAGCACCATCGTCTTCACAGCAGCCTCATCAGGATCATTTTTTATCCATTTGAGTAGAGGAACAGAAGTTTCATCCTGCATATGAATAGCAACAGAACTCATCATTGATATTTAATAAATCTATGAGATAGACTGATGCAAATAGTGCGGGGTGTAAGTGGAAGAATAGGGTTGTGCATAGAGAACAGTTGACAACAATGCAAATGATTACAAAAGAAGCCAATGGAAATCAACAGTTTATATACTGGATGAGACAGACTGAAAAGTGAAAAATTAGTGTATGATGATTGTAAGCAAACGCAGTGTTTCTGAACTTTTGGTAAGCATTAGACAAAGCCAACAGTAATTAAACAGATAATAATGAAATCATGTATGTGGATTAAGAAAATATACCAGATTCATTAAAAGGTCACCACCCAGCTGGCCCATGGCCTCGTGCTTGTAGAGGTTTTCGGAAGATGGTGCCGGCACCATCGTCCTCACAGCAGCCTCATTAGCCCCATTTTGCATCCACTTGAGTAAAGGCGCAGCAGTTTCAGCCTGCATAAGAATGGGAACAGATCTCAGCAGTGATATTGAATGACTCTGAGACAGACTGATGCATATAGTGCTAGATGTAAGTGGAAGGGTATGGCCGTGTATGGACAACAGTTCACAACAATGCAAGGGTGTGTTCGGTTCTGAAACAGCGTGGAATGGAATGGAATGGTTCCATTTCAGAGGAATGGAATGGTTACATTTTTGTTCGGTTGGGAAAAATGGAGAGCAGAAGAGATCGAGGTTAAACTAACCAATTGTCTCAAAATTGTAATTAACAATTGCAAATGACATTTTAATCTCAAAGTCGTAATTAACAGCGCCTAATGGTGCTCTTTTAATCTAAAAATCGAAATTAACATCATTTTATGTTGGGTTAGGGGAACTGGAGTAGATGAACATTACTGTATGATGATTGTAAGCAAACGAATTTGGTGTTTCTAAACTTTTGGCTTCGAGATCTTATGGGTTTCAACTCTAGCCTACCCCAACTTGTTTGGGACTGAAAGGCTTGGTTGTTGTTGTTGTTGTTGTAAACTTTTGGCAAGCATAGAAAAAACCGACAATAAACAGAGAAAAATCAAGGCATGTTTTGTGGATTAAGAAAATATACCATATTCATTAAAAGATCACCACCCAGCTGGTGCGTGGCCTTGTGCTTGTAGAGGCATTTAGAAGATGGGGGCGGCATCAACATACTGGCAGCCTGATCAGCCGCAGTTTTGATCTTCCTTTTGAGTAAAGGCCCTAAAGTTTCAGTCTGCATATGAATAGCAAAACAAAAGGCAGACCTCAGCAGTGATATTGAATTACTGTATGAGATAGACTGATGCATATAGTGGATGCTCTTAGCCTTTTGCAGCGTGAACACTAGCTATGGACAGACAAAAAAACTAGTTAACTCAGCTTTGTCTAGATATGAATGTACTACCACCATCCAAAAGCTTAAGCCTTATTTATTTTTGAGAAATCAAAACAAGCAAAGTTTGACCAAAATTTTAGAACATTCTATCAACAAATATAATACTGTGTAGATACCGTAGGAAAATATATTTTATTATCTATTTAATGATATTAATTTTGTATTTTGCATGTTACTGATTTTTGGTAAAAGCTTAGTCAAACATGGTATAGTTTGACTTTCTAAAAATAATATAAGCCCAAAGCTTTGGGATGGAGGCAGTAGTATCTAGAGCTAAAACACATCTAGATACATCCGTATCTACAGATAGTTGAGTCAATTAATTTGGATCTGAGGGAGTATCAGATTCAGACTACATCATGGTAAGTTGGTTAAAAAAATTACCCCTGGGCGGTCCCTGCCCAGCTCGGCAGTGGCATTTCGCTTCTTGTGCTGCAGATCGGGCCATGCTCCTGCAGCAGGTGGGGCGCTATTCTCGTTCCCCATAGCCTCAGCACGGAACCTGGAGGTACCAACCTGATACAGAGAATATAGAGCATGGTGTCACAGAGGCTTTACGCACAAACAGCTGAAGACATGTGCTACTTTAAGCATATTCCAGAACAGGAACAGATTGAGGATGCAGAGACCAGAGAGACACTTAAAAGGTAAAGAGTGGATAAGCAAACGGAGTACCTGCTTCGCGGGGCTGGGGACGCAGCTCAGGCTCAGCCAACTGCCCACATGCGTGGTGGCCTTACGCTCCATTGCCCCCACCGCCGAGGTCTTGCCTTTCCTGTACAAGCTGACAAAAGATACAGTGAGGATCAGCAGAAACTACAAAGGTTGCAAATGTCGACAAATAAAGGAAGAACACCCCAATCCAAGCAAAGGTAGCCCCCGCCCCCACCCCCATCAATCACTCCCAGCTCGAGGGTGACCAGAAAGACACCCCTTTGCCCAGAATAGGAAAGAGATGCGCAAGATATCGAGGAGAGGAAAAAAGAACCGATCTCGAGAAAGGAGAGAACATTACTAGTCCTACCTAATCCGCTTGGGCTAGATGCAGCTTGCCCCTCCAAGCTGGATGCCTGGACGGTGGAGGCGAAAGGAGGGGATCGAGCTAGCGGCTTGCATCCGTCGGCAATCGGCACTCGATCGGGAGAGAAGGGGTGCTACATAAAGGGGAGGGGTAACATATTTTATTACACAGTGAACTTACTGATGTGACTAGTCATTACATGTCTCACTGAAACTAGGGCCCATAGTGTGGCACCCCAAATTTACTTGAAGCTGCCCGGCGGGACGCATTGGCGCGTCAAGAAACCCCCGAATTGTAGCGGGGAAATGAAACATTTCACAAAAATTCGAAATTCAAGCACACCGCCACGCGCCAAGCACGCGGCTGTTCCTTCCTCTTCCTCGGTTCCTCCTCCCCTATCCGAAAAAACCCCAAATCCCAAGCTCAAACCAAAAAAAAACAAAAAACAAATCCCCTGGCCGCCATGCATGTCCTCGTTAACCCGCTGGAGATCGTTCCCGGACGATGCGGACCACCCGCCCTGAGATCCAGAATTCCGTCCACCTCGAGGCACTGCGTGCTGTCTCGCAGCAGCGGCTTGAGGGCGCTGAAGAGGAAGTTCCGCCGGAAAGTGCTCATGGCAACCGTGCAAGCTCACCGGCGTGCTGTATCCCGAGAGGAACTGGTCAAAGCTTTGCTATTCGCCACACACAAAAAATTGCGGGCCAAGATCTGGTCAAAGCTTCGTCGATGGCTTGCCGCGAGAGGCTTGGAGTCCAGAGTCAATAAACTAGCTGCTCGAGGACTTGGGCGGTTTACACGGATTCATATTAACTGACTCAAGTTTGTTAGTCTAGTTAACAAATGCATCTAGATACATCCATATCTAGACAGAATTGAGTCAATTAATATGAATCAGAGGGGAGTACCTGAAAGTGTTTCATGCTACCAACTAATGCGCTGGCAGGAATCGCTGTAGAAGTAATTGTGCTACTACTTGTACGATGAACTGATTGTGTGGGTGTCGAATTTTGCAACGCGATCATCCACTGAATGCTTAATCTAGCGCCAAAGGCGTACAAATCATAACATACTACAGCACCAGAACATAAGAGTACGAATCATAAAGTAGCTCAACATTTTGCATCAGGGCTGGGTGGTCCTGAGACTACCGGGACGCCCCTGATGATCTCCGGGTGTGCATCCTCTTCAACGCAAAGCTGTGTACTCGGTCCACGGCCTCCTTCTGTAGGCTGGATAATCTCAGGTGCAGGACCTTCGTCTATGAGAGGCTCGTCATCAGTACCATCCACAGGTGCATCAGGGCTGGGTGGTCTTGAGACTACCCGGACGCCCGTGATGATCTCCGGGCGTGCATCCACTTCAACGCAAAGCTGTGTACTCGGTCCACGGCCTCCTTCTGTAGGCTGGATAATCTCAGGTGCAGGACCTTCGTCTATGAAAGGCTCGTCATCAGTACCATCCACAGGTGCATCAAACTGAGATTCATCTTCAAATCTCCCATCAAACTGAGAGACCTCTTTAACTCTATGCTTCTGCAATTAGTACATCAACCGATTAGACAAACATCTAAGGGATGCAACCTGAACAAATGCCGTTTTACATATTTACCTTCTCATCTGGCACAGCACATGTCCCAGAGCTGAAACCCGTTTCCTGAAGCAAGCGCTTTTTCTCTCCTTCCCGTCCATCCATCTGCAACAAGTTAAATTTGAGTACAGAACCTTGCACAGCAATGCAAACTATTGATTGAAACAGCGGCAGCATCAATATAAATAATTAACTACATATGCCAGCACACATACAGTGTGAGCAAGATCTGCTTCTCCTGCTAAAGGATCATTATATGGTTCACCATGCTAAACCCGCCTAACATATGTGCGGTCCATCCCAAAAATGTGTAAATGATCTGCCACTACAGGGTGAGGCCTCTTCTCACCATTCATACATGTGCAGCGCGGGCAATACACGTCCAGGTTGTGACCATCATGAGCTCTAATAAACCCCATAAAGGGTTGAACACCATTTATATATGAAGGGGAACATAAGTGTCCATGCAGTTTCCAAGTTCTGTCCATCTGTTTAATTATGAGATACAGTGGTTGGTGATTAATTTAAGGCGAAGTAGGAAATGTATATCCATCGAGTACAAAACTATACTACATGATTATGCATTTCAGCAATCATGTCGAGTACAAAACAAAAAATGCCCATCGACATTTTAGCAAACAGATCGTGTACAAAACTCTGCCATGGCATTTCAGCAAATTAACGGATCGAGTGCAGAACTGACTCTATATGCCCACGCAAATGAACAAATTGATCGATGACAAATCGAGCGGAAAACTATAAAGTGCCAATTAGTTCGAGCATACTGACGAATTTTTTTAGCAGCATCAAGAAAATATAAATCGTTAGGCTGTCTTGCCCGATACATGATTGAGCTAGAGATAGCAGCCCTACCGTGGATCAACTTGACCGCCGGTGCGTCTCGAGAAGAACGACGGGGAGGGGAAGCTTCTTCTTCGCACGGACGGGACGGGGAGGGGAAGCTCTTCGCACGGACGGGGATAAGTTGTGTACGGGTGGGTGGGGGGTCATGCGGCCGGGCCGCCGGGGTGATAATTAAGGTTGGTAGGTGGCGTTTAATGGAGTTGCGTGTGTAATTTGCCGTGCACAAGGTTGAGGAATAGGCGGTTCCCTTTGCCGCGCGCACAATTCAAACTATCCCGCCCATGTAGTTTAAATTCGCCATATTTTCGTTAAATCGACATAAAGTCATGTGAGTGGGGGAAAATTAGCAAAGTTGCTTGAAAAATAGTAAAACTCTGGAATTATCCTTTAAATATGCTCTACTTCGTGTGAAAATCGGGGTGTGGAAGCATGTTGAGCTGTTTTATTTGTACTTTCTTCATTAAAACTCCCATTTTATGCACTTTGGATGGAAAGAAATCATTTGTACATAAATTTTGACAACGCCATTTGCAAACACTAATTGTTTACATGCCAAGATGCACCCATCCACCAAATATATATGTGGCAAAAGTTTATCACAATCTAGCAGATATGCATAATTAGTGAGGGACCCCTTTTGATTTTGTGCAATTTCCACTAATTAGGTAGAGATCGAGAAGGGTTAATTAATTAGGCCATGTTAGGGGTTATGTGTTTTAATAGGTTGTGTGGATTCAAATACAACTTCTTTATTTGTGTGCTATGATTAATCAAAACTAGATCGATCGACTGCGCACACATTATTAGAGGCGCATGCCTTTGCGCACAAAGTGCATGTGTGTGTTGTTGGCCAGAGAGAGAGAGAGAGAGAGAGAGAGAGAGAGAGAGATAGAGGTAGAGAGAGCTACATACGAGAGAGCGATTGAAATCCCCAAATTAAACACATATATATGCATGGCACATTTAATTTAATTAGAGGACCGCGAGGCACCCCTGGCCTGCTTGATGCATAATTAAGTGTCATTGGCCTATATATATAGGGTTTAATTAGGGTTTAGGGTTTAGGGTTAGGAGGTTAGGGTTTAGGGTTTAATGTTTATGGTGTTTAGGGTTTAGGGATTAGGGATTAGGGTTTATTTAGGGTTTAAGGTTTAGGGATCATCGATCGAGTGCGCACACACACATTATTAGAGGCACACGCGCCTTTGCGCATAAAGTGCATGCGTATATGTGTGTGTTTTTTGGCCACCAACGACATATAGATGATCGAGAGAGAGAGATTGAAATCCCCCAAGAATATGTTCAAATATATATTAAAATATATGCACGAATTAATGCATGCATGGTAGGCCATGCATGCACACTAATTATATATATATTATGAGGAAACTTAATCAAATGTGTTTTCATTCGAGAGAACTTGTCAAAATTCAAGTTAATTAATTTATCATCGATAATTATATAATTAATTAATGAATCTCAGGGAGATGTTATACAACATATGATCGATATATAGGCCATGTATATATTAATTGGTTTTAATCTACCGTTTTTGCTAGCTAGCTGCATGCTATATATAGAGCATGTTTTTATTAGATCGGGTTATAGCTAGTATAGTTTAGGGTTATGTGTTTTAATTAACTAGGGTTTGATTAGCTAGGGGTTAGTTATATATATATGGTTTAGGGTTAATGCATGTCACATTTAATTTAACTAGAGGACCGCGAGGCACCCCTGGCCTGCTTGATGCACAATTAAGTGTCGTTGGCCTATATATATAGGGTTTAATTAGGGTTTAGGGTTAGCTAGCTGGGTTTAGGGTTTAGTGTTTTGGGTGTTTAGCTAGGGTCTAGGGTTTAGGGTTTAGTGTTTACTGTGTTTAGAGGGTCTAGGGTTTAGTGTTTAGGGTGTTTAGGGTCTAGGGTTTAGGGTCTAGTGTTTAGGGTCTATGGTTTAGGGTTTAATTAGTGTTTAGGGTGTTTAGGGTTTAGGGTTTAGTGTTTACGGTGTTTAGGGTCTAGGGTTTAGGGTTTGGTGTTTAGGGTCTAGGGTTTAGGGTTTAATTAGTGTTTAGGGTGTTTATAGGGTTTAGGGTTTAGGGTTTAGGGTTTTAGGGTTTAGGGTTTAGGGTTTAGGGTTTAGGGTTTATGGTTTAGGGTTTACGGTGTTTAGGGTCTAGGGTTTAGGGTTTAGTGTTTAGGGTGTTTAGGGTCTAGGGTTTAGTGTGTTTAGGGTGTTTAGGGTTTAGGGGATTAGGGATTAGGGTTTTAGGGTTGTTTAAGGTTTAGGGATCATCGATCGAGTGCGCACACACATTATTAGAGGCACACGCGCCTTTGCGCATAAAGTGCATGCGTATATGTGTGTGTTTTTTGGCCACCAACGACATATAGATGATCGAGAGAGAGAGATTGAAATCCCCCAAGAATATGTTCAAATATATATTAAAATATATGCACGAATTAATGCATGCATGGTAGGCCATGCATGCACACTAATTATATATATATTATGAGGAAACTTAATCAAATGTGTTTTCATTCGAGAGAACTTGTCAAAATTCAAGTTAATTAATTTATCATCGATAATTATATAATTAATTAATGAATCTCAGGGAGATGTTATACAACATATGATCGATATATAGGCCATGTATATATTAATTGGTTTTAATCTACCGTTTTTGCTAGCTAGCTGCATGCTATATATAGAGCATGTTTTTATTAGATCGGGTTATAGCTAGTATAGTTTAGGGTTATGTGTTTTAATTAACTAGGGTTTGATTAGCTAGGGGTTAGTTATATATATATGGTTTAGGGTTAATGCATGTCACATTTAATTTAACTAGAGGACCGCGAGGCACCCCTGGCCTGCTTGATGCACAATTAAGTGTCGTTGGCCTATATATATAGGGTTTAATTAGGGTTTAGGGTTAGCTAGCTGGGTTTAGGGTTTAGTGTTTTGGGTGTTTAGCTAGGGTCTAGGGTTTAGGGTTTAGTGTTTACTGTGTTTAGAGGGTCTAGGGTTTAGTGTTTAGGGTGTTTAGGGTCTAGGGTTTAGGGTCTAGTGTTTAGGGTCTATGGTTTAGGGTTTAATTAGTGTTTAGGGTGTTTAGGGTTTAGGGTTTAGTGTTTACGGTGTTTAGGGTCTAGGGTTTAGGGTTTAGTGTTTAGGGTCTAGGGTTTAGGTTTTAATTAGTGTTTAGGGTGTTTATAGGGTTTAGGGTTTAGTGTTTAGGGTTTAGGGTTTTAGGGTTTAGGGTTTAGGGTTTAGGGTTTAGGGTTTATGGTTTAGGGTTTACGGTGTTTAGGGTCTAGGGTTTAGGGTTTAGTGTTTAGGGTGTTTAGGGTCTAGGGTTTAGTGTGTTTAGGGTGTTTAGGGTTTAGGGGATTAGGGATTAGGGTTTTAGGGTTGTTTAAGGTTTAGGGATCATCGATCGAGTGCGCACACACATTATTAGAGGCACCCGCGCCTTTACGCATCAAGTGCATGCGTATATATGTGTGTTTTTTGGGCCACCAACGATATATAGATGATCGAGAGAGAGAGATTGAAATCCCCAAGAATATGTTCAAATATACATTAAAATATATGCACGAATGCATTGTAGGCCATGCATGCACACTAATTATATATATATTATGAGGCAACTTAATCAAATGTGTTTTCATTCGAGAGAACTTGTCAAAGTTCAAGTTAATTAATTTATCACGATAATTATATAATTAATTAATGATTCTCAGGGATATGTTATACAACATGATCGATATAGGCCATGTATATTTTAATTGGTGTTAATCTACGGTTTGCTAGCTAGCTGCTATATATAGAGCATGTTTTTATTAGATCGGGTTATAGCTAGCTAGTATAGTTTAGGGTTATGTGTGTTAATTAAGTAGGGTTGATTAGCTAGGGTTAGTTACATATATATGGTTTAGGGTTAATGCATGGCACATTTAATTTTATTAGAGGATCACGAGGCACCCATGACCCACTCGATCGATGCACAATTAAGTGTCGTTGGCCTATACATAGGGTTTAATTGGGGTTTAGGATTAGCTAGGGTTTAGGGTTAGGGTTAGGGTACGTTTAGGGTCTAGGGTTTAGGGTTTAGTGTTTAGGGTGTTTAGGGTTTAGGGATTAGGGATTTAAGGTTTTAGGGTTGTTTAAGGTTTAGGGATCATCGATCGAGTGCGCACACACATTATTAGAGGCACCCGCGCCTTTACGCATAAATTGCATGCATATATATGTGTGTTTTTTGGGCCACCAACGATATATAGATGATCGAGAGAGAGAGAGATTGAAATCCCCAAGAATATGTTCAAATATACATTAAAATATATGCACGAATGCATTGTAGGCCATGCATGCACACTAATTATATATATATTATGAGGCAACTTAATCAAATGTGTTTTCATTCGAGAGAACTTGTCAAAGTTCAAGTTAATTAATTTATCACGATAATTATATAATTAATTAATGAATCTCAGGGATATGTTATGCAACATGATCGATATAGGCCATGTATATTTTAATTGGTGTTAATCTACGGTTTGCTAGCTAGCTGCTATATATAGAGCATGTTTTTATTAGATCGGGTTATAGCAGCTAGCTAGTATAGTTTAGGGTTATGTGTTTTAATTAAGTAGGGTTGATTAGCTAGGGTTAGTTACATATATATGGTTTAGGGTTAATGCACGGCACATTTAATTTTATTAGAGGATCACGAGGCACCCATGACCCGCTCGATCGATGCACAATTAAGTGTCGTTGGCCTATACAGAGGGTTTAATTGGGGTTTAGGATTAGCTAGGGTTTAGGGTTAGGGTTAGGGTTAGGGTTAGGGTTAGGGTATGTTTAGGGTCTAGGGTTTAGGGTTTAGTGTTTAGGGTGTTTAGGGTTTAGGGATTAGGGATTTAAGGTTTTAGGGTTGTTTAAGGTTTAGGGATCATCGATCGAGTGCGCACACACATTATATTATTAGAGGCACCCGCGCCTTTACGCATAAATTGCATGCATATATATGTGTGTTTTTTGGGCCACCAACGATATATAGATGATCGAGAGAGAGAGAGAGATTGAAATCCCCAAGAATATGTTCAAATATACATTAAAATATATGCACGAATGCATTGTAGGCCATGCATGCACACTAATTATATATATATATTATGAGGCAACTTAATCAAATGTGTTTTCATTCGAGAGAACTTGTCAAAGTTCAAGTTAATTAATTTATCACGATAATTATATAATTAATTAATGAATCTCAGGGATATGTTATACAACATGATCGATATAGGCCATGTATATTTTAATTGGTGTTAATCTACGGTTTGCTAGCTAGCTGCTATATATAGAGCATGTTTTTATTAGATCGGGTTATATCTAGTATAGTTTAGGGTTATGTGTTTTAATTAAGTAGGGTTGATTAGCTAGGGTTAGTTACATATATATGGTTTATGGTTAATGCATGGCACATTTAATTTTATTAGAGGATCGCGAGGCACCCATGACCCGCTCGATCGATGCACAATTAAGTGTCGTTGGCCTATACATAGGGTTTAATTGGGGTTTAGGATTAGCTAGGGTTTAGGGTTAGGGTTAGGGTACGTTTAGGGTCTAGGGTTTAGGGTTTAGTGTTTAGGGTGTTTAGGGTTTAGGGATTAGGGATTTAGGGGTTTTAGGGTTGTTTAAGGTTTAGGGATCATCGATCGAGTGCGCACACACATTATTAGAGGCACCCGCGCCTTTACGCATAAATTGCATGCATATATATATATGTGTGTTTTTTGGCCACCAACGATATATAGATGATCGAGAGAGAGAGATTGAAATCCCCAAGAATATGTTCAAATATACATTAAAATATATGCACGAATGCATGGTAGGCCATGCATGCACACTAATTATATATATATATTATGAGGCAACTTAATCAAATGTGTTTTCATTCGAGAGAACTTGTCAAAATTAAAGTTAATTAATTTATCACGATAATTATATAATTAATTAATGAATCTCAGGGATATGTTATACAACATGATCGATATAGGCCATGTATATATTAATTGGTGTTAATCTACGGTTTGCTAGCTAGCTGCTATATATAGAGCATGTTTTTATTAGATCGGGTTATAGCTAGTATAGTTTAGGGTTATGTGTTTTCATTAAGTAGGGTTGATTAGCTATGGTTAGTTACATATATATGGTTTAGGGTTAATGCATGGCACATTTAATTTAATTAGAGGACCGCGAGGCACCCCTGGCCTGCTTGATGCACAATTAAGTGTCGTTGGCCTATATATAGGGTTTAATTAGGGTTTAGGGTTAGGGTTAGGGTTTAGGGTCTAGGGTTTAGTGTTTAGGGTGTTTAGGGTTTAGGGATTAGGGATTAGGGTTTCAGGGTTGTATAAGGTTTAGGGATCATCGATCGAGTGCGCACACACATTATTAGAGGCACCCGCGCCTTTGCGCATAAAGTGCATGCGTATAGTTTAGGGTTATTTGTTTTAATTAAGTAGGGTTTGATCAGCTAGGGTTAGTTACATATATATGGTTTAGGGTTAATGCATGGCACATTACATATAGTTTAAATCTCAAGAATGTTTATACATGATAGGCCATATGTGCAAAGGAATTTTTTTCCTCGTGAACTTGTCAAAATTCAAGTTTATCAGTGCCAATGGAAACTAGTCCAAAAAATTACATAGAGGACCAAAAGTACTAGACAATAACTAATAGAACCTGCAACTTTACAAAAAGGACCCCAAAACATATAGAAGAAAATCAATCGAGTCCTTCTCGACCGCACATCAGATCTCTGCTCCGCATCCTTTCCAGCAACTCCGTCGCCGGGGACGCACCACTTGGGACGGTGTCGCCGGTAGTCGCCAGGACGAAGGAGAAGAAGGGCCTCAGCAACGGCATATTGGCTCTGAGAAGGGTCGCTGAAAGTCCAAGATGTGCACGGGCAAGACGGATGACGCCGTCGTATGCCCCGAGCTTGTGAACTTTAGCAGCTTGACTTCCCCATTGGCCAGATCTGAAGCACTGACCAAAGCAAGCCTCACCGTTAGCGCCATCACATTGATGGCACCAGATCGGGGTTTGGCCGGCAAGATCCGCCAGATTCACCATAGGCCAGATCTGAAGCCGATGACGAGATCCCCGACTCCATTGCGCCATTCTGCTCATGGGAAACACTGGATCTAAGCTTACAACAACACTAACTCCCTCGGATCCAAATTAGCTGACTCAACTTTGCTTATCTAAATATGGATGTATCCACACATGTTTTTACTCTAGATACATACACGTCTAAGGAAAGTTGAATCAATTAATTTAGTTCGGAGGGTGTACAATATACAGAGAGAAGTCGGCCTCGTCTCCGGCCGGCGAGGCCGCCGGAGAGAAGGGGGAGAGGAGCCGGGGGAGTGGGAGAGACTCGAGAGAGAAAGAGAAGAGGAAGAAATGAGAGCTCCCTGGGGAAGAACATTATTTTTGTCGTTCTGCTCGTAGCTTGAAACTGAAAATTTCGGCCACGCGCCAAATCATCCCGCCGCATCCATTCGAAAATCCCGTGACCAGTTTTACCCTTTTAACCCTGGTCCGGAAGCTACAACCCACCGACCATGGAGGGCTCATTCGGTAACAATGAAATATCTTGCCTAGATCCCGAACCCTCCCCACAGGCCCACACCCACCCACCAACCATTCGCCCCATTAGCTCAAAAATACTCTCACACGCCAAAGCTCTGACTCTCTACAGTACTAGATCTGCTTCGCCGCCGGCATACTCCTCCACAGCGTAGCCTTGATCGTGTTGGCTGTCCACCCACCTGATCCGCTCCCCCGCCGCCCTCGTCACCGACGGATCTGCTTCACCGCCGACCTCGCCACCGACGGATCTGCTTCACCGCCGACCTCGCCACCGACGGATCTGCTTCACCGCCGACCTCGCCACCGACTACCTCGCCGCAGCGGCTGTATCAACTTCACCGAATACCTTGCCAGCCAACCAGATCTGCTTCACTAACGCCCGCTTCTACTGAAACAGGGTCGATTCATCGTCTCCCGCGTTCGCCGCCGCTGGAATGCAAGTTGCCGCCCCCGTCCACCCCGCCGCAGCTTGGTTAGTACGCTGGCCCGTTAGATCGCGGTGTTTCTTTAGCCATGTTTTGTGTAGTTATTTGCAGATCTCATATGCCGTTAACTTTCTTGATGTGTTGCTTCGCATGAAGTTTGTTTAAATGTTGTACAGTACAAAAGCATTATCCGGTCGCTACCATCCTGTTCATTCTACTGACACCTGTGTGCATCCACATATTTATAGCCTTGTACCCATTCATTTGCTGCCAACTGTTTTTGTACTGCATGCTATTGTCGCACTGCTTTTATAGTCGTGCTATGGGCATTTCCAATCTGCTTGTTCTTATACCACGTCATTAGCTCACCGCTAGCTGTTTTCTCGTGTCTGCTATTCTCACACTGCTTTTATAATCATGCTATGTGCATTTCCAATCTGCTTGCTCTTATACCTCGTCTTTAGCTTATATAGTTATTGCTGCGTGCATGTCTGGTCTTTGTATTATCGTAGACTGACTTGTCAATGTTATTTTTCCTTGGGATTGATCATGCGAACCACTTATTAGAACATCCAACATTAACAGCGGGGACGCTAGGTAAGGTTGGAATCTGAGTTCGTGGTTGGTAATTTTGGCAGTTTACTTCCGTTATTATCTATAACCTATATGCATTGTTCCTTATGCAAGAGATTAACACTTGGAACCCTGCCATAGCAATGCCATTCATGCTTTACTATGTTTCTGCCTATTTGATATGCTTGTCTTGGAGAAACTTCGAGGGTGATTTGAACCTGACATTTGGTCATTCTTAATGCCAGTTTACTTTATGTGTAAAACCTTGGCATTACCCTACTCTAAATCTGAATGTCTGAAATTCGTATCTCATGCAAAGCAACATCTAGTTGGTTTTAATTTGATATCTGGTAACTATTGGCTTATTCATTTGGCAGCTCAAGTTTTTTGTTATTTGAAACCAGCTGACTTGGTCTTAAATGTGATATCTAAACACAGATTAAGGACAATGGAGCAGGAGGATTAGCATTTCACTTGATGGCTGAACCTAAAATGATAGGCATGTTGACCACGACTAGTGCACGCAAGAGAAGGACCTGCAGTGAGCCAGTATGTGCTTAGTACATGCATCTTATCTTATCTTGTGCTTATTTCTGCTACATGCTGTTATCTGATCTCTACATTGCGTAATACATGTTTGAATAGTTAATTGTTGTAACTATGTTTACAATGTTACCAGAATGCTGTTTTAATGAAGCAGTCATCATTAGAAGATAGTCGCCAAAAAAGGATCTGTAGCGACCCTGTGCAACATTATGATGTAAGTTTGTGCTTAGTACAAGTTCCATACATGTCTTATTTATGCAACTTGTTATTATCTTATATCTACATTGCATAATAAATGTTTGCATAGTTCATCGTTTAACTCTTTTTGCATTATTATCAGAATGCAGTTGTGATGAAGCAATCTTCATTACCAGTGAGGCCCACAAAAAGTTCTGATCTTTCTTCTGATGCATCTTCTCATAGCCGTCAACCTAGACCATTTCTTTCATCAGACAGTAAATATCTCAAGGCTGTACTTTATAAAAGACATGGTATTGCTGCTTTAAGATCTGTAGCTGATATGTTGACAAAGAGTACACAAGATTCAATCAAGGCGATTGCCAAATGTCAACGTGTTATTGATGATGCTAATAGAAGTCCTCAATGATTCTATGTAATTTTTTTATTTGGGCACATTAATTGCCTTGTAATTTTCCTATTTGTTTTATTTGTGTATGTAATTGTGTGTATCATTGAAATCAGATTTTAGGCTCATGAAATTTAATGCAAGTTGACTAGTCAAACAAGTAGGGCCCTACAACAGATTGGGCCGGCCCACTTACAGTAGTGTGGGACCCACTTTCATTTTGGGCCGGCCCACTTCTTTAGTAGGCCGGCCCGGTTACACGATAATGGGCTCCACATGCTTATTGGGCCGGCCCACTTGCTCTATGGTGGTCCCACATGGTAAATGGGCCGGCCCTTTAATAGGAAGGTGGGACCCACCTGTGTTTTGACCCGGCCCACTATCTTGTTGGGCCGGCCCACTTTCTAGATGGTGGACCCCACATACCAAATGGGCCGGCCCACTTTCTATATGGTGGACCCCACACACCAAATGGGCCGGCCCTTTAATAGGATGGTGGGACCCACCTGTGTTTTGGCCCGGCCCACTATCTTGTTGGGCCGGCCCACTTTCTACATGGTGGACCCCACATACCAAATGGGCCGGCCCATTAACAGGAATGTGGGACCCACATGTGTTTTTGGCCCGGCCCACTATCTTGGTGGGCCAGCCCACTTGCTATATTGTGGACCCCACATACTAAATGGGCCGGCCCTTTAACAGGAAGGTGGGTCCCACCTGTGTTTTTGGCCCGGCCCACTATCTTGTTGGGCCGGCCCACTTGATATATGGTGGACCCCACACACTAAATGGGCCGGCCCTTTAACAGGAAAGTGGGACCCACCTGTGTTTTTGGCCCGACCCACTAGCTTGTTGGGCCGGCCCACTTGCTATACGGTGGACCCCACACACTAAATGGGCCGGCCTTTTAACAGGAAAGTGGGACCCACCTGTGTTTTTGGCCCGGCCCACTTGCTTCTTGGGCCGGCCCAGTTGGTAAGGTGGACCCCACATGTTAAATGGGCCGGCCCATTTAACTTTTGACCAGTCAACATTAGAGGTTAGGCCCGGCCCACGTAACTAATGGACCAGCCCAGCTATATAGTTGACCGGTCAAACTATGTCATCTGGCCCGGCCCGCTTAAGACGTGGCAGGCCTCGTGTGGGCCTACCATCTACCACGGGGTTTCAGCCGGTTAACGCCGTTAACTGGCAGTTAACGGCGTCTGCCACGTGTCAGTTTGCATGACGTCAGCAGTCAACGGGCTCCCGAAAACACTTCCGCAACGGTCCGATTTTCCGTGGCGGAAGGGCGCCCAAGCGCGACGGACCGAAAAAATCGTCGTTGGACTTTGCCTGACGCAGTTTCGACAACGGAACCCATATCGTCGGGTTAGGCCCATAGGCGACGAAAAATGCCCCTTAGTTGACGATTTTGGGACGTTGTCTATCAGAACTTTTCTTGTAGTGTCTTATGGCTTTCAACATCACACCCCTTAATAATATTATTAATCAATGTTTGGGCAATCAATTGAGTGTGTTAATAAAAAATTAAAACCCACAAATCCAACTGTACTATTTTTAGGGCCATATGAAGGACAAGGAATGATTTTAAATGCCATATGGAGTACCTCCAACCATGTGAAATATGGTTCTGTCATGCAGGTGATACCCATGGCTTCGCATTGGATCTGTATGTTGTCCTACATACAGTCAACTATGAAGTACCACGATTTGGTTTTTGGGTGCAACCGGCTAGAGAATGATGCACGGGTTTGTACAGCCAGTACAATTCACATTAAGATTTTCTGATAGGATGTTGATGTGTATATGTAAGAATCATACACTAGAATGTCTTCTATGTTTAGATGGTTGATCTACGTTTATACTTTCTGTGAACCATGAGGTTAAGACCTTTGTACTGTAATAAAGATTGCTAAATAACAGTATATATGTATGCCTCTAGGGACACTGAAACAGCCAAACAACCATGCATGTGCATAGACCGTATTTGATCAAATTAAAAGATCTAGAGATAGCCAAACATAGTCTTCTTATGTCACATAGTAAGCATTCAATTAAGTTGATAAACAAGGTCTAGAGATATATTCAAACCAGAGAAATCATGTATCTACCCCTAACCCTAAACTCTATCTCATGAAGTCAAGCATGAAGATATGTGGTTTTTGGTTTCAAACATGGAAATTTCAAAAACCCTCCCAAGAGCTTCATTTTGGAGTGACTAAGAAGGATATATGCTTAACTTTTTATATTCATGTTTTCAACTTGTTTAAATCATGGTCAAACCTAGGATTTGGCCAAGATTCAAATGGGCATAATTTAAAAAAATGGAAAATCAAGGCACATAGTCTTCTTATGTCATATAGTAAGCATTCAATTAAGTTGATAAACAAGGTCTAGACATATTCAAACGAGAGAAATCATGTATCTACCCCCTAACACTAAACTCTGTCTCATGAAGTCAAGCGCATGCATGAAGATATGTGGTTTTTGGTTTCAAACATGGAAATTTCAAAAACCCTCCCAAGAGCTTCATTTCGAAGTGATTAATTAAGAAGCATACATGCATGCTTACTTTTTCATATTCATGTTTTAAACTTATTCAAATCTTGGTGAAACCTAGGATTTGACCAAGATTCAAATGGGTATAAAAATTAAAAAAAACAAAAAAGGTCTTCTTATATATGTTATATAGTAGGCATTCAATTAAGTTGATAAACAAGGTCTAGACATATTCAAACAAGAAAAATCAAGCATGTATCTACCCCTAACCCTAATATAAACTATGTTTCATGAAGTAAGCATGAAGATTTGTGGTTTTTGGTTTCGAACATGGAAATTCAAAAACCCTCCCAAGAGCTTCATTTTTGAAGTGACTAAGAAGCATACATGCTTACTTTTTCATATTCATGTTTTTAACTTATTCAAATCTTGGTGGAACCAAGGATTTGACCAAGATTCAAATGGGTATAAAAGTTCAAAAAAAAGGTCTTCTTATATGTTATATAGTAAGCATTCAATTAATTTGATAAACAAGGTCTACACATATTCAAACCAGGAAAATCATGTATCTACCCCCTAACCCTAAACTCTGTCTTATGAAGAAGTCAAGCATGCATGAAGAGAAGTGGTTTTTGGTTTCAAGCATGGAAATTTCAAAAACCCTCCCAAGAGCTACATATTGGAGTGACTAAGAAGGATAGATGCTTAATTTTTCATATTCATGTTTTAAACTTGTTTAAATCATGGTCAAACCTAGGATTTGACCAAGATTCAAATGGGCATAAAAATTCAAAAAAAACAATAAAATGAAAAACCAATGCACATAGTCATCTTATGTCATCTAGTAAGCATTCAATTAAGTTGATAAACAAGGTCTAGACATATTCAAACCAGAAAATTCATGTATCAAGCTACCCCTATCCCCAAACTCTCTCTTATGAAGTCAAGCATGAAGAGAAGTACGCGGTTTTTTGGTTTCAAACATGGAAATTTCAAAAACCCTCTCAAGAGCTTCATTTTGGAGTGACTATGAAGGATACATGCTTAATTTTTCATATTCATGTTTTAAACTTGTTTAAATCATGGTCAAACCTAGGATTTGACCAAGATTCAAATGGGCAAAATTTTAAAAAAATGAAAAATCAAGGCACATAGTCTTCTTATTTTTGGTTTCAAACATGGAAATTTCAAAAACCCTCCCAAAGAGCTTCATTTTGGAGTGACTAAGAAGGATCCATAGGAAACTATGTACTAATACAGTATAATGATCACCCGAGTTATTAGAGCAACAAGTCTGTCACTTACGTGTGGTTCCCATGCGTGAGGTCCCACACTTCAGTGAGCACAAGTCACGTACGCTAGGTAAGCAAACTCCCAGCCATCTTCTTTGTCAAGAGAGAGGCATCAACACACACACACTCTCTCTCTCTCTCTCTAATTATCCACCTTCGTTGGCTGCCGGTTTTGGCAGGTCGTTTCTAGCTCAGCTCGTAGGCCATGGTGTGCAGGCTCTGTAGCCATGGCGATTTGGTCGCGCCAAGTGGTTCGTCCCCGGCTCCGACGAGGATCAATCCGGACGGTGCCTATTAAGGACCCGATCGCATTTCTTGCTTTCAGCATGGGGTCTACCATGTAAATCTTAGGGATTTAGACGTAATTTCCTGTTTATTTTGTGTCCTGCTGTAAACTGCGCTCTGATGCGTATTGGAAATCTGGGTCCTTCAGGATCGTTCGGTTGTCCCTCTAAAAAAACATCTCTCTCATTCTCGGCCTTTCTCGCTCGCTCGCACCCCCCTGCGCACTGACAACCCTGCACAACAGTCAACATCACCAGAAAAAGGATAGACACCATAAATAAGTGGGGCCCCGTGACTGCTCTCCCTTCGTCTCCTCCCGTGTGATCCCTCTTCCTCCGACTCCCGACCTTGCGGAAAAGAAAAATGAAATGAAAGAGTTTCACTGGACGGGCAAACACATGTGCTGCCTAGTAATAATAATAATAACGTAAAAAAATCGACCTACGAATCTATTATTAAATAAGCTAAACTAGGGTTTTGCCCAGTACTACGGATCAATTTCTGAAAATCCAACTACGGGGTTCGATTTTGGCCTGCTAATATAAAATTATATAATCCGAACTAGTATTCCTCTAAAAAATCATTTTGGTATGCATCGTTTGGTACTTTTCATAGCTAGAGTGCTTAATCCCTCCGTTAGCAAACAGTCTTCGTATGTCATATAGTAAGCATTCAAGTTGAAAAACAAGCTCTAGACATATTCAAACCAGAAAAATCATGTATCTACCCCCTATATATCCCTAAACCCTGACTTATGAATTCAAGCATGAAGAGAAGTGGTTTTTGGTTTCAATCATGGAAATTTCAAAAACCCTCCCAAGAGCTTCATTTTGGAGTGACTAATTAAGAAGCATACATGCTTACCTTTTCATATTAATGTTTTAAACTTGTTCAAATCTTGGTCAACAAACCTAGGATTTGACGAAGAATCAAATGGGTATAAAAAAATTAAAACCAAGGTCTGCTCATGTCATATAGTGAGCATTCAATTAAATTAATAAACAAGGTCTAGACATATTCAAACTAGCAGGAAAATCATGTATCTACCCCCTAACCCCAAACTCTATCTTATGAAGTCAAGCATGCATGAAGAGAAGTGGTTTTTGGTTTTCAAGCATGGAAATTTCAAAAACTCTTATGTCATCTAGTAAGCATTCAATTAAGTTGATAAACAATGTCTAGACATACTCAAACCAGAAAGTTTATGTATCAAGCTACCCCTAACCCCAAACTTTGTCTTATGAAGTCTAGCATGAAGAGAAGTACGTGGTTTTTTGGTTTCAAACATGGAAATTTCAAAAACCCTCTCAAGATCGAGCTTCATTTTGGAGTGACTACGAAGGATACATGCTTAATTTTTCATATTCATGTTTTAAATTGTTTAAATCATGGTCAAACCTAGGATTTGACCAAGATTCAAATGGGCATAAAAATTCAAAAAAAACAATAAAATGAAAAACCAATGCACATAGTCATCTTATGTCATCTAGTAAGCATTCAATTAAGTTGATAAACAAGGTCTAGACATATTCAAACCAGAAAAATCATGTATCAAGCTACCCCTATCCCCAAACTCTGTCTTATGAAGTCAAGCATGAAGAGAAGTACGTGGTTTTTTTGTTTCAAACATGGAAATTTCAAAAACCCTCTCAAGAGCTTCATTTCGAAGCGATTAATTAAGAAGCATACATGCATGCTTACCTTTTCATATTCATGTTTTAAACTTATTCAAATCTTGGTGAAACCTAGGATTTGACCAAGATTCAAATGGGTATAAAATTAAAAAAAACAAAAAAGGTCTTCTTATGTTATATAGTAGGCATTCAATTAAGTTGATAAACAAGGTCTAGACATATTCAAATAAGAAAAATCATGCATGTATCTACCCTTAACCCTAAACTCTGTTTCATGAAGTCAAGCATGCATGCATGAAGATATGTGGTTTTTAGTTTCGAACATGGAAATTCAAAAACCCTCCCAATAGCTTCATTTTGAAGTGACTAAGAAGCATACATGCTTACTTTCTCATATTCATGTTTTTAACTTATTAATTCAAATCTTGGTGGAACCAAGGATTTGACCAAGATTCAAATGGGTATAAAAATTCAAAAAAAAACAAGGTCTTCTTATGTTATATAGTAAGCATTCAATTATTTTGATAAACAAGGTCTACACATATTCAAACCAGAAAATTAGGTATCTACCCCTAACCCTAAACTCTGTCTTATGAAGTCAAGCATGCATGAAGAGAAGTGGTTTTTGGTTTCAAGAATGGAAATTTCAAAAACCCTCCCAAGAGCTTCATTTTGGAGTGACTAAGAAGCATACGTACGTGCTTACTTTTTCATATTCATGTTTTAAACTTGTTCAAATCTTGGTCAAACCTATGATTTGACCAAGATTCAAATGGGTATAAAAAATGAAAACCAAGGTCTTCTTATGTCATATAGTAAGCATTCAATTAAGTTGATAAATAAGGTCTAGACATATTCAAACCAGAAATATCATGTATCAAGCTACCCCTAACCCCTAATTAACTCTGTCTTATGAAGTCAAGCATGAAGATAGGTATGTGGTTTTTTGGTTTCAAACATGGAAATTTCAAAAACCCTCTCAAGATCGAGCTTCATTTTGGAGTGACTACGAAGGATACATGCTTACTTTTTCATATTCATGTTTTAAACTTGTTTAAATCATGGTCAAACCTAGGATTTGACAAAGATTCAAATGGGCATAATTTAAAAAAACAAAAAATGAAAAACCAAGGCACATAGTCTTCTTATGTTATATTGTAAGCATTCAATTAAGTTGATAAACAAGGTCTCTAGACATATCCAAACCAGAGAAATCATGTACCTACCCCCTAACCTAAACTCTGTCTCATGAAGTCAAGCATGATGATATGTGGTTTTTTGGTTTCAAACATGGAAATTTCAAAAACCTTCCCAAGAGCTTCATTTTGAAGTGATTAATTATGAAGCATACATGCATGCTTACTTTTTCATATTCATGTTTTAAACTTATTCAAATCTTGGTGAAACCAAGGATTTGACCAAGATTCAAATCCGTATAAAAATTAAAAAACAAAATAAAAAAAACAAGGTCTTCTTATGTTATATAGTAAGCATTCAATTAAGTTGATAAATAAGGTCTAGACATATATTCAAACCAGAAAAATCATGTATCTACCCCTAACCCTAAACTTTGTCTTATGAAGTCAAGCATGAAGAGAAGTGGTTTTTGGTTTCAAGCATGGAAATTTCAAAAACCCTCCCAAGAGCTTCATTTTGGAGTGACTAAGAAGCATACGTACGTGCTTACTTTTTCATATTCATGTTTTAAACTTGTTCAAATCTTGGTCAAACCTATGATTTGACCAAGATTCAAATGGGTATAAAAAATGAAAACCAAGGTCTTCTTATGTCATATAGTAAGCATTCAATTAAGTTGATAAATAAGGTCTAGACATATTCAAACCAGAAATATCATGTATCAAGCTACCCCTAACCCCTAATTAACTCTGTCTTATGAAGTCAAGCATGAAGATAGGTATGTGGTTTTTTGGTTTCAAACATGGAAATTTCAAAAACCCTCTCAAGATCGAGCTTCATTTTGGAGTGACTACGAAGGATACATGCTTACTTTTTCATATTCATGTTTTAAACTTGTTTAAATCATGGTCAAACCTAGGATTTGACAAAGATTCAAATGGGCATAATTTAAAAAAAACAAAAAATGAAAAACCAAGGCACATAGTCTTCTTATGTTATATTGTAAGCATTCAATTAAGTTGATAAACAAGGTCTCTAGACATATTCAAACCAGAGAAATCATGTACCTACCCCCTAACCTAAACTCTGTCTCATGAAGTCAAGCATGATGATATGTGGTTTTTTGGTTTCAAACATGGAAATTTCAAAAACCCTCCCAAGAGCTTCATTTTGAAGTGATTAATTATGAAGCATACATGCATGCTTACTTTTTCATATTCATGTTTTAAACTTATTCAAATCTTGGTGAAACCAAGGATTTGACCAAGATTCAAATCCGTATAAAAATTAAAAAACAAAATAAAAAAAACAAGGTCTTCTTATGTTATATAGTAAGCATTCAATTAAGTTGATAAATAAGGTCTAGACATATATTCAAACCAGAAAAATCATGTATCTACCCCTAACCCTAAACTTTGTCTTATGAAGTCAAGCATGAAGAGAAGTGGTTTTTGGTTTCAAGCATGGAAATTTCAAAAACCTCCCCAAACTTCATTTTAGAGTGACTAAGAAGGATACAAGCTTCCCTTTTCATTTTCATGTTTTAAACTTGTTTAAATTATCTTGGTCAAATCTAGGATTTGACAAGATTCAAATGGGCAAACATATGGTAAGTGATGCAAATATCATTTCCATGATTACCTTTTCATTTTCATGTTATAAACTTGTTTAAATCTTGGTCAAACCTAGGATTTGACCAAGATTCAAATGGACACAAAATTTTAAAAATCAGAAATATGAAAACCAAAGTACATAGTCTTCTTATGTCATATCGTAAGCATTCAAGTTGATAAACTCGGTCTTATGAAGTCTAGCATGAAGAGAAGTCGTTTTGGGTTTCAAACGTTTAAGCCAAAAGCCCCATTTCAAATATTTTACACTTATTCAAATTTGGTTCAAATTTGAAAGACATACAAGTTATAGCACACATAGTGCATACATGTTCACACATACTGCACTAGATGCTAACCCTACAGTTTAGGGGCGGACCTAGGATAAATTTTTAGAGGGGGCAAACATATGATAAGTGATGCAAATATCATATTACAAGGTTTCAGAAAATTGAGCGGGGGCGGCTGCCCCCCTTGGCTATAGTCTGGATCCGCCCATGCTATAGTTTGAGGCCATTTGGATGACGTCGAAAAAAATCTTTGATTAGAAATGGGGTTGTTCGAACCCCGTAGTTGGATTTTTTTGAACCTTGATCTGTAGTACTGGGCAAAACCCTAGTTTAACCTAGTATATTTAATTATAGATTCGTAGGTCGAATTTTCTGTAGTACCTTTTTATTATTACTATGCAGCACATATGTGTTTGCCCGTCGAGTGAAACTCGGAGGAAGAGGGATCACTCGGAAGGAGAGAAGAAGGAGGGAGAGCATTATGGTGTCTCCCCTTTTTCGGGTGATGATGTTGACTTTTGTGCAGGGTTTGTCAGTGAGCAGGAGGTGCGAGCGAGCGAGCGAGCGAGTCGAGCGAGGCCGAGAATGAGAGAGATTTGTTTTTTTTGTGAGAGGGACAACCGAAGGATCCAGAAGGACCCACAGACTTCCAATACGCATCCTGATGCGTCTTCTCTTGACAAAGAAAATGGCTGGGAGTTTGCGTACCTATTGCACGTGACTTGTGCTCACTGAAGTGTGGGACCTCATGTTGATACGTCCAAAACGTATCTACTTTCCCGAACACTTTTGCTATTGTTTTGCCTCTAATTTGTGTATTTTGGATACAACTAACACGGACTAACGCTGTTTTCAGCAGAACTGCTCTGGTGTCTCGTTTTTGTGCAGAAATCCAACTTTCGGGAAAATCCTCGGAATTTATGCAGAAGGCCCTATTTTACCAAAATATTGACGGAGCCAGAAGGGCAAGGGGGGGAGAGGGCCCCACACCACATGGCGGCGCGGCCCAGGGGGGGCCCGCGCGGCCATGTGGTGTGGCCCCCTCGGCCGGCCTCCGACGCCCCCCTTCGGACTACTTATTGGTTAGTCGAAGTCGCCAGAAACCCTCCAGAGAGCCGCCACATCGCGAAACTCCGTCTCGGGAGCCAGAAGTCTCCGTTCTGGCACTCCGCCGGGACGGGGAATTGGAGGAGATCTTCACCGCCATCACCGCCAACGCCTCTCCATCGACCAGCCATGTTTCCCCCATCCATGTGTGAGTAATTCCCCCGCTGTAGGCTGAAGGGGATGGTAGGGATTGGATGAGATTGGTCATGTAATAGTCATAAGATTGTTAGGGCATAGTGCCTAGTATCCGTAGATGTCACTTTTATGATATTGTTGCAACTTGTTATGCTTAATGCTTGTCACTAGGGCCCGAGTGCCATGATCTCAGATCTGAACATGTTATTGTTTCATCATGATATGCATTGTTTATTGATCTTACCTGCAAGTTGTATACACATGTCGCTGTCCGGAACCAATGGCCCCGAAGTGACAGAAATCGGGACAACCGGAGGGGATGGTAGTGATGTGAGGATCACATGTGTTCACGGAGTGTTAATGCTTTGCTCCGGTACTCTATTAAAAGGAGTACCTTAATATCCAGTAGTTTCCCTAGAGGCCCGGCTGCCACCGGCTGGTAGGACAGAAGATGTTGTGCAAGTTTCTCATTGCGAGCACGTACGACTAAATATGGAACACATGCCTATTGATTGATTAGTACTTGGATACCGTTTTATTATTATCTGCAAATGCCCTGCTTTGATTGTTACATGAGTTTCTCTCATCCATGCAACGCCCGTTAAATCCGTCCCTGTGCCTACAGTATTTTAATCCTGCTGTTTACTATAATCACTACTGCTGTCTTTATTTCACCTGCTGTTATTTCGCTATTTCCACTGCCATAGAACTGTTACTACTGATAAACTCTTGCGAGCAAGTCTGTTTCCAGGTGCAGCTGAATTGACAACTCCGCTGTTAAGGCTTACAAGTATTCTTTGTCTCCCCTTGTGTCGAATCAATAAATTGGGTAATACTTCCCTCGAAGACTGTTGCGATCCCCTATACTTGTGGGTCATCAAGACTATTTTCTGGCGCCGTTGCCGGGGAGCATAGCTTTATTTGGAAGTTCACTTGGATTGATATTGTTCGCTGCAAATTCTCCATCATGGGTAAACCTCGCGATACTAAGATCGCCATATTACCATCCACTACAAGAAAAGGTACAACTCTGAGTACCTCTGCTGCTCTTGATTCACCATCTGTGATTGATAAACTTGTTTCACCGCCACATGCTTCACATGCTGGTACTTCTGCTGAATCTGAAAATTCTCATAATATTGATAATGTTTCTGCTGTGCTTGATGATAGTGGTTCGTTGGATCTTTTCTAGATGCTACAATTGCTAAGTCTAGACAAATTGAAAATACTGAAACTCCTAATGAAAATGCTACTACACCTGTTAATTCACCTGAGTCTGTTGAATATTCTAGTGATGATCTTGATGAAGATTATGTAGAGCTTGATGATGATTTTATTGAAAAATGCAATGCTACTACTGATGCAAGAAAAATTAAAAAGTTGCTTGCAGAACATGCTGTTAGATATAAACCATCTCCTGATCCTAAATTTGCCACATCTCCTATAAATATTAGGGATAAAGATTATGATTTTTCTCTTGATCTATCTCATATAGCTATTGTTGAGAAAACACCCTTTTGTGGTACTGAAAAAGAAAGTGCTGTTGAACACTTGACTGAGTTATCTACTCTTAGTGGCGTGTTTTCTGATGATGTCAAGATGCGTACTTATTTTGTCGCTAAAATTTTTCCTTTCTCATTAAAGGATGATGCTAAAACTTGGTATAATAATTTGCCTCCTGGTTCTATTAAAAGTCCAATTGACTTGCGTGATGTTTTCTTTCGAAAATACTTTCCTGCTAGTGCTCAACATGCTGCTTTGCAGAGAATTTATAATTTTGACCAGGAAGATGGAGAGAAATTGCCTGAGGCTTGGGCTAGATTTTGTTCTCTTATTAGAGCTCAGCCTGACCATGATTTGGAAAAGCATGATTTACTTGATATATTTTATAGTGGACTAACTATTGAGTCTAGGGCATACCTGGATAGTTGTGCTGGTTGTGTTTTCAGGAAAAGAACTCCAGACGACGCTGAAGAATTATTGGCTAAAATAGGCCGGAATCATGATGATTGGTCTACACCTGAACCAACCCCGACACCGATAGTGAAGAAGAGGGGTATGATTAAATTAAATGATGAAGATATGAGGGAAGCCAAGAAGTCTCTTAAAGAGAAGGGTATTAAACCTGAAGATGTGAAGAATTTACCTCCTATAGAAGATATATGTGAGACAATTCCCCCTTCATCCATGATTGAGGTACACTCGCTTCAACACTTTACTAGGGAAGATATTCCGTATTCAAAATCTCCTGCTCAATGCTTAGATGAGTTTGATAATTACATTGTTAAGCAAGAAAACTTTAATATGAGAGTAGAGAATCATTTAATGGAAAATTCTCGAGCTATTAGTGAATTGCATGGTATTGTGGAGAGAACCTCCAATGATGTTAAGATACTTGTTAAACATTTTCAAATGGTTCAAACTCAAATTGATCAACTTACTAAAGTGCAAAATGACTTGTTGGGAAATAATTCTAAAGAAAAACATGCTTATGAAGTAACAACTAGAGGTGGTGTTTCTACCCAGGATCCTCTATATCCTGAAGGGCATCCCAAAAGAGTTGAACAAGATTCTCAACTAACTAAAACTAGTGCTCCATCTAAGAAAAAGAAAAAGAAACATAAGAATGTTGTAGAATCCTCTGAACCTGTTAATGATCCTAATAGTATTTCTATTTCTGATGCTGAAACTGAAAGTGGTAATGAACATGAGGAAGATAATGATAAGAATGATACTCCTGATAAAGAAGAGGTTGAAAAAGAACCTGAAAAGCCTGCTAAAAATAAAAAGTACACTAAAGAAGATTTTATTACTGAGAAACATGGTAATGAAAGAGAACCTTGGGTTCAAAAGCAAATGCCTTTTCCTGCTAAGAAACTAAAATCAAAGGAGGAGGAACATTATAATAAATTTTGTGATTGGATGAAACCTTTATTTTTGCAAATCCCTTTGACTGATGCTATTAAATTGCCTCCTTATTCAAAGTATATGAAAGATATTGTTACTAACAAAAGGAAAATCCCCAATGAGGAAATTTCCACTATGCTCGCTAATTACTCCTTCAATGGTAAGATTCCAAAGAAGCTTGGAGACCCAGGTATACCGACTATTCCTTGTTCCATCAAGAATAATTATGTTAGAACTGCTCTATGTGATTTGGGAGCAGGTGTTAGTGTGATGCCTTTTTCTCTTTATAAGAGACTTGATTTAGATAAATTGATACCAACTGATATATCTTTGCAAATGGCTGATAAATCTACTGCTATTCCTGTTGGTTTATGTGAAAATGTTCCTGTTCAAGTTACTCAACATTGCTTGATATTAACTGATTTTGTTGTGTTGGAAATGCCTGAAGATGATAATATGTCCATTATTCTTGGAAGACCCTTTCTTAATACTGCAGGGGCTGTTATTGATTGCAATAAAGGCATGGTTACTTTCAATGTTGATGATAAGGAACACACTGTCTATTTTCCCAAGAGGATTGATAAAGTATGTGGAGTTAATACAATTTTTAATGTGAAAACTATCAAAGTGGGATCCATTGATTGTCCTATATATGAGCCTAAAGAAGAATATCAAACTCTTGTGATTGGATCCATATCAATTCAATATAAGGTAACATGATTGATTTGAGGTTTATTTCTTCTTATGTCATATAAAATTTATTTGGTAGCAAGACTTGATCAACCTTGTTAACAAGTATATTTTAATGCATAAGAGAGCTAAACAACATTTCTTTCTTTCTTTCTTTCTTTCTCCCTCCACCTATTTTACTTGCTGTAGCACTTTTGTTTTGCAATATGCTTTAGTCATTTAAGATTTTAGAAATCATTTTCCTGCGCAGTAATCATTAATTTAATACCCAGAAATGTGCATTTTTCGAAGTTCTCTAAAAATTACAAAAATTACACCGTTGGTCCTATTTTTCGACGAGGCACCTGGGAGCACCAGAGGATGACCTGTGGGGCACCAGGGGGTGCCACACCATAGGCCGGCGCGGCCAGCAAGGGGGCCGCGCCACCTTGTGGTGTGGGCCACCCCTTGCCCCACTACATCATCTCTTCCTCCCAGCATCTTCTCTCTCCCGAAAAAACTCGCACCAAGTTCCTCTCACTCGTGTTTCTGCTCAAGAACTCGCGATTTTTCGATCTCCTTGCTCAGCCCAGATTTCTGTTTGAAATTTGGCACATTTACTCCTTGGTATGTGACTCCTTTGATTGTCCAATTAGAATTTCATTTGGTTGAGTATATCTTGAATATTTTGCTGCTGTAGATAACATGTTTAGTGAGCTTGCATGCTTGTTCTAAGTGGAAGAAACTAGTTTTGATGCATGTTTAGTACTCTAGCAAGTTCCTATAGTAGTTCCCTTCAATTACATACCTTGAAATCAAATTTTATAATGATTGTTGAAAATTTCAGAAGGGGAAGATGAAGAAATTCAAATTTGGAGAATTGTTCAAGAAAGCAACAACCAGCACCGGTAGGCCCTCAAGGGCGTCTACTCAAATTAGGCGATCCTACAATGAGGATGTCATCGCGCCTAGCTTCGCGCCCGAGGAGGACCATGGGGCTCCTAATGCTTCATCCTTCCCATGTTATGAGTTTCTGACAAATGCAGGGATATTGGATGATTTCTTCACCCTTGTCAACAGGGCGGGCTTAGCCACCTACGTGGGAGATGAAAGGGGACAATACTACAGGCTCACCAAAGTTTTCGTTGAGAGCTTCAAGTTCCACAACACGGAATATGAGCCGACAGTTGCATTCAAGATCTATGATATTCCTGTTACTATGAAATTGGAAGAATTTTGTCGTGCATTGGGTATTGCCCCTGTAGGTACAGCAAGGAGGATTGATGACAACCCCCGGGACTTGTTGGAGCTCTACCGAGGGATCACCGGGGATGATTGCCGCACCATCCAGCGAGGGAAGATAAGAAACATTCAACTCCCCGCTATTAAATATTTCGCATATTACATTGGTACTAGCATTTTGGGTAGAGAAAATACTAGCAACATCTCTAGCTACCATCTTGCTTTCTTGAATGTTGCACTTACTGGAGAGACACCTTATCATCTTGGTTCTCTTATTGCTCGCCGCCTGTCTAGCAGGGGGCCTATTTTTGGAGGAACTATTGCACTGCGCATTTTAACACATCTAGATATTCCTCTTGATTCTAATGATGTACCATTAACCCCTAGGAAACTAGATATTGCTGCTATGAAGAGCCATCGTTTTGTTACTACTGACTCCACTATAGATAATATGGTCTATAGAATGTTGTTTGCTGATGGGAATGAGAAGGAAATCCCTCTTCCCCAGCCAGGTTTGTTCAATATTGACAGGCAATCATGGTCGCTCACTAAGGAGGCGGTGGAGGAACATATGAAGATACAGGAATTCCACCAGCAACATGACTCCGAGAACGCCGAGCCCTCCTACGACTACACCGTCACGTACCCCGACGTTTCCTCCAGCACATACATGGAACCGGGTCGTTCTTCGTCATATTACGAAGACACCACTTCATGGGGACCGTGGGAATGAACTCCACTTAGGCCAAAAGCCTAAGCTTGGGGGAGGTATACCGGCATCACTCATTCTTTGCATATTATGGTTGCTGGATACTTGTACATACTTGTTTAGTCTCTTAGAGTGGTTTTCTAATGAGAGGGAGATGATATTTGGGGAAGTGCTGTCCAAAAACAGATTCTGTGCTGTTACCAAAAAAATTCGTACGCACAGCCAGAACGTTATTTTGAGTTGCCAATTTTTGAGCATGTTCCCCAGGTTGTTATCTAACTTTCATTAGTTGAACACTTTTTGGTCTGAGCAATGGAAGATTTTTGTTAATTTCGATTTCTGTACTGCTGTCAGGATTTGGCAGATTTCTGTCATCCTGCTTTTCTGTGTTTCTGTTAGTTTGCATTCTTTTGTTTTCGCTTTGTTTCTTTCCTAAAACACAAAAAGACCAAAAATATTTCTGTTGTTTCTCTTCACCATTTGGTTATTTGGTTCCTTGCTCTTAGTTTACTTTATTTGCTATCGTTAGTTTGCTATAAGAAAACCCAAAAAGATTTTGCTTTGTTTGCTTGTTTTCTTTCGTTCTTGTTTCCAATTCGAAAACACCAAAAATATTTGCTGTTCTTCTTTGGTTTGTAAAGTTCATCATGAGTTCAATGGTCTTCGGTGGCTGGAGCGTGGTTTTCATTTCATATTATCCAAGCTACACAAGTGAAAAGGCAATAATGACGATCTACGACAATCTGATTGTGGTGAGAGGCTGGTATGAACTCTATTTGTTTTCATTTTTGTACATATACTCATCCATATGAGCATGCTTAGTTGGTTCATGTGAGGTATATGTTATTTGAGAAAGTCTAGTAGTTCATGATCTCTCATGTTTAGTTCCAATTTATTAATATGAGTAGCATGTCATGGATGTTTGCTTGCATTGTTTTATTCATAAGTAAGTATGGCATTGTGGTATCCTCCTCTGAATAATTCATTTATATCGACTTGGCACATGCTCACGCATGCATATGACTGAACAAAAAGTCAATTAAGCCTCGATGATTTATATTGCTTCAGAGTTCTTGTATCACTTTTATGCCTCCGTTAATTTATTTTGCCGCAAGCATGATTATGACAGTTACTGCTCTCTTGATTTGTCGCTCCCTAGTCTTTTGCTAGCCTTCACTTGTACTGAGCGGGAACGCCGCTCGTGCTTCCAAACACCTGAAAACCAAGTTGTTCCAAAGTGTCCACCATAAATACCTATGCATGGCATTTCAAACCATTCCAAGTAAATTCTCATGCGCTACCTTTAAAACCTTCAAAATGCTTCTCAATTTGTGTTAATGTTTCATAGCTCATGAGGAAGTATGTGGTGTTTAGCTTTCAACCTTGTCATTTACTTTTGACGGACTCTCATATGGACTAGTGGCACATCCGCTTATCCAATAATTTTGCAAAAAGAGCTGGCAATGGGATTCCCAGTCCCAAATTAATTAACTTAAATAGACACTCCTCCATGGTTTGTGATTGTTGGACGGCACCCGAAGGATTCGGTTAGCCATGGCTTGTGTGAGCAAAGGTTGGGGGGAGTGTCATCATCATAATAAAACTTAAATAAAAAGGCACTCCTTCATGGTATGTGATTGTTGGCAGGCACCCGAGGATTCGGTTAGCCATGGTTTGTGAAAGAAAGGTTGGAAGGAGTGCCAACCAAAAATAAATAAAATGGGAGCCGCTCTTGTGAGTCCGGTTGATGAGGTAGTTAGTGTACCCATTACCATTCGTTGACAACAACAAACACCTCTCAAAATAATTTTACTCCTGCTTTACAAATGAAAAGCTCTAGCGCATGTTAATCCCTGCTTCCCTCTGCGAAGGGTCAATCTTTTACTTTTTATGTTGTGTCTCCATTCTTTCTTTGAGCACTATCTTGAGAGCACAACTGTCATTCTTAGTATAATATGCTTGTCTCAAAATATGATTGATTGTGGTATAACTTTGATGCTTTTATCTTTGACAATCACTACTTCTAGTCTTTCTATGAACTCAAGAGGTGCCTCGGCATTTATGTTTTGCCGATCAAATACGGGCAAGCGAGATACCACTTTATCATATTCTCTTATGAACATTGCAATCTTGCTTACATACATGATTCATGATGCTTATTATTAATTGTTGGTACCTCTCCATGATTGACATAGCTGTTGGATGATCTTATTTGCATATGTCTCATTATGAACTGCTTAAGTATTAGCCATAGCATGAGAATATATACATCATATGAGCAAATATGTTCGTGAAAGTTCTTTTATCGCTCAGTTGTTAACTGAATTGCTTGAGGACAAGCAATAAGCTAAGCTTGGGGGAGTTGATACGTCCAAAACGTATCTACTTTCCCGAACACTTTTGCTATTGTTTTGCCTCTAATTTGTGTATTTTGGATACAACTAACATGGACTAACGCTGTTTTCAGCAGAACTGCTCTGGTGTCTCGTTTTTGTGCAGAAATCCAACTTTCGGGAAAATCCTCGGAATTTATGCAGAAGGCCCTATTTTACCAAAATATTGACGGAGCCAGAAGGGCAAGGGAGGTGGAGGCCCGAGGGCCCCACACCACATGGCGGCGCGGCCCAGGGGGGGCCCGCGCGGCCATGTGGTGTGGCCCCCTCGGCCGGCCTCCGACGCCCCCCTTCGGACTACTTATTGGTTTCGACCTGAAAACGCACGGAGAGAAGTCGAAGTCGCCAGAAACCCTCCAGAGAGCCGCCACATCGCGAAACTCCGTCTCGGGAGCCAGAAGTCTCCGTTCTGGCACTCCGCCGGGACGGGGAATTGGAGGAGATCTTCACCGCCATCACCGCCAACGCCTCTCCATCGACCAGCCATGTTTCCCCCATCCATGTGTGAGTAATTCCCCCGCTGTAGGCTGAAGGGGATGGTAGGGATTGGATGAGATTGGTCATGTAATAGTCATAAGATTGTTAGGGCATAGTGCCTAGTATCCGTAGATGTCACTTTTATGATATTGTTGCAACTTGTTATGCTTAATGCTTGTCACTAGGGCCCGAGTGCCATGATCTCAGATCTGAACATGTTATTGTTTCATCATGATATGCATTGTTTATTGATCTTACCTGCAAGTTGTATACACATGTCGCTGTCCGGAACCAATGGCCCCGAAGTGACAGAAATCGGGACAACCGGAGGGGATGGTAGTGATGTGAGGATCACATGTGTTCACGGAGTGTTAATGCTTTGCTCCGGTACTCTATTAAAAGGAGTACCTTAATATCCAGTAGTTTCCCTAGAGGCCCGGCTGCCACCGGCTGGTAGGACAGAAGATGTTGTGCAAGTTTCTCATTGCGAGCACGTACGACTAAATATGGAACACATGCCTATTGATTGATTAGTACTTGGATACCGTTTTATTATTATCTGCAAATGCCCTGCTTTGATTGTTACATGAGTTTCTCTCATCCATGCAACGCCCGTTAAATCCGTCCCTGTGCCTACAGTATTTTAATCCTGCTGTTTACTATAATCACTACTGCTGTCTTTATTTCACCGCTGTTATTTCGCTATTTCCACTGCCATAGAACTGTTACTACTGATAAACTCTTGCGAGCAAGTCTGTTTCCAGGTGCAGCTGAATTGACAACTCCGCTGTTAAGGCTTACAAGTATTCTTTGTCTCCCCTTGTGTCGAATCAATAAATTGGGTAATACTTCCCTCGAAGACTGTTGCGATCCCCTATACTTGTGGGTCATCAAGACTATTTTCTGCACCACACGTAAGTGACAGACCTGTTGGTGTAAAAACTCGGTTGATTATTATAGTGCATTAGAACAAAGTTTCCTATGGATTCAAGGGTAGGAAATCCAAGTTAACTCATTTACATGACATTATTTTTTCCATGAAGCAAAGTTAACACATCTATCAATTGGTACATTTTGGAGTGACTAAGAAGGATCCATGCTTACCTTTTCGTTTTCACGTGTTAAACTTGTTTAAATCTTGGTCAAACCTAGGATTTGACAGAGATTCAAATGGGCGGAAAATTGAAAAAAAAACAGAAAAATGAAAAACCAAAGCACATACGTAGTTTTCTTATGTCATATAGTAAGCATTCAAGTTGATAAACAAGGTCTAGACATATTCAAAACATACAAATCATGTATGTACCCCTAACCCTAAACTATGTCTTATGAAGTCAAGCATGAAGAGAAGTGGTTTTGGGTTTCAAACATGGAAATTTCAAAAACCTCCCAAAAACTTCATTTAGAGTGACTAAGAAGGATAAATGCTTCCCTTTTCATTTTCATGTTTTAAACTTGTTTAAATCTTGGTAAAACCTAGGATCTGACCAAGATTCAAATGGGCATCAAAAATAGAAAAAATCAGAAAAATGAAAAACCAAAGCACATAGTCTTCTTATGTCATATAGTAAGCATTAAAGTTGATAAACAAGGTCTAGACGTATTCAAACCAGACAAATCATGTATCTACCCCTAACCCTAAACTCTGTCTTATGAAGTCAAGTATGAAGAGAAGTTGTTTTGGGTTTCAAACATGGAAATTTCAAAAACCCTCTCAAAGAGCTTCATTTTGGAGTGACTAAGAAGGATCCATAGGAAACTATGTACTAATACAGTATAATGATCACCCGAGTTATTAGAGCAACAAGTCTGTCACTTACGTACGTGTGGTTCCCATGCGTGAGGTCCCACACTTCAGTGAGCACAAGTCACGTAGTCTTCTTATGTCATATAGTAAGCATTCAATTAAGTTGATAAACAAGGTCTAGACATATCAAACCAGAAAAATCATGTATCTACCCCCTATATATCCCTAAATTAACCCTGACTTATGAAGTCAAGCATGAAGAGAAGAAGTGGTTTTTGGTTTCAAACATGGAAATTTCAAAAACCCTCCCAAGAGCTTCATTTTGGAGTGACTAGTTAAGACGCATACATGCTTACTTTTTCATATTCATGTTTTAAACTTGTTCAAATCTTGGTCAACAAACCTACGATTTGACGAAGATTCAAATGGGTATAAAAAAATTAAAACCAAGGTCTGCTCATGTCATATAGTAAGCATTCAATTAAATTGATAAACAAGGTCTAGACATATTCAAACTAGTAGGAAAATCATGTATCTACCCCCTAACCCTAAACTATGTCTTATGAAGTCAAGCATGCATGAAGAAAAGTGGTTTTTGGTTTTCAAGCATGGAAATTTCAAAAACCCTCCCAAGAGCTACATATTGGAGTGACTAAGAAGGATAGATGCTTAATTTTTCATATTCATGTTTTAAACTTGATTAAATCATGGTCAAACCTAGAATTTGACCAAGATTCAAATGGGCATAAAAATTCAAAAAAAATGAAAAACCAATGCACATAGTCATCTTATGTCATCTAGTAAGCATTCAATTAAGTTGATAAACAATGTCTAGACATATTCAAACCAGAAAATTCATGTATCAAGCTAACCCTAACCCCAAACTCTGTCTTATGAAGTCAAGCATGAAGAGAAGTACGTGGTTATTTGGTTTCAAACATGGAAATTTCAAAAACCCTCTCAAGAGCTTCATTTTGGAGTGACTACGAATGGTACATGCTTAATTTTTCATATTCATGTTTTAAACTTGTTTAAATCATGGTCAAACCTAGGATTTGGCCAAGATTCAAATGGGCAAAAAATTTCATATTCATATTCATGTTTTAAACTTGTTTAAATCACGCATGTATCTACCCCTAACCCTAAACTCTGTTTCATGAAGTCAAGCATGAAGATTTGTGGTTTTTGGTTTCGAACATGGAAATTCAAAAACCCTCCCAAGAGCTTCATTTTGAAGTGACTAAGAAGCATACATGCTTACTTTTTCATATTCATGTTTTTAACTTATTCAAATCTTGGTGGAACCAAGGATTTGACCAAGATTCAAATGGGTATAAAAGTTCAAAAAAAAACAAGGCCTTCTTATATGTTATATAGTAAGCATTCAATTAATTTGATAAACAAGGTCTACACATATTCAAAGCAGGAAAATCATGTATCTACCCCCTAACCCTAAACTCTGTCTTATGAAGAAGTCAAGCATGCATGAAGAGAAGTGGTTTTTGGTTTCAAGCATGGAAATTTCAAAAACCCTCCCAAGAGCTACATATTGGAGTGACTAAGAAGGATAGATGCTTAATTTTTCATATTCATGTTTTAAACTTGTTTAAATCATGGTCAAACCTAGGATTTGACCAAGATTCAAATGGGCATAAAAATTCAAAAAAACAATAAAATGAAAAACCAATGCACATAGTCATCTTATGTCATCTACTAGTAAGCATTCAATTAAGTTGATAAACAAGGTCTAGACATATTCAAACCAGAAAATTCATGTATCAAGCTACCCCTATCCCCAAACTCTCTCTTATGAAGTCAAGCATGAAGAGAAGTACGCGGTTTTTTGGTTTCAAACATGGAAATTTCAAAAACCCTCTCAAGAGCTTCATTTTGGAGTGACTATGAAGGATACATGCTTAATTTTTCATATTCATGTTTTAAACTTGTTTAAATCATGGTCAAACCTAGGATTTGACCAAGATTCAAATGGGCAAAATTTTAAAAAAATGAAAAATCAAGGCACATAGTCTTCTTATTTTTGGTTTCAAACATGGAAATTTCAAAAACCCTCCCAAAGAGCTTCATTTTGGAGTGACTAAGAAGGATCCATAGGAAACTATGTACTAATACAGTATAATGATCACCCGAGTTATTAGAGCAACAAGTCTGTCACTTACGTGTGGTTCCCATGCGTGAGGTCCCACACTTCAGTGAGAACAAGTCACGTACGCTAGGTAGGCAAACTCCCAGCCATCTTCTTTGTCAAGAGAGAGGCATCCTAAGTTTGACCAAGATTTGAACAAGTTTAAAACATGAATATGAAAAGGTAAGCATGTATGCTTCTTAGTCACTCCAAAATGAAGCTTTTGGGAGGTTCTTGAAATTTCCATGTTTGAAACCCAAAACCACTTCTCTTCATGATTGACTTCATAAGACATAGTTTAGGGTTAGGGGTAGATACATGATTTGTATGGTTTGAATATGTCTAGACCTTGTTTATCAACTTTAATGCTTACTATATGACATAAGAAGACTATGTGCTTTGGTTTTTCATTTTTCTGTTTTTTTTTTGAATCTGTCAAATCCTAGGTTTGACCAAGATTTAGACAAGTTTAACACGTGAAAACGAATAAGTAAGCCTGTATCCTTCTTAGTCACTCCAAAATGTACCAATTGATAGATGTGTTAACTTTGCTTAATGGAAAAAATAATGTCATGTAAATGAGTTAACTTGGATTTCCTACCCTTGAATCCATAGGAAACTTTGTTCTAATGCACTATACTAATCAACCGAGTTTTTTTACACCAACAGGTCTGTCACTTACGTGTGGTGCCCATGCATGAGGTCCCACACTTCAGTGAGCACAGTCACGTGCAATAGGTACGCAAACTCCCAGCCATTTTCTTTGTCAAGAGAAGACGCATCAGGATGCGTATTGGAAGTCTCTGGGTCCTTCAGGATCCTTCGGTTGTCCCTCTCACAAAAAAAACAAATCTCTCTCATTCTCGGCCTCGACTCGCTCGCTCGCTCGCTCGCACCTCCTGCTCACTGACAAACCCTGCACAAAAGTCAACATCATCACCCGAAAAAGGGGAGACACCATAATGCTCTCCCTTCTTCTCTCCTTCCGAGTGATCCCTCTTCCTCCGAGTTTCACTCGACGGGCAAACACATATGTGCTGCATAGTAATAATAAAAAGGTACTACAGAAAATTCGACCTACGAATCTATAATTAAATATACTAGGTTAAACTAGGGTTTTGCCCAGTACTACAGATCAAGGTTCAAAAAAATCCAACTACGGGGTTCGAACAACCCCATTTCTAATCAAAGATTTTTTTCGACGTCATCCAAATGGCCTCAAACTATAGCATGGGCGGATCCAGACTATAGCCAAGGGGGGCAGCTGCCCCCGCTCAATTTTCTGAAACCTTGTAATATGATATTTGCATCACTTATCATATGTTTGCCCCCTCTAAAAATTTATCCTAGGTCCGCCCCTAAACTGTAGGGTTAGCATCTAGTGCAGTATGTGTGAACATGTATGCACTATGTGTGCTATAACTTGTATGTCTTTCAAATTTGAACCAAATTTGAATAAGTGTAAAATATTTGAAATGGGGCTTTTGGCTTAAACGTTTGAAACCCAAAACGACTTCTCTTCATGCTAGACTTAATAAGACCGAGTTTATCAACTTGAATGCTTACGATATGACATAAGAAGACTATGTACTTTGGTTTTCATATTTCTGATTTTTAAAATTTTGTGTCCATTTGAATCTTGGTCAAATCCTAGGTTTGACCAAGATTTAAACAAGTTTATAACATGAAAATGAAAAGGTAATCATGCATCCTTCTTAGTCACTCTAAAATGAAGCTTTTGGGATGTTCTTGAAATTTCCATGTTTGAAACCCAAAACGACTTCTATTCATGCTTGACTTCATAAGACATAGTTTAGGGTTAGGGGTAGATACATGATTTGTCTGGTTTGAATATGTCTAGAACTTGTCTGTCAACTTTAATGCTTACTATATGACATAAGAAAACTATGTGCTTTGGTTTTTCATTTTTTGATTTTTTTATTTTGATGCCCATTTGAATCTTGTCAAATCCTAGATTTGACCAAGATAATTTAAACAAGTTTAAAACATGAAAATGAAAAGGGAAGCATGTATCCATCTTAGTCACTCTAAAATGAAGCTTCTGGGAGGTTTTTGAAATTTCCATGTTTGAGACCCAAAACCACTTCTCTTCATGCTTGACTTCATAAGACATATATAGTTTAGGGGTTAGGGGGTATAGATACATGATTTGTCTGGTTTGAATATGTCTAGACCTTGTTTGTCAACTTTAATGCTTACTATATGACATAAGAAAACTATGTGCTTTGGTTTTTCATTTTTCTGATTTTTTTATTTTGATGCCCATTTGAATCTTGTCAAATCCTAGATTTGACCAAGATAATTTAAACAAGTTTAAAGCATGAAAATGAAAAGGGAAGCATGTATCCATCTTAGTCACTCTAAAATGAAGCTTCTGGGAGGTTTTTGAAATTTCCATGTTTGAAACCCAAAACCACTTCTCTTCATGCTTGACTTCATAAGACATAGTTTAGGGGTTAGGGGTATAGATACATGATTTGTCTGGTTTGAATATGTCTAGACCTTGTTTGTCAACTTTAATGCTTACTATATGACATAAGAAAACTATGTGCTTTGGTTTTTCATTTTTCTGATTTTTTTATTTTGATGCCCCCATTTGCATTGAATCTTGTCAAATCCTAGATTTGACCAAGATAATTTAAACAAGTTTAAAACATGAAAATGAAAAGGGAAGCATGTATCGTTCTTAGTCACTCTAAAATGAAGTTTTTGGGAGGTTTTTGAAATTTCCATGTAGGAAACCCAAAACCACTTCGATCTCTTCATTATTGACTTCATAAGACAGAGTTTAGGGTTAGGGGTAGATATATACATGATTTTCCTAGGTTTGACCAAGATTTAAACAAGTTTAAAACATGAATATGAAAAAGTAAGCATGTATCCTTCTTAGTCACTCCAAAATGAAGCTCTTAATTAGGAGGGTTTTTGAAAGTTCCATGTTTGAAACCAAAAACCACTTATCTTCACCATGCATGCTTGATTTTATAAGACAGAGTTTAGGGTTAGGGGTAGATACATGATTTTCAGGTTTAATATGTCTAGACCTTGTTTATCAATTTAATTGAATGCGCACATACTATATGACATAAGAAGATCTTGGTATTCATTTTTTTTGAATTTTTATGCCCATTTGAATCTTGGTCAAATCCTAGTTTTGATCAAGATCTGAACAAGTTTAAAACATGAATATGAAAAGGTAAGCATGTATGCTTCTTAAATAGTCACTCCAAAATGAAGCTCTTGGAAGGGTTTTCGAAATTTCCATGTTTGAAACCAAAAACCACATCTCTTCATGCTTGACTTCATAAGACAGAGTTTAGGGTTAGGGGTAGCCACATACATGATTTTTCTGGTTTGAATATGTCCAGACCTTGTTTATCAACTTGAATGCTTACTATATAACATAAGAAAACTATGTGCTTTGGGTTTTTCATTTTTCTAATTTTTTTATTTTTGATGCCCATTTGAATCTTGGTCAAATCCTAGGTTTGACCAAGATTTGAACAAGTTTAAACATGAATATGAAAAGGTAAGCATGTATGCTTCTTAGCCACTCCAAAATGAAGCTCTTGGAAGGGTATTTGAAATTTCCATGTTTGAAACCCAAAACCACTTCTCTTCATGTTTGACTTCATAAGACATAGTTTAGGGGTTAGGGGGTATAGATACATGATTTGTCTGGTTTGAATATGTCTAGACCTTGTTTGTCAACTTTAATGCTTACTATATGACATAAGAAAACTATGTGCTTTGGTTTTTCATTTTTCTGATTTTTTTATTTTGATGCCCATTTGAATCTTGTCAAATCCTAGATTTGACCAAGATAATGTAAACAAGTTTAAAACATGAAAATGAAAAGGGAAGCATGTATCGTTCTTAGTCACTCTAAAATGAAGTTTTTGGGAGGTTTTTGAAATTTCCATGTAGGAAACCCAAAACCACTTCTCTTCATGATTGACTTCATAAGACAGAGTTTAGGGTTAGGGGTAGATATATTTATGATTTTCCTAGGTTTGACCAAGATTTAAACAAGTTTAAAACATGAATATGAAAAAGTAAGCATGTATCCTTCTTAGTCACTCCAAAATGAAGCTCTTAATTAGGAGGGTTTTTGAAATTTCCATGTTTGAAACCAAAAACCACTTATCTTCACCATGCATGCTTGACTTTATAAGACAGAGTTTAGGGTTAGGGGTAGATACATGATTTTCAGGTTTAATATGTCTATACCTTGTTTATCAACTTAATTGATTGCGCGCATACTATATGACATAAGAAGATCTTGGTATTCATTTTTTTTGAATTTTTATGCCCATTTGAATCTTGGTCAATGATGCGCGTAGATGTACACGTCCGTTGGGAACCCCAAGAGGAAGGTATGATGCGCACAGTGGCAAGTTTTCCCTCAGTATGAAACCAAGGTTTAATCGAACCAGTAGGAGCCAAGAAGCACGTTGAAGGTTGATGGTCGCGAAATGTGATGCGGCGCAACACCAGGGATTCCGGCGCCAACTAGGAACCTGCACAACACAACCAAAGTACTTTGCCCCAACGAAACAGTGAGGTTGTCAATCTCACCGGCTTGCTGTAACAAAGGATTAAACGTATCGAGTGGAAGATGTTTGCAAAGAAAACAGTAAAACAAGTAGATTGTATGCTATGGAAAGAATAGGACCGGGGTCCACAGTTCACTAGAGGTGTCTCTCCCATAAGATAAAAGCATGTTGGGTGAACAAATTACAGTCGGGCAATTGACAAATAGAGAAAGGCATAATAATGCATATACATGACATGATAAATATAGTGAGATTTAATCCGGGCATTACGACAAAGAACATAGACCGCCATCCAACTGCATCTATGCCTAAAAAGTCCACCTTCAGGTTATCGTCCGAACCCCCTCCAGTATTAAGTTGCAAAGCAACAGACAATTGCATTAAGTATTGTGCGTAATGTAATCAATAACTACATCCTTAGACATAGCATCAATGTTTTATCCCTAGTGGCAACAGCACATCACAACCTTAGAACTTTCTGTCACTGTCCCAGGTATCAATGAAGGCATGAACCCACTATCGAGCATAATTACTCCCTCTTGGAGTTAAGAGTAAAAACTTGGCCAGAGCCTCTACTAATAACGGAGAGCATGCAAGATCATAAACAACACATGAACAATAGATTGATAATCACCATAATCATAGTACTCTCTATCCATCGGATCCCGACAAACACAACATATAGAATTACATATAGATGATCTTGATCATGTTAGGCAGCTCACAAGATCTAACAATGAAGCACAACAAGGAGAAGACGACCATCTAGCTACTGCTATGGACCCATGGTCCAGGGGTGGACTACTCACTCATCACTCCGGAGGCGATCATGGCGATGAAGAGTCCTCCGGGAGATGAATCCCCTCTCCGGCAGGGTGCCGGAGGCGATCTCCAGAATCCCCCGAGATGGGATTCGCGGCGGCGCGTCTCTGTAAGGGTTTCCGTATCGTGGCTCTCGGGGGGTTTCGCGACGGGAGCTTTAAGTAGGCGGAAGGTCAACGCGAGCCACACGAGGGGCCGGGGGCAGGTCGGCGCGGCCAGGGCTTGGGCCGCGCCGACCTCCCTCCTGGCCGCCTCGTGGCCCCACTTCGTTAGGTCTTCGGTCTTCTGGAAGCTTCGTGCAAAAATAGGACCCCGAAAGTTTCGTCCAATTCCGAGAATATTTCTTTACTAGGATTTCTGAAACCAAAAACAGCAGAAAACAGAACGGCTCTTCGGCATCTTGTTAATAGGTTAGTTCCAGAAAATGCATAAATATGACATATAATGTGCATAAAACATGTAGGTATCATCAATAAAGTAGCATGGAACATAAGAAATTATCGATACGTTGGAGACGTATCAGCATCCCCAAGCTTAGTTCTGCTCGTCCCGAGCAGGTAAAACGATAACAAAGATAATTTCTGAAGTGACATGCCATCATAATCTTGATCATACTATTTGTAAACATATGTAATGAATGCAGCGATCAAAGCAAAGGTAATGACATGAGTAAACAACTGAATCATATAGCAAAGACTTTTCATGAATAGTACTTCAAGACAAGCATCAATAAGTCTTGCATAAGAGTTAACTCATAAAGCAATAAATCAAAGTAAAGGTGTTGAAGCAACACATAAGAAGATTAAGTTTCAGCGGTTGCTTTCAACTTGTAACATGTATATCTCATGGATATTGTCAACATAAAGTAATATAACAAGTGCAATATGCAAGTATGTAGGAATCAATGCACAGTTCACACAAGTGTTTGCTTCTTAAGGTGGAAGGAGATAGGTAAACTGACTCAACAATAAAAGTAAAAGAATGGTCCTTCGCAGAGGAAAGCATCGATTGCTGTATTTGTGCTAGAGCTTTTATTTTGAAAACATGAAACAATTTTGTCAACGGTAGTAATAAAGCATATGAGTTATGTAAATTATATTTTACAAGTTGCAAGCCTCACGCATAGTATACTAATAGTGCCCGCACCTCGTCCTACTTAACTTGGACTACCGGATCTTTGCATGCCATGTTTCAACCAAGTGTCACAAAGGGGTACCTCCATGCCGCCTGTACAAAGGTCCAAGGAGAATGCTCGCATTTCGGATTTCTCGCTTTTGATTATTCTCAACTTAGACATCCATACCGGGACAACATGGACAACAGATAATGGACTCCTCTTTAATGCATAAGCATGTAGCAAAGTTATTATTCTCATATGAGATTGAGGATATATGTCCAAAACTGAAACTTCCACCATGATTCATGGCTTTAGTTAGCGGCCCAATGTTCTTCTCTAACAATTTTGCATGCTCCAACCACTAAAATGATAGACCTTCAGACAAGACGGACATGCATAGCAACTCACATGATATTCAACAATAGTTGATGGCGTTCCCCAGAAACATGGTTATCGCACAACAAGCAACTTAATAAAATATAAAGTGCATAAGTACATATTCAATACTACGATAGTTTTTAAGGCTATTTTGTCCCATGAGCTATATATTGCAAAGGTGAATGATGGAATTTTAAAGGTAGCACTCAAGCAATTTACTTTGGAATGGCGGGTAAATACCATGTAGTAGGTAGGTATGGTGGACACAAATGGCATAGTGGTTGGCTCAAGGATTTTGGATGCATGAGAAGTATTCCCTCTCGATACAAGGTTTAGGCTAGCAAGGTTATTTGAAGCAAACTCAAGGATGAACAAGTGCAGCAAAACTCACATAAAAGACATATTGTAAACATTATAAGACTCTACACCGTCTTCCTTGTTGTTCAAAACTCAATACTAGATATTATCTAGACCTTAGAGAAACCAAATATGCAAATCAAATTTTAGCAAGCTCTATGTATTTCTTCATTAATGGGTGCAAAGCATATGATGCAAGAGCTTAAACATGAGCACAACAATTGCCAAGTATCACATTATCCAAGACATTTTTAGAATTACTACATGTAGCATTTTCCAATTCCAACCATATAACAAATTAACGAAGAAGAAACTTCGCCTTGAACATTATGAGTAAAGCCTAAGGACACATGTGTCCATATGCAACAGCGGAGCGTGTCTCTCTCCCACAAAGTGAATGCTAGGATCCATCTTATTCAAACAAAAACAAAAACGAAAACAAACCGACGCTCCAAGTAAAGAACACCAGATGTGACTGAATAAAAATATAGTTTCAGGGGAGGAACCTGATGATGTTGTCGATGAAGAAGGGGATGCCTTGGGCATCCCCAAGCTTAGACGCTTGAGTCTTCTTAAAATATGCAGGGATGAACCACGGGGGCATCCCCAAGCTTAGAGCTTTCACTCCTCTTGATCTTAGTATATCATTCTCCTCTCTTGACCCTTGAAAACTTCCTTCACACCAAACTTCAAGCAAACTCATTAGAGGGTTAGTGCATCATTAATAATTCACTCATTCAGAGGTGACACAATCATTCTTTTCACTTCTGGACATTGCATAATGCTACTGGACATTAATGGATCAAAGAAATAAATCCAACATAGCAAAAGAGGCAATGCGAAATAAAAGGCAGAATCTGTCAAAAACAGAACAGTCCGTAAAGACGAATTTATAAATGGCACCAGACTTGCTCAAATGGAAAAACTCAAAACTAATGAAAGTTGCGTATATATCTGAGGATCACGCTCGTAAATTGGCAGATTTTTTCGAATTTTCTACAGAGAATTATGCCCAGATTCGTGACAGACAGCAATGCTGTTTCTGCGCAGCGATCCCAAATATAACCTCAACTTTGACATAGAAACTTTACTTGGCACAAAAACATGATAAGGAGAGGTTGCTACAGTAGTAAACAACTTCCAAGACTCAACAAAACAAAAAATTGCTGTAGTAAAAACATGGGTTGTCTCCCATAAGCGCTTTTCTTTAACGCCTTTCAGCTAGGCGCAGAAAGTGCAAATCAAGTATTATCGAGAGTAGAAGCATCAACATCATAGCTTGTTCTAATAATAGAATCAAAAGGCAACTTCATTCTCTTTCTAGGGAAGTGTTCCATACCTTTCTTGAGAGGAAATTGATATTTAATATTACCTTCCCTCATATCAATAACAGCACCAACAGTTCGAAGAAAAGGTCTTCCCAACACAATTGGACAAGATGCATTGCATTCGATATCCAAGACAACAAAATCAACGGGGACAAGGTTATTGTTAACCGTAATATGCACATTATCAATCCTCCCCAAAGGTTTCTTTTTAACATTATCGGCGAGATTAACATCCAAATAACAATTCTTTAATGGTGGCAAGTCAAGCATATCATAAATCTTTTTAGGCATAACAGAAATACTTGCACCAAGATCACATAAGGCATTACATTCAAAGTCATTGAATTTCATTTTAATTATGGGCTCCCAACCATCTTCTAACTTTCTAGGAATAGAAGTTTCAAGTTTTAGTTTCTCTTCTCTAGCTTTTATGAGAGCATTTGTAATATGTTTTGTAAATGCTAAATTTATAGCACTAGCATTAGGACTTTTAGCAAGTTTTTGTAAGAACTTTATAACTTCAGAGATGTGGCAATCATCAAAATCTAAATCATTATGAGCTACAGCAATGGGATCATTATTCCCAAGGTTGGAAAAAATTTCAGCAGTTTTATCACAAGCAGTTTCAGCAGTTTTAGCAATTTCAGGCAGTTTTGTACGCTTTGCACTAGGAGTAGAAACATTGCCAACACCAATTATTTTACCATTGATAGTAGGAGGTGCAGCAACATGTGAAGAATTAGCATTACTAGTGGTGGTAATAGTCCAAACTTTAGCTACATTATTCTCTTTAGCTAGTTTTTCATTTTCTTCTCTATCCCACCTAGCACGCAACTCAGCCATTAATCTTATATTCTCATTAATTCTAACTTGGATGGCATTTGCTGTAGTAGTAATCTTATTATCAAGATCATTATTAGGCATAACTTTCAACTTTAAAAGATTAACATCAGAGGCAAGCCTATCAACTCTAGAAGCGATAGTATCAATTTTATCAAGCTTTTCCTCAACAGATTTGTTAAAAGCAGTTTGTGTACTAATAAATTCTTTAAGCATGGCTTCAAGACCAGAGGGTACACTTCTATTATTGTTGTAAGAATTCCCATAAGAATTACCATAACCATTACCATTAGCAGAAGGATATGGCCTATAGTTATTACCAGAGTTGTTCCTATAAGCATTGTTGTTGAAATTATTATTTTTAATGAAATTCACATCAACATTTTCTTCTTGAGCAACCAATGAAGCTAAAGGAACATTATTTGGATCAACATTAGATCTACCATTCACAAGCATAGACATAATCACATCAATCTTATCACTCAAGGAAGAGGTTTCTTCAACAGAATTTACCTTCTTACCTTGTGGAGCTCTTTCCGTGTGCCATTCAGAGTAATTTATCATCATATCATCAAGAAGTTTTGTAGCCGCCCCCAATGTGATGGACATAAAGGTACCTCCAGCAGCTGAATCCAATAAATTCCGCGAAGAAAAATTTAGTCCTGCATAGAAGGTTTGGATGATCATCCAAGTAGTCAGTCCATGGGTTGGGCAATTCTTTACCAAAGTTTTCATTCTCTCCCAAGCTTGAGCAACATGTTCAGTATCTAATTGTTTAAAATTCATTATGCTACTTCTCAAAGAAATAATTTTAGCGGGAGGATAATATCTACCAATAAAAGCATCCTTGCATTTAGTCCATGAATCAATACTATTCTTAGGCAAAGATAGCAACCAATCTTTAGCTCTTCCTCTTAATGAGAAAGGAAACACTTTCAATTTAATAATATCACCATCTACATCTTTATACTTTTGCATTTCACAAAGTTCAACAAAATTATTGAGATGGGCAGCAGCATCATCAGAACTAGCACCAGAAAATTGTTCTCTCATGACCAGATTTAGTAAAGCAGGTTTAATTTCAAAGAATTCTGCTGTAGTAGCAGGTGGAGCAATAGGTGTGCATAGGAAATCATTATTATTTGCATTTGTGAAGTCACACAACTTAGTATTTTCATGGTTGGCCATTTTAGCAACAGTAAATAAAGCAAACTAGATAAAGTAAATGCAAGTAACTAATTTTTTTGTGTTTTTGATATAGAGAGCAAGACAGTAAATAAAGTAAAACTAGCAACTAATTTTTTTGTATTTTGATTTAGTGCAGCAAACAAAGTAGTAAATAAAATAAAGCAAGACAAAAACAAAGTAAAGAGATTGAGAAGTGGAGACTCCCCTTGCAGCGTGTCTTGATCTCCCCGGCAACGGCGCCAGAAAAAGTTGCTGGCGTGGGAGTTAGAAATCTTGTGGTGTAGCTTTTCTTCAGTTCCCCGGCAACGGCGCCAGAAAAAGTGCTTGATGCGCGTAGATGTACACGTCCGTTGGGAACCCCAAGAGGAAGGTATGATGCGCACAGGCAAGTTTTCCCTCAGTATGAAACCAAGGTTTAATCGAACCAGTAGGAGCCAAGAAGCACGTTGAAGGTTGATGGTCGCGAAATGTGATGCGGCGCAACACCAGGGATTCCGGCGCCAACTAGGAACCTGCACAACACAACCAAAGTACTTTGCCCCAACGAAACAGTGAGGTTGTCAATCTCACCTTGCTGTAACAAAGGATTAAACGTATCGAGTGGAAGATGTTTGCAAAGAAAACAGTAAAACAAGTAGATTGTATGCTATGGAAAGAATAGGACCGGGGTCCACAGTTCACTAGAGGTGTCTCTCCCATAAGATAAAAGCATGTTGGGTGAACAAATTACAGTCGGGCAATTGACAAATAGAGAAAGGCATAATAATGCATATACATGACATGATAAATATAGTGAGATTTAATCCGGGCATTACGACAAAGAACATAGACCGCCATCCAACTGCATCTATGCCTAAAAAGTCCACCTTCAGGTTATCGTCCGAACCCCCTCCAGTATTAAGTTGCAAAGCAACAGACAATTGCATTAAGTATTGTGCGTAATGTAATCAATAACTACATCCTTAGACATAGCATCAATGTTTTATCCCTAGTGGCAACAGCACATCACAACCTTAGAACTTTCTGTCACTGTCCCAGGTATCAATGAAGGCATGAACCCACTATCGAGCATAATTACTCCCTCTTGGAGTTAAGAGTAAAAACTTGGCCAGAGCCTCTACTAATAACGGAGAGCATGCAAGATCATAAACAACACATGAACAATAGATTGATAATCACCATAATCATAGTACTCTCTATCCATCGGATCCCGACAAACACAACATATAGAATTACATATAGATGATCTTGATCATGTTAGGCAGCTCACAAGATCTAACAATGAAGCACAACAAGGAGAAGACGACCATCTAGCTACTGCTATGGACCCATGGTCCAGGGGTGGACTACTCACTCATCACTCCGGAGGCGATCATGGCGATGAAGAGTCCTCCGGGAGATGAATCCCCTCTCCGGCAGGTGCCGGAGGCGATCTCCGAATCCCGAGATGGGATTCGGCGGCGGCCTCTAAGGTTTTCCGTATCGTGGCCCTCGGTACTGGGGGTTTCGCGACGGGAGCTTTAGGTAGGCGGAAGGTCAACGCGAGGGGCCACACGAGGGGCCCAGGGGGCAGGTCGGCGCGGCCAGGGCTTGGGCCGCGCCGGCCTCCCCGGCCGCCTCGTGGCCCCACTTCGTTAGGTCTTCGGTCTTCTGGAAGCTTCGTGCAAAAATAGGACCCTGGGCGAAAGTTTCGTCCAATTCCGAGAATATTTCTTTACTAGGATTTCTGAAACCAAAACAGCAGAAAACAGCAACTGGCTCTTCGGCATCTTGTTAATAGGTTAGTTCCAAAATGCATAAATATGACATATAATGTGCATAAAACATGTAGGTATCATCAATAAAGTAGCATGGAACATAAGAAATTATCGATACGTTGGAGACGTATCAGTCAAATCCTAGGTTTGACCAAGATTTGAACAAGTTTAAAACATGAATATGAAAAGGTAAGCATGTATGCTTCTTAGTCACTCCAAAATGAAGCTCTTGGAAGGGTATTTGAAATTTCCATGTTTGAAACCAAAAACCACATCTCTTCATGCTTGACTTCATAAGACAGAGTTTAGGGTTAGGGGTAGATACATGATTTGTATGGTTTGAATATGTCTAGACCTTGTGTTTATCAACTTTAATGCTTACTATATGACATAAGAAGATTATGTGCTTTGGTTTTTCATTTTTCTATTTTTTAATGCCCATTTGAATCTTGGTCAAATCATAGGTTTGACCAAGATTTGAACAAGTTTAAATCATGAATATGCAAAATTAAGCATCTATATATCCTTCTTAGTCACTCCAAAATGTAGCTCTTGGGATGGTTTTTGAAATTTCCATGTTTGAAACCTAAAACCACTTCTCTTCATGCATGCTTGACTTCATAAAGATAGAGTTTAGGGTTAGGGGTAGATATATACATGATTTTCTGGTTTGAATATGTCTAGACCTTGTTTATCAACTTGAATGCTTACTATATGACATGCAAAGACTTGCTTTGGTTTTTGATTTTGTTTTTGAATTTTTATGCCCATTTAAATCTTGGTCAAATCCTAGGTTTGACCACGACTTAAACAAGTTTAAAACATGAATATGTAAAAGTAAGCATGTATCCTTCTTAGTCACTCCAAAATGAAGCTCTTAATTAGGAGGGTTTTTGAAATTTCCATGTTTGAAACCAAAAACCACTTATCTTCACCATGCATGCTTGACTTTATAAGACAGAGTTTAGGGTTAGGGGTAGATACATGCATGATTTTTCAGGTTTAATATGTCTAGACCTTGTTTATCAACTTAAGTGAATGCGCACATACTATATGACATAAGAAGACCTTGGTATTCATTTTATTTGAATTTTTATGCCCATTTGAATCTTTGTCAAATCCTAGGTTTGACCAAGATTTGAACAAGTTTAAAACATGAATATATATGAAAAGGTAAGCATGTATGCTTCTTAGTCACTCCAAAATGAAGCTCTTGGAAGGGGTTTTTGAAATTTCCATGTTTGAAACCAAAAACCACATCTCTTCATGCTTGACTTCATAAGACAGAGTTTAGGGTTAGGGGTAGCCACATACATGTTTTTTTTGGTTTGAATATGTCTAGACCTTGTTTATCAACTTAATTGTATGCTTATTATATGACATAAGAAGACTATGTGCATTGGGTTTTCATTTTTTTATCCCCATTTGTTGAATCTTGGTCAAATCCTAGGTTTGACCAAGATTTAAACAAGTTTAAAACATGAATAATATGAAAAGTAACCTGCATCGATCCTTCTTAGTCACTCCAAAATGAAGCTCGTGGGAGGTTTTTGAAATTTCCATGATTTTTCTGGTTTGAATATGTCTAGACCTTGTTTATCAACTTGAATGCTTACTATATGACATACACAGACTATGTGCTTTGTTTTTTTTGAATTCTTATGCCCATTTGAATCTTGGTCAAATCCTAGGTTTGACCATGACTTAAACAAGTTTAAGACATGAATATGACAAAGTAATCATGTATCCTTCTTAGTCACCCCAAAATGAAGCTCTTGGGAGGGTTTTTAAAATTTCCATGTTTGAAACCAAAAACCACTTCTCTTCATGTTTGACTTCATAAGACATAGTTTAGGGTTAGGGGGTAGATACATGATTTGTCTGGTTTGAATATGTCTAGACCTTGTTTGTCAACTTTAATGCTTACTATATGACATAAGAAAACTATGTGCTTTGGTTTTTCATTTTTCTGATTTTTTTATTTTGATGCCCATTTGAATCTTGTCAAATCCTAGATTTGACCAAGATAATGTAAACAAGTTTAAAACATGAAAATGAAAAGGGAAGCATGTATCGTTCTTAGTCACTCTAAAATGAAGTTTTTGGGAGGTTTTTGAAATTTCCATGTAGGAAACCCAAAACCACTTCTCTTCATGATTGACTTCATAAGACAGAGTTTAGGGTTAGGGGTAGATATATTTATGATTTTCCTAGGTTTGACCAAGATTTAAACAAGTTTAAAACATGAATATGAAAAAGTAAGCATGTATCCTTCTTAGTCACTCCAAAATGAAGCTCTTAATTAGGAGGGTTTTTGAAATTTCCATGTTTGAAACCAAAAACCACTTATCTTCACCATGCATGCTTGACTTTATAAGACAGAGTTTAGGGTTAGGGGTAGATACATGATTTTCAGGTTTAATATGTCTATACCTTGTTTATCAACTTAATTGATTGCGCGCATACTATATGACATAAGAAGATCTTGGTATTCATTTTTTTTGAATTTTTATGCCCATTTGAATCTTGGTCAAATCCTAGGTTTGACCAAGATTTGAACAAGTTTAAAACATGAATATGAAAAGGTAAGCATGTATGCTTCTTAGTCACTCCAAAATGAAGCTCTTGGAAGGGTATTTGAAATTTCCATGTTTGAAACCAAAAACCACATCTCTTCATGCTTGACTTCATAAGACAGAGTTTAGGGTTAGGGGTAGATACATGATTTGTATGGTTTGAATATGTCTAGACCTTGTGTTTATCAACTTTAATGCTTACTATATGACATAAGAAGATTATGTGCTTTGGTTTTTCATTTTTCTATTTTTTAATGCCCATTTGAATCTTGGTCAAATCATAGGTTTGACCAAGATTTGAACAAGTTTAAATCATGAATATGCAAAATTAAGCATCTATATATCCTTCTTAGTCACTCCAAAATGTAGCTCTTGGGATGGTTTTTGAAATTTCCATGTTTGAAACCTAAAACCACTTCTCTTCATGCATGCTTGACTTCATAAAGATAGAGTTTAGGGTTAGGGGTAGATATATACATGATTTTCTGGTTTGAATATGTCTAGACCTTGTTTATCAACTTGAATGCTTACTATATGACATGCAAAGACTTGCTTTGGTTTTTGATTTTGTTTTTGAATTTTTATGCCCATTTAAATCTTGGTCAAATCCTAGGTTTGACCACGACTTAAACAAGTTTAAAACATGAATATGTAAAAGTAAGCATGTATCCTTCTTAGTCACTCCAAAATGAAGCTCTTAATTAGGAGGGTTTTTGAAATTTCCATGTTTGAAACCAAAAACCACTTATCTTCACCATGCATGCTTGACTTTATAAGACAGAGTTTAGGGTTAGGGGTAGATACATGCATGATTTTTCAGGTTTAATATGTCTAGACCTTGTTTATCAACTTAAGTGAATGCGCACATACTATATGACATAAGAAGACCTTGGTATTCATTTTATTTGAATTTTTATGCCCATTTGAATCTTTGTCAAATCCTAGGTTTGACCAAGATTTGAACAAGTTTAAAACATGAATATATATGAAAAGGTAAGCATGTATGCTTCTTAGTCACTCCAAAATGAAGCTCTTGGAAGGGGTTTTTGAAATTTCCATGTTTGAAACCAAAAACCACATCTCTTCATGCTTGACTTCATAAGACAGAGTTTAGGGTTAGGGGTAGCCACATACATGTTTTTTTTGGTTTGAATATGTCTAGACCTTGTTTATCAACTTAATTGTATGCTTATTATATGACATAAGAAGACTATGTGCATTGGGTTTTCATTTTTTTATCCCCATTTGTTGAATCTTGGTCAAATCCTAGGTTTGACCAAGATTTAAACAAGTTTAAAACATGAATAATATGAAAAGTAACCTGCATCGATCCTTCTTAGTCACTCCAAAATGAAGCTCGTGGGAGGTTTTTGAAATTTCCATGATTTTTCTGGTTTGAATATGTCTAGACCTTGTTTATCAACTTGAATGCTTACTATATGACATACACAGACTATGTGCTTTGTTTTTTTGAATTCTTATGCCCATTTGAATCTTGGTCAAATCCTAGGTTTGACCATGACTTAAACAAGTTTAAGACATGAATATGACAAAGTAATCATGTATCCTTCTTAGTCACCCCAAAATGAAGCTCTTGGGAGGGTTTTTAAAATTTCCATGTTTGAAACCAAAAACCACTTCTCTTCACCATGCATGCTTGACTTCATAAGACAGAGTTTAGGGTTAGGGGGTAGATACATGATTTTTCAGGTTTAAAATGTCTAGACCTTGTTTATCAACTTAATTGAATGCTTACTATATGACATAAGAAGACCTTGGTTTTTCATTTTTTTCTTCATTTTTTTGAATTTTTATGCCCATTTGAATCTTGGTCAAATCCTAGGTTTGACCAAGATTTGAACAAGTTTAAAACATGAATATAAAAAAGTAAGCATGTATGCTTCTTAGTCACTCCAAAATGAAGCTCTTGGGAGGGTTTTCGAAATTTCCATGTTTGAAACCAAAAACCACATCTCTTCATGCTTGACTTCATAAGACAGAGTTTAGGGGGTAGATACATGATTTTTCTGGTTTGAATATGTCTAGACCTTGTTTATCAACTTAATTGAATGCTTACTATATGACATAAGAAGACTATGTGCCTTGGTTTTTCATTTATTTTGATTTATTTTGAATTTTATGCCTATTTTTATGCCCATTTAAACAAGTTTAAATCATGAATATGAAAAATTAGTCACTCCAAAATGTAGCTCTTGAGAGGGTTTTTGAAATTTCCATGTTTGAAACCAAAAACCACTTCTCTTCATGCATGCTTGACTTCATAAAGACAGAGTTTAGGGTTTGGGGTAGACAGCACGCGCCGACGCGTGGACGAAATTTATTCTCTGTCCCCCTGACATGCACTTGCCAGTGTCTTCAACAGTCTGACACGAGCAGTGAAGCTTTTATGGAGCCCAGCGGAGAGGGGCTCCATTTCTCGAGCGGTAGCGAGGTGACATGCGGCCTAAATCCAAATTTAAACATTGCGAAAAAAATCTGAAACAAATCATGCACGTTCACAGCTCATATTAAGATAACCCCTAAAAATTTCAGATCAAAATTCGAAACATACATCGAGAAACAAAAAAGAGAAACTCAGATGGGAATAGTCTACAGAGAAACTCAGATTTGAATTCGGGAACTATTCATGACAGATTTCTCTTTTTTGTTTCTCGATGTATGTTAGTGGCAGTTAATATGGACCGGAGGAAGTACTAATAATATGAGGCATATTTTTGAGCTGGCCCTGTTTAGTAGAGTTTACATTTGAGAGTTACATCTTTCTACCACCATTATTTTTGATTTAGCTTGTCTTTTTTTGCCCACCATTTTATCGAGCAGGGTTAATGCAAGATCCATAGCAAACTAGCTTGTCATGACATTTTTTTGGCGGAGTGCATCTTCTCATGGCGAGCTAGCGACTTTGCCTACTAGAGTTTTTTTTGTTGAACTACATTTTTTGGATTTTCCCATTTTATTTGTGCACAAGCTATGAGCCGCCCGCAATTCAGCACCATATATTGGCGGGATTTTCTAGTTCAGCACCATAAATTAGCAGGATGCTATCTTCCTACCTCGCTTTCATTTCCCCTATATCCAGCCCCACCCACGGACAAGCAAGGGCCTCTCTCCCTACCTCGCACCTAGTCCGTCTCGCTCCCTCTCAGTCCTCCATCCGTAGCCGACATCCACCGCACCGGAGCCAGCTCAGCGACGCCGTCAACCACACTCCGTCCGCTTCGTCGGATCTGCTTCCCCGACTCACTGGTTCATCTTACCGGCCGGCGAGATCGGTACACAAAGCGCCACCATGATCCACCGAACCAAACCGAACGGCCAACGCGCCACCTCCCCAGTCGACCAAGGTTGAACACTTTGTCCGGCAGCTTTTGTTATGTACTCCGTATTTGATTTCCGAGACTAGTTTATTGCTTGCTTCCACTGCTTGTTATTAGCATCTGTTTTTTTTGTAATGCCTGCTAGATATTCCCCTCGAGAATGCCTACGAAGAATCTCGGAGGCAAAATATCTTGCAGAATATGATAATTGCAGCCAAGCTCGGCATACTGTGGAATGGGACAAAATCACCGCACCCCAAGTCGTTGCCGAGATTTTTCACACGTGTGATGTGCCGCCAAAAGGACGATTCCGTGGGGCAGCTGCTGAAGAAGGTATTTAGCCGCACTGCTCAAATTTCATATGTCTTGTTTGCTGATTGATTTGATGAACTTTGATTTGCAGCAGCTAGCCACTGCTCATGTTCCTAACAAAGACAGTGAGCGCGCCAGTGATGCAGACATTGGTAGAAAGGAGGCGGGATTTGGTCCTATTGTTCTAGCAAGCAATCATTTGAGTGGCCGCCTAGGATCAGCACATCTGGATCCTCCTGAGCTCAACATTAAGGAGGTAATTTTATAATAGTGTTTTAAACATGACATAATCTAATGTACTGAAAGAGATCAAACTGTCAACAGGAGTGGAGTGGTATAGATGGTAGAGATATAGATATAGATTTCAGATTTCCTAATTTTTTCTTGAAAATAGGGTCGCCCCGGCCTCTGCATCCAAATGATGCACCCACCCTTTTATTGCAATGTTTTAGACTCCATTTAAGGTTTAGAAACTCATGGGTTGCTGAAAGTGGTGACATGAATCAACCAACATATTTCCTTTTAATCTGCTGATTGATTTTATGCATGGCAAATCGCAGAAGCAAGTGACTGCTCATGTCCCTGCCAAGCAGCATTGTAGCACAGATGTCCAGAGTTCCAGTGATGCAAACGTTTGTAGGAACAAAACAGAAGGATGTGGCACTGGGGAAGCTAAGATTAGGCGTCTTCAAAAGGACTTGGATGTGGCCACTTGGCGGAACAAAGAAATGAACCGAGGATGGAATTCTACAATTCAAGATGGCCTACATGCTGTTGCTGATCTGCAGAAGCTAGTGGCTGGCAACTTGGTTACCGCTTTGGCTGATGCAGATGTCCATGAGATCAACTGGACGATCTTGGAACAGGTGAAAGCACGAGCAGAAACTCTGCACTCATCTTTGCAGGTAGATGATTTTCAAAGGGTGATGCAAGAGCCGCTATATGAATAGATTGTTGTTTTCAGTTGATGATGTCCCTGGTTCTTTTGTTTACTTATGTGCTGGTAGTACTTAGGGGAACTAGCTTGTACAAGTATTTTTTTCCGATAAAGTTGTACAAGTAAATGGCACATGCTTCGCATGTTTGACCAATTAAGTTAAAAAGCTTCACAAAATCCTGCTATCATGTAGGCGGGCTTGCATTGGCTTTCAACCCAAGTGACTATTGACTGCAATCTGTAATATGTACCCCTCTGTTGCACTTAATGGTATCCAAGCCCTTGGGCCCCCCTCCTTTGTTAAAAAAAGATCGAATTCTTATTGCGTCGAAGTTGTTTCACTAAAAAAAAGAGCCCTCACGTGCAAGGCACGTGTATATATACTAGTACTAGTAGAGATGGTACACCTAGACATAGAGATTTGTTTGTTTTAAAGATATTTTTAATTGTGTACAAGATGGAAAATATAACTTTAGGCTATCCACAATGTTGCTATTGCCAAATCTGATACGATGGTGAATTTGGCTTTGGTGTGAAATATAGCAATAGCTCCACAATGTAGTGGTTCCAAATATTTATAACGTGGGTCCCGCCATCAAGCTAAAACAACTCATAAAGCCAATATGGAACTACTCTCACAATGTAGGGAACTAGTTCCAAATGCCAAAAGTGAAATTTGGCATCGGAGCACCTATTTGCTCCGGTTCCCTGTTTTTCTGGTTTTGGAACTACCTCTACAATGTATGGAACTAGTTCAAAAAGCCAAAAATCAAATATGGAACCACTTTTGGCTACACGTTGTGGATGCTCTTAGCAAATTCCTAGTATTTTTCATGGTCGATGTAAAAAAAGTATTTTTCATGGTTGATGTAAAAAAACAAGTTTTTTTCATGGTCGATGTAAAAAAAGAGAGAAAACATGTCTCATAAAAAGCCTTATGGTTAGCACAATTTTTTTACGGAGTAACTCTTTTTTACATAGCCCAAATTACTATTCGATTTTTCCATTGAAATATTTTATGTGTATAAAGCAAGCGAAGAAGTACACATGCATTTTTCGTTTTATTCTTTTTTGACATTTCAAAATGTATAGAAGATGAATTTCGAAATAAAGAGATCATATGCACCCAAGAACCAACAAGCATATCCCCTTGAACCCGAACATACTCAGGGCCCTTTTGTTGTGCCTTTTTTTGCCTTTTTGGCTTTTGGATTTTGGAAGCCAAAAACAAATATTATATTCTTTTGGCTTCCAAAATCCAAAAGCCAAAAAGCCACAGCAAAAGGGCCCTCAGCTTCAGACTTGGGATTTCGTAGGCTAGGGTTCCACAGTTTTCCAGCAACCAGTAATAATTTCAACTCTGCCCCAAAATTCCCGCCGAAATCCCCCCCTTCCAAAATTCAAAGCGATGTGAAATAAGTACAGTGTCGATCTTATCCCCCCGGACCGCTCAATTCAGACCTATCACCGGCGGCGCCGAACCCCGCATCTCTCTCTCACGCTTCCACCCTGCATGACCCACCGGATCATCTCACACGCCGGCGCCGGCCCACTGTCCCACTCCCACACCAGCACTACTGCCTTCTCATCGGCCACCGTAGTGACCGACGACGTTCCGCCGTCTCCCTTGCTTTTTAGCAAGCCGGAGTAGCTTCCACCTCCCCCACCCCCACCGACGACCACTGTACCATACGAGCTCCTCCGTAGCCGACTTCCACCGCCGCCTTGTCAGCGACAGTCACCATCGCCGGGTTCTCGTATCTTAATCCCCGACTCCTTCCGTCCACCGGACTGGAGAGATGGGCGCTTCCATGGTCGACGGCAGGAAACCAAAGCGTACACGCGCCCACTTCCAAGAAGGTTGATATGGCCGCATTCGTTATGCATGTGATTTCGAAAAGTATTTTTTTGCTTACTTGCACCGCCATCTCATTAGCATTTTTTTTGTAATGCATGCTAGATATTATTGCAATACAGAAGAATGAATTAAAAGAGAAACGGATACGGAATATATGTAGAAGATATGCAAGCCGTGTGGGCACAAGCATTTGTAACGCTATTGCCTCTAGTGCAAACCTGAACAAAATCGGAGAAGAACCCTTTCCCCTCCCCAAAGATAAAGAACAATGTTATGATTCACAATTTGATCCTGCTGAGCCCATTGGAGAGCTGACTCAGGAAGATGCCTTGCCTGACCATTCTCCTCAACCCCACCAGGTGATTTCTGTGTTTTTACTTTGAGATATCTGTTGCAACTTCCATGTGTTGTATACTTGTATCCTGAATCCCACCAAACATGTTCACATGCCACCTCTAGGTCTCCTTAATGCATCATATATATGTATCAGCATGCACGTCATCCTTTACTGTTCTTCATTCTATTCCATTTGCATATCATCATATATGGGACTTATGTAGACTGAAATATCGTTTATGTGTGCTAGGAATCTGCAGCTTCAAGTAAGAATTTCGCAGGAACCACCAATGAGAGGAAGACCAATCAACAGGCACCTGAATCGGTGATAGAACAGCTGCAACCAAAAAAGAAACCTGCTTCTGCTACTAGACAGTCTCAGCGATTCATGGCACCAGTTGAAGAAAATAACGAAAATTCTAAGAGTACTGAAATAAAAAAACGTGGTGAACACCCCAAGCGGTTGAATCAGCCACCTGTTACCAATCCAGTCAACCAGCGACAATCGGCAGCAGAACCAGTTTCCACAGCAACTTCTCAGCCACAATTGGCAGCAGAACCAGTTTCCACAGCAACTTCTCAACAACAATTGGCAGCAGAACAAGTTTCCACGGCAACTTCTCAGCCACAATTGGGATCAGCAGTAGCTGTGGTAGGAAATACTGCCCAAGGACACACTGTACCAGTCCCAGCTGACACAACCACAACTGGCCAAACACTGCTAGCACAACATCAACAAACTGTTGATGATCTCCCACTGACCCATATTAGTCCTGCCATAGACAACTCCCCTGAGGATGAGCCCCACACCGAAGAAGGTACATTTTCCAATGCTTATAGTTTCATTCTCCGTTATAAAGTTATACTTTATAGAGATATATATATATATATACCTACCTTGATAGCTTGATGTAATGCTTAACTTTGTAGTTGCACCACGATCAAGAAAAACGAGGGGCCCAACAGTAGGGAAAATGTTCGTAGCTAAGCTTGCTGGGATGGAATCAAGATTTCGCCTTTCATCTATCGTAGGTGGCAGAAGGCCACTGGACCCAGAAGAATCTTGTAAATTAGCATCGGATGTAGGAATTTTCGTCAGGAATGAAATTCCTATCTTCCCAACATGGAAAGAGCACGTAGACACCTCTGCGCATTTTGAAAAATTAGTGCACAGGTTACACGTAAGTCATCTTTCTCTTGGTAATGTTACTCATACTAGTATACCACATTGGCACGTCCCGTTCCTTCTAGCTTGTTGTTGGATCTATGTATATCACACCAACGGTTTATATTGTTGTGAACAGTTAAGGTTCGAGTTCGATGAGGACCAAGAGGAAGTAAAGCATGTTCTCAACAGTCTATTCTCAGACTGTCTGCGCCAGTATCGCAGCAGGCTAAAGAAGAAATACTTCACTGGAAAGATTACTGGGAGTGTTCCAACTATATCTCCTTTTAAGCAAATGACTGACAAACAGTGGGGAGATCTTGTGAAGCACTGGTCTGATCCAAAGAATATGGTATGATTTGTAAGACTGAGACCAGATCACATCTTGGATTCTTATTTATAGCAGTGTCTCACTAGTCTCCTTTTTGCAGAATTTGGCTAAACAGAATCAGGAAAACCGCGGTAAACTACTTTTACCTAGCCGTACGGGATCTCGTAACCTTATAGTGCACATTCGGCAAAAAGTAAGGACATGTTGTTTTATACTGCTATTTAGAAATATTTTAGTAAAAGATCATGCAGAGTATATACACCAGTGTGCAGCTTATATTATGATCCTCCATTTCAACCACGTTATTCGATTTATAAATGGTAGTACTAAAATGCAGATGTTACATAATGCAAGTAAAAGGGAACCAAACAAAGAGATGACTCTGCCAGAGATTTTTGAAGCATGCCAGAAGAACAAACTTGAAGTGATTGGAGAAGTCGCACAGAGTGTTCTTGTAAGTCTTCTCAAAGATTGAAATTTTGTGACGACTCACATCCCAACTTGTAGGAGTAGTAAAGTACATGTCAATATGATATTATATATGTTTATTAAAATTCATGTGATGTGAATCAGACATGCCAAACTGTAGGAATAAAAGTAGGTCATACACATGATAAATCTACTATCAGCAAGTTTCTCTGTAGTAACTATCATGTTTACACATGTGTACGAACTGAATTTTTTGCAGGAAGATATGAAATTAGAGATGGCAAAAACCGGTAAAAACGGTCTGGAAAAAACCGATGAAGAATGTGTGAAGGCATTTTCTATGGCAATAAAAAAGAAAGGCATTGCCAAAAACACTTTCTTACGGAATGCTGGACTGCTGAAGTGCAAGTCCATGTCCAAGTCAAAGTATTTGCATGCTCAAGTTCTAAAGGAGCAACTCCAAGTAGAACGAGCTGCATCAGCTGCGCTAAGACTAGAAGTCGACAATTTTAGAACGATAGCAGCACAGAAGGAGGCCCTACTGGAGCAGGTTAGGAATGCTAGTAAGTAGTAAGAAGAGTATCTGCTAGATAATTGGAGATGAACGGGGACAGTGACAGGTCATTACCTTTGTCTTGTAAAATGGTTCCTTAGTCTGAGCATATTTCGTAGGTGCATTTATCTGCAATTGCTATGATCTTGGTGGTCGTTTCCTTGTTGTGATGTGGATTTTTTTGAACCGGAACCCTGCTGATTGTTAATATTATAAGTGGATTGCCTAGCCCTTTCCATCAGTTCTGACTTGTGGTTCCGTTGGCTCGTGGATGAAGCTTGACGTGGTATCAGAGCCCATAGTCTCAAGTTCGAGTCATCGCTTTCACAAACCTTCTCTTCTCTTCTCCCGGTCTAGCCTTTTCTGTCAGTTTGGACTTTTTGTTGCGATGTATAAAGTGGATTGCCTAGCCCTTTCCATCAGTTCGGACTTTTGGTCGCGTTGGCTAGTGCATTAAAGCTTGACACTGATGATTTTCTGTGATCCATTGATTTCCATCTTTCTACATACTGGTCTAGAAGCTTGTCAACTGGTCTGGTTCATTCATCGCTGTATTGAGTGCAATGAACGGAACAGTGGCTTCTCCTTTGTGTTGTGCTGCAACACAACAGCTGTTCCTGCTTCTGTACAGGCGAGTTGTGAACAGAGATACTTATGTATGCTACCAAATTTCGACTCCATATAATCAATAGCTTAACAACCCTCTAATTCAAAATCTCAACATTATTTCACACACTGAAATATTTTGTACGCGTTTTGAATTGGAGAACATGGGAACCGACTTTGGTTTCTGATTATGACTTGATGTGACCCTAGGCCCTGGATTCCTGAGCAGAAGGTATGTGTAAAAACAAAGAGATTACGAAGTGCTAATTCCCTTTTTTTGTAAGTCCTGGTGGCATTGACACTCCTTTCTTACTTGCTATATTTTTTTGGTGTTTATATATAATAGAGAATTACCAGCTTATTGTCGAACCCGTTAGATTTTGGGCAATAATTGTTACGTGGCTGCTTCTTAATTAAAGTTTATCATGTCATGTAGATGGATTTGTGAAAGATGCAGCGGGTCGTTCTTCAGATCGTCTACATGGGATTCCCATCTACATGTATGTTCACGGTTTCATGGAGTACTTCAGCTCATAGCAGCCACATACGATCCTGCAAGATTTGCATTTTTTTTGACCTTGCAAGATTTGCATTCAATGTATCGCCAAGACGCGTCCGTGAGAACTCTAGAAACATCTTCGTCTGACTCGTTTTGGCGCGCGCAGTTCCCGAGCGAATCCAATGAATTTTGACCGTTCTCTTAAAAAAAGGAACTTTGACCGTTGGATCAAGCGTTGGAGAACTGTTGTGCCAACGGCCAATAATTATGATCGTCGTAACCGATTTTCAACGTGATGATGAATTGATGTGACATTTGGCCGTACTAGTACGGTCTCATATTTTTGTATTACTTGGACTGTAGCCAAATTCGAAATCTCATTCCAGCGGCAAAACTTCCCGCCCGAAAAATACAAATATTTCACACGCTTCTAACTTCCCATTCTACCCTCGTAAAGATGACAACAATGTCCATGTATAAGTCGGTTGGTGGGGGGTCTACCCGTCATTTTTTTTCGATCACCACCTCCCTAGCTCCGGAAACTCCCCGAAAAAAAATTCATTTCCCTCACTCTCTCCTCTGAGACCACCCACCGGAACTTCCCAAGTCCCTCTCTCTCCCACCTCCACGACCACCGCACCGGAACATCCCCGCCGGACTTCCCTGGCCTACCCGAGGCCTCGCGATCCTCGTCATCCGGCTGCCTGCCGGAGCCGCTTCATCGACGCCGTCATCAACCGGACCGGATCATCCCCGCCGAACCTCGAAACCATATGCTCATCCAGCAGTCTACCGCAGTCGCTTCAGCTGCGGCATCGTCCACCCCACCGGAGCCGCTTCGCCGGATCCGTCGTCCACCGCATCGGATCTTGCTCACCGACACCGCTGTGCATGAACCGGATCTGCTTCACCGGCGCCGTGTATGATCTAAACTCTTCTACTGTCGCTTTTCTATTGCTTGCCTGCAAGTTCTTGTTTAATCTTGGGGGAACCTGTTTGTGCTAACGACGCGCCGTTACGTTTTTGCAGACGAGATGAGTAACCATGAAGTGTAATGGCCGTCTCTCCAACCCCAAGTAGCACATGTAGCGTACTTCATCACCGGATCTATCAACCCCAGGAAGATCTGCTGTGACTCCCACAGAGTGCTTCTCCTAATGTAAGTCCCTTGTTTTAGCGCCATGTTCTGGGTTCAGATGCTTGTTTGTCTGAAGCTCTTTTAGTTCATTCCTAGCTATGACCGTAACACCTTGCTATTTTCTACTTCATTGCTAACTTTAAGCGATTGAACATTTTGGTTTGCATTCCCTGCTCTGTAGATGTAGCCATCATAACTTCTATCTTGCTCAGTCGTTGTTACAAAAATTATAGGTATTATAGTAACATCCTGCTATTATTTAGTTCATGGCCAATTTTAAGTAATTGCACATGTTGGTTCGCATTCCCTGCTCTATAGCTTTTGGCATCGTAACTTCTATATTTGGTTTACATTCCCTGCTCTGTAGATCTAGCCATCATAACTTTATCTTGCTCAGTTGTTGTTACAAAAATTATGGCCTGCTACTATGTTGTTTGTGCCAATTTTTTACTCCATGAACATGTTGGCTTGCATTCCCTGTACTACAGGTGATGCCATTGTTTTGTATCTAGTTCATTGTAAGCTAACAAAGTAAGGACTTAGTTTGGCATGCTATCACTCTGCTATCTAGCCTGTAGTACAAATAAACTTGTCATACTACTAGATAATAATTTTGCGTGCCATCTTGTTCTTCAAAAGCTGCATTATTGACTTGTTTATCTGACTTGGCATGACGCTCACATATGGAAAGCTGAACATATTGGTTTGCATTCCCTCTTATACAAGTTCACAGGTGATCCCACTATATTCTGTATCTGGTCCATCCTAAGCTCCAGCATTAACTATCCTCTATGTGTTGCTCATTACAAGTTTATATCCCGAAACATCTTGATTTGCATCCCCTTCACTATAAGTTCAGGAGTATTATTTAGTTCACGGCCAAAATGAAGTAATTGCACTTGGCACATGTTGGTTCACATTCCCTCCTCTTTAGCTTCTGCCATCGTAACTTCTATTTTTGGTTTACATTCCCTGCTCTGTAGATGTAGCCATCATAACTTCATCTTGCTCAGTCGTTGTTACAAAATTTATAGCCTGCTACTATGTTGTTCATACCAATTTTGTACTCCCTGAACATGTTGGTTTGCATGGGACTCGACAGTAGTAAGTCTGCTGTTTCATTCTAACATGCTCTGTTATATTGGCTGTTGGTATGCGGCATGCACTCTTTGTTTGCTTATTGTGCGCATTACAATGATCTTGTTATAACGATGAAATGATGAGTTCCAAATTCTTTGCCAAACAATATTGGAGTGTCTTTGCCTTTCCATTGTTGCTGTCTTAACTTGTAATGTCTTTGTTTCAGATATAGGTGCTGCATGGACAACTTAAAAGATTGCCGGATCGCTTCATTGTATTGCTAGGTTTAATTACCATTCAATTTCTCTGGGTTCTGTAATATTTTTTCAATGCCTTGCAGCTGATGTAATATTTAGTTAGTTTTTATAGTTCTTTCGCGCATTTTTTCTTTGGTGCTTGTGGTAAGTGAGGCTATCCGACAGAAATCAATGCTGCGTAAATATTCTCAGTATCTAAATCACGAATTCCCATCCCTTAAACGGCCCAATTAAGCGAAATCACATATGTGCCTGCCCGCAAAATCCTAAAGCGCATATTATGCCGGCATATAAACAGCAACTAAACGGGCTGGCCCACTTACTTCTTGGGCCAGCCCATTTGATTTAAGGTGGACCCCACACTCTAATTGGGCTGGCCACTTGCTTTAAGGTGGACCCCACCCACTACTGGGCCGGCCCACTAATTAGTTGGGCCAGCCCATTTGATTTACGGTGGACCCCACACTATAATTGGGCTGGCCCACTTGCGTAAGGTGGACCCCACACACTACTGGGCCGGCCCACTAATTAGTTGGGCCAGCCCATTTGCTTTTGTGGTGGACCCCACGTACTAAATGGGCCGGCCCTTTAAGAGGAAAGTGGGACCCACCTGTGTTTTGGCCCGGCCCACTATCTTGTTGGGCCGGCCCACTTGCTATATGGCGGACCCCACATACTAATTGGGCCGGCCCTTTAACAGAAAGTGGAGCCCACATGTGCTTTTGGCCCGCCCACTATTTTGTCGGCCAGCCCACTTGCTATATGGTGGACCCCACATGTCAAATGGGCCGGCCCATTAACAGAATGTGGGACCCACGTGTTTTTGCCCGGCCCACTATCTTGGTGGGCCACCCACTTGCTATATGGTGGACCCCACATACAAAATGGGCCGGCCCTTTAACAGGAAAGTGGGACCCACGTGTTTTTGGCCCGGCCACTATTTTGTTGGGCCGGCCCACTTGCTATATGGTGGACCCCACACTAAATGGGCCGACCCTTTAACGGAAAGTGGGACCCACTGTGTTTTGGCCCGGCCCACTAGCTTGTTGGGCCGGCCCACTTGCTACACGGTGGACCCCAAACACTAAATGGGCCGGCCCTTTAACAGAAAGTGGGACCCACTGTGTTTTTGGCCCGGCCCACTTGCTTCTTGGGCCGGTCCAGTTGCTGTAATGTGGACCCCATGATAAATGGGCCGCCCATTTAAGTTTTGACCAGTCAACATTAGAGGTTAGGCCCGGCCCACGTAACTAATGGACCAGCCCAGCTATATAGTTGACCGGTCAAACTATGTCATCTGGCCCGGCCCGCTTAAGACGTGGCAGGCCTCGTGTGGGCCTACCATCTACCACGGGGTTTCAGCCGGTTAACGCCGTTAACTGGCAGTTAACGGCGTCTGCCACGTGTCAGTTTGCATGACGTCAGCAGTCAACGGGCTCCCGAAAACACTTCCGCAACGGTCCGATTTTCCATGGCGGAAGGGCGCCCAAGCGCGACGGACCGAAAAAATCGTCGTTGGACTTTGCCTGACGCAGTTTCGACAACGGAACCCATATCGTCGGGTTAGGCCCATAGGCGACGAAAAATGCCCCTTAGTTGACGATTTTGGGACGTTGTCTATCAGAACTTTTCTTGTAGTGAATGCTTGTCACTAGGGCCCGAGTGCCATGATCTCAGATCTGAACATGTTATTGATTCATGAAGATATTCGTTGTTTATGATCTTACCTGCAAGTTGTATACACATGTCGCTGTCCGGAACCAATGGCCCCGAAGTGACAGAAATTGGGACAACCGGAGGGGATGGTAGTGATGTGAGGATCACATGTGTTCACGGAGTGTTAATGCTTTGCTCCGGTACTCTATTAAAAGGAGTACCTTAATTTCCAGTAGTTTCCCTAGAGGCCCGGCTGCCACCGGCTGGTAGGACAAAAGATGTTGTGCAAGTTTCTCATTGCGAGCACGTACGACTAAATATGGAACACATGCCTATTGATTGATTAGTACTTGGATACCGTTTTATTATTATCTGCAAATGCCCATGCTTTGATTGTTATATGAGTTTCTCTCATCCATGCAACGCCCGTTAATCCGTCCCTGTGCCTACAGTATTTTAATCCTGCTGTTTACTATAATCACTACTGCTGTCTTTATTTCACCGCTGCTGTTATTTCACTATTCCTACTGCCATAAAACTGTTACTACTGATAAACTCTTGCGAGCAAGTCTGTTTCCAGGTGCAGCTGAATTGACAACTCCGTTGTTAAGGCTTACAAGTATTCTTTGTCTCCCCTTGTGTCGAATCAATAAATTGGGTAATACTTTCCTCGAAGACTGTTGCGATCCCCTATACTTGTGGGTCATCAAGACTATTTTCTGGCGCCGTTGCCGGGGAGCATAGCTTTATTTGGAAGTTCACTTGGATTGATATTGTTCGCTGCAAATTCTCCATCATGGGTAAACCTCGCGATACTAAGATCGCCATATTACCATCCACTACAAGAAAAGGTACAACTCTTAGTACCTCTGCTGCTCTTGATTCACCATCTGTGATAAGTAAACTTGTTTCACCACCACAAGCTTCAAATGCTGGTACTTCTGCTGAATCTGAAAATTCCTCTCATAATTGTGATGATGCTTCTGCTGTGCTTGATAATGATGGTTCGTTAGGATCTTTTCTAGATGCTACAATTGCTAGGTCTAGGCAAATTGAAAATACTGAAACTCCTAATGAAAATGCTGCTACACCTGTTAATTCACCTGAGTCTGTTGAATATTCTAGTGATGATCTTGATGAAGATTATGTAGAACTTGATGATGATTTTATTGAAAAATGCAATGCTACTACTGATGCAAGAAAAATTAAAAAGTTGCTTGCAGAACATGCTGTTAGATATAAACCATCTCCTGATCCTAAATTTGCCACATCTCCTATAAACATTAGGGATAAAGATTATGATTTTTCTCTTGATCTATCTCATATAGCTATTGTTGAGAAAACACCCTTTTGTGGTACTGAAAAAGAAAGTGCTGTTGAACACATGATTGAGTTATCTACTCTAAGTAGCTTGTTTTCTGATGATGTCAAGATGCGTACTTATTTTGTCGCTAAATTTTTTCCTTTCTCATTAAAGGATGATGCTAAAACTTGGTATAATAATTTGCCTCCTGGTTCTATTAAAAGTCCAATTGACTTGCGTGATGTTTTCTTTCGAAAATACTTTCCTGCTAGTGCTCAACACGCTGCTTTGCAGAGAATTTATAATTTTGACCAGGAAGATGGAGAGAAATTGCCTGAGGCTTGGGCGAGATTTTGCTCTCTTATTAGAGCTCAGCCTGACCATGATTTGGAAAAACATGATTTACTTGATATATTTTATAGTGGACTAACCATTGAGTCTAGGGCATACCTGGATAGTTGTGCTGGTTGTGTTTTCAGGAAAAGAACTCCAGACGACGCTGAAGAATTATTGGCTAAAATAGGCCGGAATCATGATGATTGGTCTACACCTGAACCAACCCCGACACCGATAGTGAAGAAGAGGGGTATGATTAAATTAAATGATGAAGATATGAGGGAAGCCAAGAAGTCTCTTAAAGAGAAGGGTATTAAACCTGAAGATGTGAAGAATTTACCTCCTATAGAAGATATATGTGAGATAATTCCCCCTTCATCCATGATTGAGGTACACTCTCTTCAACGCTTTACTAGGGAAGATATTCCGTATTCAAAACCTCCTGCACAATGCTTAGATGAGTTTGATAATTATATTGTTAAGCAAGAAAACTTTAATATGAGAGTAGAGAATCATTTAATGGAAAATTCTCGAGCTATTAGTGAATTGCATGATATTGTGGAGAGAACCTCCAATGATGTTAAGATACTTGTTAAACATTTTCATATGGTTCAAACTCAAATTGATCAACTCACTAAAGTGCAAAATGACTTGTTGGGAAATAATTCTAAAGAAAAACATGCTTATGAAGTAACAACCTACCCAGAAGGGCATCCCAAAAGAGTTGAACAAGATTCTCAACGAACTAAAACTAGTGCTCCATCTAAGAAAAAGAAAAAGAAACATAAGAATGTTGTAGAATCCTCTGAACCTGTTAATGATCCTAATAGTATTTCTATTTCTGATGCTGAAACTGAAAGTGGTAATGAACATGATAAAGATAATGATAAGAATGATACTCCTGATAAAGAAGAGGTTGAAGAAGAACCTGAAAAGCATGCTAAAAATAAAAAGTACACTAAAGAAGATTTTATTGCTGAGAAACATGGTAATGAAAGAGAACCTTGGGTTCAAAAGCAAATGCCTTTTCCTGCTAAGAAACTAAAATCAAAGGAGGAGGAACATTATAATAAATTTTGTGATTGGATGAAACCTTTATTTTTGCAAATCCCTTTGACTGATGCTATTAAATTGCCTCCTTATTCAAAGTATATGAAAGATATTGTCTCTAACAAAAGGAAAATTCCCAATGAGGAGATTTCCACTATGCTCGCTAATTACTCTTTTAATGGTAAGATTCCAAAGAAGCTTGGAGACCCAGGTATACCGACTATTCCTTGTTCCATCAAGAATAATTATGTTAGAACTGCTCTATGTGATTTGGGAGCAGGTGTTAGTGTGATGCCTTTTTCTCTTTATAAGAGACTTGATTTAGATAAGTTGATACCAACTGATATATCTTTGCAAATGGCTGATAAATCTACTGCTATTCCTGTTGGAGTATGTGAAAATGTTCCTGTTCAAGTTACTCAGCATTGCTTGATATTAACTGATTTTGTTGTGTTGGAAATGCCTGAAGATGATAATATGTCCATTATTCTTGGAAGACCCTTTCTTAATACTGCAGGGGCTGTTATTGATTGCAATAAAGGCATGGTTACTTTCAATGTTGATGATAAGGAACATACTGTCTATTTTCCCAAGAGGATTGATAAAGTATATGGAGTTAATACAATTTTTAATGTGAAAACTATCAAAGTGGGATCCATTGATTGTCCTATATATGAGCCTAAAGAAGAATATCAAACTCTTGTGATTGGATCCATATCAATTCAATATAAGGTAACATGATTGATTTGAGGTTTATTTCTTCTTATGTCATATAAAATTTATTTGGTAGCAAGACTTGATCAACCTTGTTAACAAGTATATTTTAATGCATAAGAGAGCTAAACAACATTTCTTTCTTTCTTTCTCCCTCCACTTATTTTACTTGCTGTAGCACTTTTTGTTTTGCAATATGCTTTAGTTGTTTAAGATTTTGGAAATCATTTTCCTGCGCAGTAATAATTAATTTAACACCCAGAAATGTGCATTTTTCGAAGTTCTCTAAAAATTACAAAAATTATACTGGTAGTCCTATTTTTCGAAGAGGCACCTGGGAGCACCTGGGGCTGACCAGTGGGGCACCCCAGGGTGGCACCCCACAGGCCGGCGCGGCCAGCAAGGGGGGCGCGCCACCCTGGTGTGTGGGCCCCCCTTTGCCCCACTTCAGCATCTCTTCCTCCCATGCTCTTCTCTCTCCCGAAAAAACTCGCACCAGGTTCCTCTCACTCGCGTTTCTGCTCAAGAACTCGCGATTTCTCGATCTCCTTGCTCAGCCCAGATTTCTGTCTGAAATTTGGCACATTTGCTCCTTGGTATGTGACTCCTTTGATTGTCCAATTAGAATTTTGTTTGGTTGAGTATATCTTGAATATTTTGCTGCTGTAGATAACATGTTTAGTGAGCTTGCATGCTTGTTCTAAGTGGTAGAAATTAGTTTTGATGCATGTTTAGTACTCTAGCAAGTTCCTATAGTAGTTCCCCTCAATTATATACCTTGAAATCAAATTTTATAATGGTTGTTGAAAATTTCAGAAGAGGAAGATGAAGAAATTCAAATTTGGAGAATTGTTCAAGAAAGGAACAACCAGCACCGGTAGGCCCTCGAGGGCATCCACTCAGATTAGGCGATCCTACAATGAGGATATCATCGCGCCTAGCTTCGCGCCCGAGGAGGACAATGGGGCTCCTAATGCTTCATCCTTCCCATGTTATGATTTTCTGACAAATGCAGGGATATTGGATGACTTCTTCACCCTTGTCAACAGGGCGGGCTTAGCCACCTACGTGGGAGATGAAAGGGAGCAATACTACATGCTCACCAAAATTTTCGTTGAGAGCTTCAAGTTCCACAACACGCAATATGAGCCGACAGTTGCATTCAAGATCTATGATAATCCTGTTACTATGGAATTGGAAGAATTTTGTCGTGCATTGGATATTGCCCCTGTAGGTACAGCAAGGAGGATTGATGACAACCCCCGGGACTTGTTGGAGCTCTATCGAGGGATCACCGAAGATGATTGCCGCACCATTCAGCGCGGGAAGATAAGAAACATTCAACTCCCCGCCATTAAATATTTTCATATTACGTTGCTACTAGCATTCTTGGTAGGGAAAATACTAGTAATATCTCTAGCTATCATCTTGCTTTCTTGAATGCTGCACTTACTGGACAGACATCTTATCATCTTGGTTCTCTTATTGCTCGCCGCCTGTCTAGCAGGGGGCCTATTTTTGGAGGAACTATTGCACTGCGCATTTTAACACATTTAAGACTCCCTCTTGATTCTAATGATGTGCCATTAACCCCTAGGAGACTTGATATTGCTGCTATGAAGAGTCATCATTTTGTTACTACTGATTCCACTATAGATAATATGGTCTATAGAATGTTGTTTGCTGACGGGGATGAGAAGGAAATCCCTCTTCCCCAGCCAGGTTTGTTCAATATTGACAGGCAATCATGGTCGCTCACTAAGGAGGAGGTGGAGGAACATATGAAGATACAAGACTTCCACCAGCAGCATGACTCCGAGGACGCCGAGCCCTCCTACGACTGCACCGTCACATACCCCGATGTTTCCTCCAGCACATACCTGGAACCGGGTCGTTCTTCGTCGTACTACGGAGACACCACTTCATGGGGACCGTGGGAATGAACTCCACTTAGGCCAAAAGCCTAAGCTTGGGGGAGGTATACCGGCATCACTCATTCTTTGCATATTATGGTTGCTGGATACTTGTACATATTTGTTTAGTTTCTTAGAGTGGTTTTCTAATGAGAAGGAGATGATATTTGGGGAAGTGCTGTCCAAAAACAGATTCTGGGCTGTTACCAAAAAAATTCGTACGCACAGCCAGAACGTTATTTTGAGTTGCCAATTTTTGAGCATGTGCCCCAGGTTGTTATCTAACTTTCATTAGTTGAACACTTTTTGAGCTGAGCAATGGAAGATTTTTGTTAATTTCGATTTCTGTACTGCTGTCAGGATTTGGCAGATTTCTGTCATCCTGCTTTTCTGTGTTTCTGTTAGTTTGCATTCTCTTGTTTTCGCTTTGTTTCTTTCCTAAAACACAAAAAGACCAAAAATATTTCTGTTGTTTCTCTTCACCATTTGTTTATTTGGTTCTTTGCTCTTAGTTTACTTTATTTGCTATCGTTGGTTTGCTATAAGAAAACCCAAAAAGATTTTGCTTTGTTTGCTTGTTTTCTTTCGTTCTTGTTTCTAATTCGAAAACACCAAAAATATTTGCTGTTCTTCTTTGGTTTGTAAAGTTCATCATGAGTTCAATGGTCTTCGGTGGCTGGAGCGTGGTTTTCATTTCATATTATCCAAGCTACACAAGTGAAAGGCAATAATGACGATCTACAACAATTGGATTGTGGTGAGAGGCTGGTATGAACTCTATTTGTTTTCATTTTTGTACATATACTCATCCATGTGAGCATGCTTAGTTGGTTCATGTGAGGTATATGTTATTTGAGAAAGTCTAGTAGTTCATGATCTCTCATGTTTAGCTCCAGTTTATTAATATGAGTAGCATGTCATGGATGTTTGCTTGCATTGTTTTATTCATAAGTAAGTATGGCATTGTGGTATCCTCCTCTGAATAATTCATTTATATCGATTTGGCACATGCTCACGCATGCATATGACTGAACAAAAAGTCAATTAAGCCTCGATGATTTACATTGCTTCAGAGTTCTTGTATCACTTTTATGCTTCCGTTAATTTATTTTGCCGCAAGCATGATTATGACAGTTACTGCTCTCTTGATTTGTCGCTCCCTAGTCTTTTGCTAGCCTTCACTTGTACTGAGCGGGAACGCTGCTCGTGCTTCCAAACACCTGAAAACCAAGTTATTCCAAAGTGTCCACCATAAATACCTATGCATGGCATTTCAAACCATTCCAAGTAAATTCTCATGCGCTACCTTTAAAACTTTCAAAATGCTTCTCAATTTGTGTTAATGTTTCATAGCTCATGAGGAAGTATGTGGTGTTTAGCTTTCAACCTTGTCATTTACTTTTGACGGACTCTCATATGGACTAGTGGCACATCCGCTTATCCAATAATTTTGCAAAAAGAGCTGGCAATGGGATTCCCAGTCCCAAATTAATTAACTTAAATAGACACTCCTCCATGGTTTGTGATTGTTGGACGGCACCCGAAGGATTCGGTTAGCCATGGCTTGTGTAAGCAAAGGTTGGGGGAGTGTCATCATCATAATAAAACTTAAATAAAAAGGCACTCCTTCATGGTATGAGATTGTTGGCAGGCACCCGAGGATTCGGTTAGCCATGGTTTGTGTAAGAAAGGTTGGAAGGAGTGCCACATAAACATACAAATAATTCATGGGAGCCGCTCTTGGGAGTCCGGTTGACGAGGTAGTTAGTGTACCCATTACCATTCGTTGACAACAACAAGCACTTCTCAAAATAATTTTACTCCTGTTTTAAAAATGAAAAGCTCTAGCGCATGTTAATCCCTGCTTCCCTCTGCGAAGGGTCAATCTTTTACTTTTATGTTGTGTCTCCATTCTTTCTTTGAGCACTATCTTGAGAGCACAACTGTCATTCTTAGTATAATATGCTTGTCTCAAAATATGATTGATTGTGGTATAACTTTGATGCTTTTATCTTTGACAATCACTACTTCTAGTCTTTCTATGAACTCCAGAGGTGCCTCGGCATTTATGTTTTGCCGATCAAATACGGGCAAGCGAGATACCACTTTATCATATTCTCTTATGAACATTGCAATCCTGCTTATATACATGATTCATGATGCTTATTATTAATTGTTGGTACCTCTCCATGATTGACATAGCTGTTGGATGATCTTATTTGCATGTGTCTCATTATGAACTGCTTAAGTATTAGCCATAGCATGAGAATATATACATCATATGAGCAAATGTGTTCGTGAAAGTTCTTTTATCGCTCAGTTGTTAACTGAATTGCTTGAGGACAAGCAATAAGCTAAGCTTGGGGGAGTTGATACGTCCAAAACGTATCTACTTTCCCGAACACTTTTGCTATTGTTTTGCCTCTAATTTGTGTATTTTGGATACAACTAACACGGACTAACGATGTTTTCAGCAGAATTGCTCTGGTGTCTCGTTTTTGTGCAGAAATCCAACTTTCGGGAAAATCCTCGGAATTTATGCAGAAGGCCCTATTTTCCCAGAATACTGACGGAGCCAGAAGGACAAGTAAGGTGGAGGCCCGAGGGCCCCACACCATAAGGCGGCGCGGCCTAGGGGGGCCCGCGCGGCCCTATGGTGTGGCCCCCTCGGCCGGCCTCCGACGCCCTCCTTCGGACTACTTATCGGCCTCGACCTAAAAACGCACGGAGAGAAGTCGAAGTCGCCAGAAACCCTCCAGAGAGCCGCCACATCGCGAAACTCCGTCTCGGGAGCCAGAAGTCTCCGTTCTGGCACTCCGCCGGGACGGGGAATTGGAGGAGATCTTCACCGCCATCACCGCCAACGCCTCTCCATCAACCAGCCATGTTTCCCCCATCCATGTGTGAGTAATTCCCCCGCTGTAGGCTGAAGGGGATGGTAGGGATTGGATGAGATTGGTCATGTAATAGTCATAAGATTGTTAGGGCATAGTGCCTAGTATCCGTAGATGTCACTTTTATGATATTGTTGCAACTTGTTATGCTTAATGCTTGTCACTAGGGCCCGAGTGCCATGATCTCAGATCTGAACATGTTATTGATTCATGAAGATATTCGTTGTTTATGATCTTACCTGCAAGTTGTATACACATGTTGCTGTCCGGAACCAATGGCCCCGAAGTGACAGAAATCGGGACAACCGGAGGGAATGGTAGCGATGTGAGGATCACATGTGTTCACGGAGTGTTAATGCTTTGCTCCGGTACTCTATTAAAAGGAGTACCTTAATTTCCAGTAGTTTCCCTAGAGGCCCGGCTGCCACCGGCTGGTAGGACAAAAGATGTTGTGCAAGTTTCTCATTGCGAGCACGTACGACTAAATATGGAACACATGCCTATTGATTGATTAGTACTTGGATACCGTTTTATTATTATCTGCAAATGCCCATGCTTTGATTGTTATATGAGTTTCTCTCATCCATGCAACGCCCGTTAATCCGTCCCTGTGCCTACAGTATTTTAATCCTGCTGTTTACTATAATCACTACTGCTGTCTTTATTTCACCGCTTGTTATTTCACTATTCCTACTGCCATAAAACTGTTACTACTGATAAACTCTTGCGAGCAAGTCTGTTTCCAGGTGCAGCTGAATTGACAACTCCGCTGTTAAGGCTTACAAGTATTCTTTGTCTCCCCTTGTGTCGAATCAATAAATTGGGTAATACTTCCCTCGAAGACTGATCCCCTATACTTGAAATAACTCAATTTGCACTTTCATCGATATTGCACATGTGAGAGGCTTGAGGAATTGATATGCAATAAAATTGCTAGATAGGCATAGTTGGGATGGATGAATCATGAGCATGATTTTATATACTTCCCAACATATGTACTCATCTCAAATTACTCACATTTGCAATAAAGAGGTTTCGTTAAGACTTTTGCAAGAAGCACAATATTTGCAAATCAAGAGATTCATGCCAAGATGCAACCACATGGTTGGATGCTAGAAAAATATGCATGAGAAGATACTTGTTACCGAGATAGCATTGGTGTGGATGTAGTAGATATGTGTTCGTTGACCATCCTAGCTTGCCTCAAGTTACCATTGAGTCACCACTTCTTTCCAAGAGTGAGACAAGCATCCAATGCATATCCATTGTACCTAACACAAAGGTAAGTACAAAATGGTCCCCAAACTAATTGGGTCCAAAGTAGTTAGACACACTACAACATATAGGACAAACTCCACAATACTATGTGCATATAGATATGAAATTGAATTTCATGCACATCTTAGCCAAATTAGGATTTGATGGAGTTTACCCTATATATTGGATCAAAGAAAGTAACACATGCCATAAGATATACATATATTAAATATGCATGCACAATACTTTCAAGAACCAAAGGAAGATACAATTTGGACAAAACACCAAATAAATCAAGAGACAATGGTTGCCCAAATTATATCAAAGAATCAAATCAACACAAGATTGACTCCAAAGACTTATCTCATTATAAGAAGCTAATTAAACCTAAACACAAAGGAATGAGATAACCAACTCCCAAGAGAGCAAGGTTCCAACAAATAAACCAAACCCTCAACACTTTTTATGATGGCACAAAGTACCAAAAAGAAAGTTTATGTCTCCCAAAACCAAATTTTTGATAATGATCAAGAGATGTTAAGCATTCTAACAAATATAGGAGAGCTCCCCCAAGATTAGTGCATTATCTAGGATTTTGCATATGAATACAAAATGCACAAAACTAGGATCATCACGCTACCTATATCTACTAAAAATGCTAAGAAAGTTTGAATAGACAAATTAGATCCATAAGATGCAAGGAAGACACATGGGAGTCAAAGCACAACAAATTCATGGCAATAAATAAGGCAATTTAAACACAAGAGCCAAGGTTTAATGAACAATAAATATCTACCTCACGTTGAAGGTTGATGGTGGCGAAATGTGATGCGGAACAACAGGGATTCCGGCGCCAACGTGGAATCTGCACAACAAAACCAAAGTACTTTGCCCCAACGAAACAGTGAGGTTGTCAATCTCACCGGCTTGCTGTAACAAAGGATTAAACGTATCGAGTGGAAGATGTTTGCAAAGAAAACAGTAAACAAGTATTGCAGTAGATTGTATGCTATGTAAAGAATAGGACCGGGGTCCACAGTTCACTAGAGGTGTCTCTCCCATAAGATAAAAGCATGTTGGGTGAACAAATTACAGTCGGGCAATTGACAAATAGAGAAAGGCATAACAATGCATATACATGATATGATAAATATAGTGAGATTTAATTGGGCATTACGACAAAGTACATAGACCGCCATCCAACTGCATCTATGCCTAAAAAGTCCACCTTCAGGTTATCATCCGAACCCCATTCAGTATTAAGTTGCTAAGCAACAGACAATTGCATTAAGTATGGTGCGTAATGTAATCGACAAACTACATCCTTAGACATAGAATCAATGTTTTATCCCTAGTGGCAACAGCACATCCACAACCTTAGAACTTTCTGTCACTGTCCCAGATTCAATGGAGGCATGAACCCACTATCGAGCATAAATACTCCCTCTTGGAGTTAAGAGCACAAACTTGGCCAGAGCCTCTACTAATAACGGAGAGCATGCAAGATCATAAACAACACATAAACAATAGATTGATAATCACCATAATCATAGTACTCTCTATCCATCGGATCCCGACAAACACAACATATAGAATTACAGATAGATGATCTTGATCATGTTCGGCAGCTCACAAGATCCAACAATGAAGCACAACAAGGAGAAGACGACCATCTAGCTACTGCTATGGACCCATAGTCCAGGGTGAACTACTCACTCATCACTCCGGAGGCGACCATGGCGGTGTAGAGTCCTCCGGGAGATGAATCCCCTCTCCGGCAGGGTGCCGGAGGCGATCTCCGAATCCCCGAGATGGGATTCGCGGCGGCGGCGAAGGTTTTCCGTATCGTGGCTCTCGACCGGGGTTTCGCGACGGAGGCTTTAAGTAGGCGAAAGGGCAACGCGAGGGGCCACACGAGGGGCCCAGGGGGCAGGCCGGCGCGGCCAGGCCAGGCCGCGCCGCCCTAGCCCCCGGCTGCCTCGTGGCCCCACTTCGTTATCTCTTCGGTCTTCTGGAAGCTTCGTGCAAAAATAGGACCCTGGGCGAAAGTTTCGTCCAATTCCGAGAATATTTCCTTACTAGGATTTCTGAAACCAAAAACAGAGAAACAACAACTGGCTCTTCGGCATCTTGTTAATAGGTTAGTTCCAGAAAATGCATAAATATGACATATAATGTGCATAAAACATGTAGGTATCATCAATAAAGTAGCATGGAACATAAGAAATTATCGATACGTTGGAGACGTATCAGCATCCCCAAGCTTAGTTCTGCTCGTCCCGAGCAGGTAAAACGATAACAAAGATAATTTCTGAAGTGACATGCCATCATAATCTTGATCATACTATTTGTAAACATATGTAATGAATGCAGCGATCAAAACAAAGGTAATGACATGAGTAAACAAATGAATCATATAGCAAAGACTTTTCATGAATAGTACTTCAAGACAAGCATCAATAAGTCTTGCATAAGAGTTAACTCATAAAGCAATAAATCAAAGTAAAGGTGTTGAAGCAACACATAGGAAGATTAAGTTTCAGCGGTTGCTTTCAACTTGTAACATGTATATCTCATGGATATTGTCAACATAAAGTAATATAACAAGTGCAATATGCAAGTATGTAGGAATCAATGCACAGTTCACACAAGTGTTTGCTTCTTAAGGTGGAGGGAGATAGGTAAACTGACTCAACAATAAAAGTAAAAGAATGGTCCTTCAAAGAGGAAAGCATCGATTGCTGTATTTGTGCTAGAGCTTTTATTTTGAAAACATGAAACAATTTTGTCAACGGTAGTAATAAAGCATATGAGTTATGTAAATTATATCTTACAAGTTGCAAGCCTCATGCATAGTATACTAATAGTGTCCGCACCTCGTCCTACTTAGCTTGGACTACCGGATCTTTGCATGCCATGTTTCAACCAAGTGTCACAAAGGGGTACCTCCATGCCGCCTGTACAAAGGTCTAAGGAGAATGCTCGCATTTTGGATTTCTCGCTTTTGATTATTCTCAACTTAGACATCCATACCGGGACAACATGGACAACAGATAATGGACTCCTCTTAAATGCATAAGCATGTAGCAACAATTATTATTCTCATATGAGATTGAGGATATATGTCCAAAACTGAAACTTCAACCATGATTCATGGCTTTAGTTAGCGGCCCAATGTTCTTCTCTAACAATTTTGCATGCTCCAACCACTAAAATGATAGATCCTTCAGACAAGACGGACATGCATAGCAACTCACATGATATTCAACAATAGTTGATGGCGTTCCCCAGAAGCATGGTTATCGCACAACAAGCAACTTAATAAAAGATAAAGTGCATAAGTACATATTCAATACTACGATAGTTTTTAAGGCTATTTTGTCCCATGAGCTATATATTGCAAAGGTGAATGATGGAATTTTAAAGGTAGCACTCAAGCAATTTACTTTGGAATGGCGGAGAAATACCATGTAGTAGGTAGGTATGGTGGACACAAATGGCATAGTAGTTGGCTCAAGGATTTTGGATGCATGAGAAGTATTCCCTCTCGATACAAGGTTTAGGCTAGCAAGGTTATTTGAAGCAAACTCAAGGATGAACAGGTGCAGCAAAACTCACATAAAAGACACATTGTAAACATTATAAGACTCTACACCGTCTTCCTTGTTGTTCAAAACTCAATACTAGATATTATCTAGACCTTAGAGAGACCAAATATGCAAATCAAATTTTAGCAAGCTCTATGTATTTCTTCATTAATGGGTGCAAAGCATATGATGCAAGAGCTTAAACATGAGCACAACAATTGCCAAGTATCACATTATCCAAGACATTTTAGAATTACTACATGTAGCATTTTCCAATTCCAACCATATAACAATTTAACGAAGAAGAAACTTCGCCTTGAACATTATGAGTAAAGCCTAAGGACACATGTGTCCATATGCAACAGCGGAGCGTGTCTCTCTCCCACAAAGTGAATGCTAGGATCCATTTTATTCAAACAAAAACAAAAACAAAAACAAACCGACGCTCCAAGTAAAGAACACAAGATGTGACTGAATAAAAATATAGTTTCAGGGGAGGAACCTGATGATGTTGTCGATGAAGAAGGGGATGCCTTGGGCATCCCCAAGCTTAGACGCTTGAGTCTTCTTAAAATATGCAGGGGTGAACCACGGGGCATCCCCAAGCTTAGAGCTTTCACTCCTCTTGATCATAGTATATCATTCTCCTCTCTTGACCCTTGAAAACTTCCTTCACACCAAACTTCAAGCAAACTCATTAGGGGGTTAGTGCACAATTAATAATTCACATGTTCAGAGGTGGCACAATCATTCTTTACACTTCTGGACATTGCATAATGCTACTGGACATTAATGGATCAAAGAAATGAATCCAACATAGCAAAAGAGGCAATGCGAAATAAAAGGCAGAATCTGTCAAAAACAGAACAGTCCGTAAAGACGAATTTAAAGCTGGCACCAGACTTGCTCAAATGGAAAAACTCAAAACTAATGAAAGTTGCGTACATATCTGAGGATCACGCTCGTAAATTGGCAGATTTTTTCGAATTTTCTACAGAGAACTGTGCCCAGATTCGTGACAGACAGCAATGCTGTTTCTGCGCAGCGATCCCAAATATAACATCAACTTTGACATAGAAACTTTACTTGGCACAAAAACATGATAATGAGAGGTTGCTACAGTAGTAAACAACTTCCAAGACTCAACAAAACAAAAAATTGCTGTAGGTAAAAACATGGGTTGTCTCCCATAAGCGCTTTTCTTTAACGCCTTTCAGCTAGGCGCAGAAAGTGCAAATCAAGTAACATCGAGAGTAGAAGCATCAACATCATAACTTGTTCTAATAATAGAATCAAAAGGCAACTTCATTCTCTTTCTAGGGAAGTGTTCCATACCTTTCTTGAGAGGAAATTGATATTTAATATTACCTTCCCTCATATCAATAACAGCACCAACGGTTCGAAGAAAAGGTCTTCCCAACACAATAGGACAAGATGCATTGCATTCGATATCCAAAACAACAAAATCAACGGGGACAAGGTTATTGTTAACCGTAATGTGCACATTATCAATCCTCCCCAAAGGTTTCTTTTTAACATTATCGGCAAGATTAACATCCAAATAACAATTCTTCAATGGTGGCAAGTCAAGCATATCATAAATCTTTTTAGGCATAACAGAAATACTTGCACCAAGATCACATAAAGCATTACATTCAAAGTCATTGAATTTCATTTTAATGATGGGCTCCCAACCATCTTCTAACTTTCTAGGAATAGAAGTTTCAAGTTTTAGTTTCTCTTCTCTAGCTTTTATGAGAGCATTTGTAATATGTTTTGTAAAGGCTAAATTTATAGCACTAGCATTAGGACTTCTAGCAAGTTTTTGTAAGAACTTTATAACTTCAGAGATGTGGCAATCACTACAAGAAAAGTTCTGATAGACAACGTCCCAAAATCGTCAACTAAGGGGCATTTTTCGTCGCCTATGGGCCTAACCCGACGATATGGGTTCTGTTGTCGAAACTGCGTCAGGCAAAGTCCAACGACGATTTTTTCGGTCCGTCGCGCTTGGGCGCCCTTCCGCCACGGAAAATCGGACCGTTGCGGAAGTGTTTCCGGGAGCCCGTTGACTGCTGACGTCATGCAAACTGACACGTGGCAGACGCCGTTAACTGGCAGTTAACGGCGTTAACCGGCTGAAACCCCGTGGTAGATGGTAGGCCCACACGAGGCCTGCCACGTCTTAAGCGGGCCGGGCCAGATGACATAGTTTGACCGGTCAACTATATAGCTGGGCTGGTCCATTAGTTACGTGGGCCGGGCCTAACCTCTAATGTTGACTGGTCAAAAGTTAAATGGGCCGGCCCATTTAACATGTGGGGTCCCCCTTACAGCAACTGGGCCGGCCCAAGAAGCAAGTGGGCCGGGCCAAAAACATAGGTGGGTCCCACTATCCTGTTAAAGGGCCGGCCCATTTAGTGTGTGGGGTCCACCATATAGCAAGTGGGCCGGCCCAACAAGCTAGTGGGCCGGGCCAAAAACACATGGTGGGACCCACTATCCTGTTAAAGGGCCAGCCCATTTAGTATGTGGGGTCCACCATATAGCAAGTGGGCCGGCCCAACAAGATAGTGGGTCGGGCCAAAAACACAGGTGGGTCCCACCTTCCTGTTAAAGGGCCGGCCCATTTAGTATGTGGGGTCCACCATATAGCAAGTGGGCTGGCCCACCAAGCTAGTGGGCCGGCCAAAACACTGGGTCCCACATTTCTGTTAATGGGCCGGCCCATTTGGTATGTGGGGTCCACCATATAGAAAGTGGGCCGGCCCAACAAGATAGTGGGCCGCCAAAAACACAGGTGGGTCCCACCTTCCTATTAAAGGGCCGGCCCGTTTACCATGTGGGACCACCATATAGCAAGTGGGCTGGCCCAACAAGATAGTGGGCCGGCCAAAAGCACAGGTGGGTCCCACTTTCCTGTTAAAGGGCCCCAATTAGTTTGTGGGGTCCACCATATAGCAGTGGGCCCCAACAAGATAGTGGGCCGGGCCAAACACAAATGGGTCCCACTTTCCTCTTAAAGGGCCGGCCCATTTAGTATGTGGGTCCACCACAAAAGCAATTGGGCTGGCCCAACTAAGTAGTGGGTGGGGTCCACCTTAAAGCAAGTGGGCCAGCCCAATTAGAGTGTGGGGTCCACCTTCAATCAAATGGGCTGGCCCAATAAGTAAGTGGGCCAGCCCGTTTAGTTGCTGTTTATATGCCGGCATAATAGGCGCTATAGGAATTTGCGGGCAGGCACATATGTGATTTCGCTTAATTGGGCCGTTTAAGGGATGGGAATTCGTGATTTAGATACTGAGAATATTTACGCAGCATTGATTTCTGTCGGATAGCCTCACTTACCACAAGCACCAAAGAAAAAATGCGCGAAAGAACTATAAAAACTAACTAAATATTACATCAGCTGCAAGGCATTGAAAAAATATTACAGAACCCAGAGAAATTGAATGGTAATTAAACCTAGCAATACAAGAAGCGATCCGGCAATCTTTTAAGTTGTCCATGCAGCACCTATATCTGAAACAAAGACATTACAAGTTAAGACAACAACAATGGAAAGGCAAAGACACTACAATATTGTTTGGCAAAGAATTTGGAACTCATCATTTCGTCGTTATAACAAGATCATTGTAATGCGCACAATAAGCAAACAAAGAGTGCATGCCGCATACCAACAGCCAATATAACAGAGCATGTTAGAATGAAACAACAGACTTACTACTGTCGAGTCCCATGCAAACCAACATGTTCAGGGAGTACAAAATTGGCATGAACAACATAGTAGCAGGCTATAAATTTTGTAACAACGACTGAGCAAGATGAAGTTATGATGGCTACATCTACAGAGCAGGGAATGTAAACCAAAAATAGAAGTTACGATGGCAAAAGCTAAAGAGGAGGGAATGTGAACCAACATGTGCCAAGTGCAATTACTTCATTTTGGCCATGAACTAAATAATACTCCTGAACTTATAGTGAAGGGGATGCAAATCAAGATGTTTCGGGATATAAACTTGTAATGAGCAACACATAGAGGATAGTTAATGCTGGAGCTTAGGATGGACCAGATACAGAATATAGTGGGATCACCTGTGAACTTGTATAAGAGGGAATGCAAACCAATATGTTCAGCTTTCCATATGTGAGCGTCATGCCAAGTCAGAGAAACAAGTCAATAATGCAGCTTTTGAAGAACAAGATGGCACGCAAAATTATTATCTAGTAGTATGACAAGTTTATTTGTACTACAGGCTAGATAGCAGAGTGATAGCATGCCAAACTAAGTCCTTACTTTGTTAGCTTACAATGAACTAGATACAAAACAATGGCATCACCTGTAGTACAGGGAATGCAAGCCAACATGTTCATGGAGTAAAAAATTGGCACAAACAACATAGTAGCAGGCCATAATTTTTGTAACAACGACTGAGCAAGATAAAGTTATGATGGCTAGATCTACAGAGCAGGGAATGTAAACCAAATATAGAAGTTACGATGCCAAAAGCTATAGAGCAGGGAATGCGAACCAACATGTGCAATTACTTAAAATTGGCCATGAACTAAATAATAGCAGGATGTTACTATAATACCTATAATTTTTGTAACAACGACTGAGCAAGATAGAAGTTATGATGGCTACATCTACAGAGCAGGGAATGCAAACCAAAATGTTCAATCGCTTAAAGTTAGCAATGAAGTAGAAAATAGCAAGATGTTACGGTCATAGCTAGGAATGAACTAAAAGAGCTTCAGACAAACAAGCATCTGAACCCAGAACATGGCGCTAAAACAAGGGACTTACATTAGGAGAAGCACTCTGTGGGAGTCACAGCAGATCTTCCTGGGGTTGATAGATCCGGTGATGAAGTACGCTACATGTGCTACTTGGGGTTGGAGAGACGGCCATTACACTTCATGGTTACTCATCTCATCTGCAAAAACGTAACGGCGCGTCGTTAGCACAAACAGATTCCCCCAAGATTAAACAAGAACTTGCAGGCAAGCAATAGAAAAGCGACAGTAGAAGAGTTTAGATCATGCACGGCGCCGGTGAAGCAGATCCGGTTCATGCACAGCGGTGTCGGTGAGCAAGATCCGATGCGGTGGACGACGGATCCGGCGAAGCGGCTCCGGTGGGGTGGACGATACCGCAGCTGAAGCGACTGCGGTAGACTGCTGGATGAGTATATGGTTTCGAGGTTCGGCGGGGATGATCCAGTCCGGTTGATGACGGCGTCGATGAAGCGGCTCCGGCAGACAGCCGGATGACGAGGATCGCGAGGCCTCGGGTAGGCCAGGGAAGTCCGGCGGGGATGTTCCGGTGCGGTGGTCGTGGAGGTGGGAGAGAGAGGGACTTGGGAAGTTCCGGTGGGTGGTCTCAGAGGAGAGAGTGAGGGAAATGAATTTTTTTTCGGGGAGTTTCGGAGCTAGGGAGGTGGTGATCGAAAAAAATGACGGGTAGACCCCCCACCAACCGACTTATGCATGGACATTGTTGTCATCTTTACGAGGGTAGAATGGGAAGTTAGAGGCGTGTGAAATATTTGTATTTTTCGAGCGGGAAGTTTTGCCGCTGGAATGAGATTTCGAATTTGGCTATAGTCCAAGTAATACAAAAATATGAGACCGTACTAGTACGGCCAAGTGTCACATCAAGTCATCATCACGTTGAAAATCGGTTACCACGAGCATAATCATGATATATCTTGAAAATCAATTTTGAAAAGCCCTTCTGAAATATTTCGGGATTGGTACTAGGAGATTTTGCAGCTTGACTAAGTAATTTTTTTTCTTCGAAAAGGGGATATGACCCCAGCCTCTGCATCGTGGTGATGCACACGGCTTTTATTAATAATCCAGTCGCAACAAATGTATGTTTTTTTTTTGCAAGGAGCAACAAAAGTATGTTGTACAGATGGTCCAAGTAATATATACTCGTGATTGTAATATAAGGCCAGGGGTAGACCGGAACCATATCCTCTAACGTAGAGATGACAAGTCAGGTAAGCACAGTGCTTAAGTAGTGCAAAACGTAGAAGAAAAATCAGGAAAATGTAACAAATACTGTACGTATTTACTGTAGCAACCACTGTATATTTTTACTGTATAAAAAATCGTATAAATATTTAAAAAAGATAGTCATAATTTTGATTGTTACTAATTATCGTAAATGCATATGGCTTACATATATTATGGAAGTTAATTTAGATCAAATTAGACTTAATCATGTAGATGTGGAGAAGGAAAATTAGAGAGGTGTAGCTTACCCGACTTGTCTATTGCACGTTAGAGGATCTACTTCCGGGGTAGACCATGCTACTTAGACTACTCATAGTGGGAGTAACTAAGGAGTATTAACATAGAGCTGGTTGTGGTAACTAGCTATGTTACCATAACACTTTTCAAGATAGAATGAGTCTACATACTAACTAAAACAATCATGCATGATAGTACTACATCTAAGTTACTATGCATTATGAAGGTAGTAACATAGAGTAGTGTCATATGCATGCGGAAATTCAATTTGGCTCCCGGGTGCATATGCTCCCTCTACCAAAAAATCATATTTTAAAATGTCGAAAAAAATTAGCAAAAAATTTACATGTACATATTCATAATATATGTTCGTTCGTCAAGTTTCACGAAAAACCAATATTTTTTGTGGTCTATGTAAAAAAGAGAAAACTTATCTTGTGAAAAGCATTATTTTTAGTACTGTGTTTTATCTTTTTACACACGTCACACGACAAGTCGCAACTTTTTAAGGGCGTAGCACGAGAAGATGTACATGCGAATTTTTTGTTTCATTTTTTTTGAAATTCAAAATATGTGTAAGATGCATTTCAAAATGGAGGGAGCATATGCTCCTATGTTTCAAAACACCAGTCCCGCATGCGCATGACACTACTATACGGTCACATCAAGTCATAATCACAACCAAAATCAGTTCCCATGTACAAATATTTTGGATTTTATTGGCGGGAGATTGTAGCGCTTGACAGATATTTTCAATTTAGCTGGCGCTAAAAAAATACTGTACTAGCAAAATTGGTAGCTTACTGTAGTACTGCCTCCTTTCAGGGATACAAGGACAAGGACCAATCAACTAAAATAATGTATGAAAATGGTCACCAATGGGCCAACTAATAGTTATACTTTTCCCATGCAGCGCAATATAAAAAATACTACAAATCAGATTAAACCTTGATTAAATATTGGTGCATCCAATCCATTCAGTTTTCATTTAATCCACATCACCAAGGAAACAACCACCAGGTACATAACAAGTGCAGATAGAAGCACCAACAAAATAGTTCAGCATCACAAACCCTTTCACACAACCAAGGGACACCTTTGACTGTCAGTGTTCACTGTGGTATTCAGCATCTCCCACACTTTCTCAGGATGTTGCCCAGGTGGGCTTGACTTGCTTCTAATCCTGCAGTTATACGGTGGATGACTACTCTTTGTGCAGCCACTATTGCTCGTTCCTCTTTGAGTAGTTCCTCGAGAACATAAAAAGACAATGACTTGGACCTCAACCTGCGCTTGGGCTTTGACTTGGACTTGGACCTCGACAAATTAGTTGTGAACCCAGCATTACGCAGGAATGTGTTGTTGGCTATACCATGACATTGTAGTACCTTGGAAAATGAATTCAGACATTCTTCCTGGGTTTTTTCTATACCATCTTTCTTTGGTTTTGCCAGCTCCACTTTCATGTCAGACTGAGGAGTTTTCAGTTGTTACACATGTGTAAGAGAAGAGATTATAATGTGAAGACATGTGTATGAACTACCTCTAATAATCCTACAAACTGGCATGGCTGATTACCGCATATACATTTTAGTAAGAGCATGTTACATCATATTGACATGTCTTCTATTGCTAACACGTAATAGCAGGACTATAAAAATATGCATGGATCCATGTGTAGAATTCGTAATGTGCATGATATTGCTGAGAAGTATATAAGTGAATTGTACTAGCCCTTTCCAGCAGTTCAGACATTTGGTTGTGTTGGCTAGTGCATGAAGCTTGACAAATATGACAAGATATTTCTGAATACAATTGAAAACCATAACTGACATTAGTAGAGAATACTTACAATAACACTCTGTGCAAAATGTCCAGTCAAACCATTTCTGCTCGTCTGGCACACCTTGAATTGCTCAAGTAGACTCATCTCTCTGTCTGTACTCTCACAGTATGCTTGCCTTGCCTTCTGATATTTTCGCAAGAGAAAATATAAATTAGTTTCACAACCACGTCACATGCCGACATGCGACAATTGAAAGTTTTCAAAAAAAATATAAATAAAACAGAGACATCAATTTACGATGTATATTGTGCATCTATAAATTCTAAATGATTTACTAATTTAAATATAGTTGTACAGATAACATTCCTTACCATACAGTAGAGGTGTCCAATCAAGCTACGAGATCCTGTACGCTGTTGTAAACGTACATTATTACGAGCACGCATGTTACTTCGAGCGATGAACTACAAATGAAGACTTGTGAGACACATGCTTAAAAAGGAATCAGTAATGTGATCTTGTCTCACTGTCTTCACAGAACATACCAAATTCTTTTGAGCAGACCAATACTCAACAAGATCACACCATTGATCATCAGTCATCTGTAGTATAGGAGAGGTTGTTGGAATATCGCTAGGAGTCCTCCCAGCAAAGTATCTCATCTTTAGCCTATGGCGCTCCTGGCGCAACGCTGAAGAGAATATGCTCCTGATAACAGTGATTACATTCTTCATGTCATCATCAAACTCAAGACATGTCTGTTTACAACAATGGGAACCGTTCACCTGTGATAGCTAGTGAAAGTAAGTAGAGAGCAATAGTAACAGTAACACAGCAGCAGTAATAGCAATATGAGAGCAATGGCACCAGAAAATAGTTGATACTACTTCCAATGACATGTAGAACGAGTATATGATGATGCGAGATGGACCGGGGTTCCCAGCTATCTACACTAGTGGTAACTCTCCAATAACAAGTGTCGGGTGAACAAATTACAGTTGGGCAATTGATAGGATTGATAAGGCATTAAGAAAGAACATCAATTCATTAATCATGTAGGCATGTTTTCCATATTTAGTCGTACGTGCTCGCAATGAGAAACTTGCACAACATCTATTGTCCTACCAGCCGGTGGCAGCCGGGCCTCAAGGGAATCTACTGGATATTAAGGTACTCCTTTTAATAGAGCACCGGAGCAAAGCATTAACACTCCGTGAAAACATGTGATCCTCACATCACTACCATCCCCTCCGGTTGTCCCGATTTCTGTCACTTCGGGGCCATTGGTTCCGGACAGTGACATGTGCATACAACTTGTAGATACAATCTAAGCAATAAGTATAGAGCTCAAATCTAAGATCATGCCACTCGGGCCCTAGTGACAAGCATTAAACATAACAAGATTGCAGCAACAATAACTTCACAAACTTTATAGATAGACTAATCATAATGTATCATCCATCGGATCCCAACAAACACAACACCGATTACATCAGATGAATCTCAATCATGTAAGGCAGCTCATGAGATCATTGTATTGAAGTACATGGGGAGAGAATACCAACTAGCTACAGCTAGAACCCGTAGTCCATGGGGGAACTACTCACGGAGCATGATGGAGGCGATGGCGTTGATGGAGATGGCTTCCGGGGGCACTTCCCCGTCCCGGCAGGGTGCCGGGACAGAGACTTCTGTCCCCCGAATTGGAGTTTCGCGATGGCGGCGCCCCTGGAGTCTTTCTGGAGTTTCGTCAAGTCGTACGGTGTTTTTAGGTCGAAAGGGGTTAAATAGGCGAAGAGGCGGCGCAGGAGGGCTGACAGGGTGGCCTCCTCATAGGGGGGCGCGGCCTGGGGCTAGCCCGCGCGGCCCACCCTCCTGGTGGCCCCCTGGCTCTCCTCCGACTCTTCTTCGGTGTTCTGGATGCTTCCGGGAAAAATAAGATCTTTGGCGTTGATTTCGTCCAATTCCGAGAATATTGCCCGAACAGCCTTTCTGGAACCAAAAACAGCAGAAAACAGGAACTGGCACTGTGGCATCTTGTTAATAGGTTAGTTCCGGAAAACGTATAAAAACATCATAAAGTGCAAGCAAAACATGTAAGTATTGTCATAAAACAAGCATGGAACATCAGAAATTATCGATACGTTGGAGACGTATCAGCATCCCCAAGCTTAGTTCTGCTCGTCCCGAGCAGGTAAAACGATAACAAAGATAATTTCTGAAGTGACATGCTACTTACATAACCTTGATCATACTATTACAAAGCATATGAAATGAATGAAGTGACTCAAGGCAATGATCTATAGTTGCTAACAAGTAGATAACATATAGCAAAACTTTTCATGGAGAGTACTTTCAAGACAAGCATCAAAAGTCTTGCACAAGAGTTAACTCATAAAGCAATAAGTTCATAGTAAAGGCATCGAAGCAACACAAAGGAGGATATAAGTTTCAGCGGTTGCTTTCAACTTTCAACATGTATATCTCATGGATATTGTCAACATAGAGTAATATGATGAATGCAAATATGCAAGTATGTAAGAATCAATGCACAGTTGACACAAGTGTTTGCTTCTAAGGTGGAAGGAATTAGGTAACTGACTCAACATAAAAGTAAAAGAATGGCCCTTCTACGAGGGAAGCATCGATTGCTATATTTGTGCTAGAGCTTTGATTTTGAAAACATATAGAGAGCATAAAAGTAAAATTTTGAGAGGTGTTTGTTGTTGTCAACGAATGGTAGTGGGTACACTAACTACCTCATCAACCGGACTCACAAGAGCGGCTCCCATTTTATTTATTTTTGGGTGGCACTCCTTCCAACCTTTCTTTCACAAACCATGGCTAACCGAATCCTCGGGTGCCTGCCAACAATCACATACCATGAAGGAGTGCCTTTTTATTTAAGTTTTATTATGATGATGACACTCCCCCAACCTTTGCTTACACAAGCCATGGCTAACCGAATCCTTCGGGTGCCGTCCAACAATCACAAACCATGGAGGAGTGTCTATTAAATTAATTAATTCGGGACTGGGAATCCCATTGCCAGCTCTTTTTGCAAAATTATTGGATAAGCGGATGTGCCACTAGTCCATATGAGAGTCCGTCAAAAGTAAATGACAAGGTTGAAAGCTAAACACCACATACTTCCTCATGAGCTATGAAACATTAACACAAATTGAGAAGCATTTTGAATTATTTAAAGGTAGCACTCAAGCAATTTACTTTGGAATGGCAGGAAATACCACATAGTAGGTAGGTATGGTGGACACAAATGGCATAGGTTTTGGCTCAAGGTTTTTGGATGCACGAGAAGCATTCCCTCTCAGTACAAGGTTTAGGCTAGCAAGGTTGTTTGAAGCAAACACAAGTATGAACCGGTACAGCAAAACTTACATAAGAACATATTGCAAGCATTATAATACTCTACACTGTCTTCCTTGTTGCTCAAACACTTTTACCAGAAAATATCTAGACCTTAAGAGAGATCAATTATGCAAACCAATTTTAACAAGCTTTACGGTAGTTCTCCACTAATAGGTTTAAACTACATGCAAAAACTTATGATCTACTTGAGAGCTCAAAACAATTGCCAAGTATCAAATTATCCAAGACATATGAGGCATTTTCTTTTCCCAACCAAATAAAGATAAATATTGTAGCTTCCAACTTTTATTCATTGAACATTAAAAGTAAAACGAAGAACAAGTGTTCATATGAAAAAGCGGAGCGTGTCTCTCTCCCAAACAAGGATTGCTAGGATCCATCTTTATTCAAACACAAACAAAAATAAAAACACACAGACGCTCCAAGTAAAGCACATAAGATGTGACCGAATAAAAATATAGTTTCAATAGAAGAAACCTGATAAGTTGATGAAGAAGGGGATGCCTTGGGCATCCCCAAGCTTAGACGCTTGAGTCTTCTTGAAATATGCAGGGATGAACCACGGGGGCATCCCCAAGCTTAGACTTTTCACTCTTCTTGATCATATATCATCCTCCTCTCTTGACCCTTGAAAACTTCCTTCACACCAAACTTCTCATAAACTTCATTAGAGGGGTTAGTACTCAAAAAATTTGAATCCACCTTGGTCCTGTAGTGACACATTGCAAGAACTCAATAAAACATTAGCTACAGCTCTCCACGTCTAGAAAGCCTCACATAAAGTCCACAAGAGACAATGCAAAAAACAGAGACAGAATCTGCCAAAACAGAACAGCCAGTAAACACGAATTTTTACGGGGTACTTCCGTTGCTCAAATCAGAAAACTCAAAACTAATGAAAGTTGCGTACATATCTGAGGATCACGCACGTAAATTGGCAGATTTTTCTGAGTTTCCTACAGAGAAATTTGCCCAGATTCGTGACAGATAGAAATCTGTTTCTGCGCAGGAATCCAAATCTAGTATCAACCTTCGATTAGAGGCTTCACTTGGCACAACAAAACACAAAACTAAGATAAGGAGAGGTTGCTACAGTAGTAAACAACTTCCAAGACACAAATATAAAACAAATTACTGTAGCAAAATAACACATGGGTTATCTCCCAAGAAGTTCTTTTCTTTATAGCCATTAAGATGGGCTCAGCAGTTTTAAATGCACTCGCAAGAAATAGTATTTGAAGCAAAAGAGAGCATCAAAAAGCAAATTCAAAACACATTTAAGTCTAACCCACTTCCTATGCATAGGAATCTTGTACACAAATAAATTCATGAAGAACAAAGTGACAAGCGTAGCAAGATAAAACAAGAGTAACTTCAAAATTTCAGCATATAGAGAGGTGTATTAGTACCATGAAAATTTCTACAACCATATTTTCCTCTCTCATAATAATTTTCAGTAGCTTCATGAATAAACTCAACAATATAACTATCACATGCAGCATACTTTTCATGATTTCCAAACACATAATTTTTATCAAGTTCAAGAATAGTGGAATTAAAACTTTCAAACTTACTTTTATTAATAATATAACAAGGTAGGTGATCAATCTCAATAGATATGGGACTCATAGAATAAGTCAAGAACTCTCCAATCCCATTTTCATTAGTAGTACAATTAATATTATCAAGTAACATAGGACCATCATCTAGAGCTTTATCATAAACATTTGCCAAGCAAAATTCTTTAGTACCATGCATTTCGACATCAGGCACAAACAAAGCATTATCATAAGATTTATCAAAGTAGCATGGATTATCATATATAACAGTAGCATAATCATTCTCACAAGTATTACTCATAGGTACTATTTCAAGAGAATCCACAGGAACATAACATTCAACCTCTTCCGGTAAGCATGGAGGACAATCAAATAGTGTAAGAGATAAAGAGTTACTCTCATTAGAAGGTTGGCATGGGTAGCTAATCCATTCTTCCTCCTTTTGTTCGTCGCTCTCTTCTTCTTTTTCATCCAATGAGCTTTCAGGTTCATCAATTTCCTCCTCTTTTTCATCCAATGAGCTTTCAGGTTCATCAATTTCTTCTTCCACAGGTTCCTGCAAATTGTGAGTGCATTCTTGTGCATTAATGTGTCTCTCTTTATAATCAAGGATATAAGGATTCCTACTGTAGCATTCTATGCAAGAATTAAGGATAGTAGAGACATAATCTTTAAGGTCCTTACAAATAGCACAAGTTTCATAATTCTCAACCATGAAGGATTCTATCTCGGAGGCTCCCATAAATAAGACAAATTGTTCTACCTCTTCGAACCCATAATGAATATAGCAATTCCGATTATAGTTCTTAATTAAAAATTCCTCACTAAAGCCACATTGAAATTTAAGATGTTTAGTATCCTGTTGAGAGCAACAGTTTATATCATGGCGTCTAAGCAAGATTCTAGCAATTGTATTTAATTTCTCTATCATAGCACTCATTATTTTACCAGTTCTTGATTCTCTATAATTATTATAACATTCTATAAGCTCCAAGTAGGTTATTGGTTCTCCCATAACAGCAGTTTTTAATTTTTAGGTTTTTCAAATTTTTATGGATTTTTGGATATATAGGAAAAGTAAAACAAGACAAAAAGAAACTAAACAAAAGTAAACTAGCAAGACAAAATAAAATAAAAGCAGAGAGAGAGGTAGAGTGTACTCCCCAGGTGAACTTATGAGTAGAGCTATGCCTCCCCGGCAACGGCGCCAGAAAATAGTCTTGATAACCCACAAGTATAGGGGATCGCAACAGTCTTCGAGGGAAGTAAAACCCAAATTTATTGATTCGACACAAGGGGAGGTAAAGAATACTTATAAGCCTTAACAACTGAGTTGTCAATTCAGCTGCACCTGGAAAAGCACTAGTAACAGGGGTGATGTGAAAGTAGCAGTAATATGAGAGCAATAGTAACAGTAACACAGCAGCAGTAATAGCAATATGAGAGCAATGGCACCAGAAAATAGTTGATACTACTTCCAATGACATGTAGAACGAGTATATGATGATGCGAGATGGACCGGGGTTCCCAGCTATCTACACTAGTGGTAACTCTCCAATAACAAGTGTCGGGTGAACAAATTACAGTTGGGCAATTGATAGGATTGATAAGGCATTAAGAAAGAACATCAATTCATTAATCATGTAGGCATGTTTTCCATATTTAGTCGTACGTGCTCGCAATGAGAAACTTGCACAACATCTATTGTCCTACCAGCCGGTGGCAGCCGGGCCTCAAGGGAATCTACTGGATATTAAGGTACTCCTTTTAATAGAGCACCGGAGCAAAGCATTAACACTCCGTGAAAACATGTGATCCTCACATCACTACCATCCCCTCCGGTTGTCCCGATTTCTGTCACTTCGGGGCCATTGGTTCCGGACAGTGACATGTGCATACAACTTGTAGATACAATCTAAGCAATAAGTATAGAGCTCAAATCTAAGATCATGCCACTCGGGCCCTAGTGACAAGCATTAAACATAACAAGATTGCAGCAACAATAACTTCACAAACTTTATAGATAGACTAATCATAATGTATCATCCATCGGATCCCAACAAACACAACACCGATTACATCAGATGAATCTCAATCATGTAAGGCAGCTCATGAGATCATTGTATTGAAGTACATGGGGGAGAGAATACCAACTAGCTACAGCTAGAACCCGTAGTCCATGGGGGAACTACTCACGGAGCATGATGGAGGCGATGGCGTTGATGGAGATGGCTTCCGGGGGCACTTCCCCGTCCCGGCAGGGTGCCGGGACAGAGACTTCTGTCCCCCGAATTGGAGTTTCGCGATGGTGGCGGCGCCCCTGGAGTATTTTGGAGTTTCGTCAAGTCGTACGGTGTTTTTAGGTCGAAAGGGGTTAAATAGGCGAAGAGGCGGCGCAGGAGGGCTGACAGGGTGGCCTCCTCATAGGGGGGCGCGGCCTGGGGCTAGCCCGCGCGGCCCACCCTCCTGGTGGCCCCCTGGCTCTCCTCCGACTCTTCTTCGGTGTTCTGGATGCTTCCGGGAAAAATAAGATCTTTGGCGTTGATTTCGTCCAATTCCGAGAATATTGCCCGAACAGCCTTTCTGGAACCAAAAACAGCAGAAAACAGGAACTGGCACTGTGGCATCTTGTTAATAGGTTAGTTCCGGAAAACGTATAAAAACATCATAAAGTGCAAGCAAAACATGTAAGTATTGTCATAAAACAAGCATGGAACATCAGAAATTATCGATACGTTGGAGACGTATCACGCAACGCTGAAGAGAATATGCTCCTGATAACAGTGATTACATTCTTCATGTCATCATCAAACTCAAGACATGTCTGTTTACAACAATGGGAACCGTTCATGTGTTAGATAGCTAGCCAACAGAAAGCTAGAGGGAATGTGAACGAGCAACATGGTATTGTTTACGAAAATGACTTACATGTAACATGTGCAGTAAACCTTCAAAATGAGAAGGGGTGTTTACGTGTTGTTTCCATGATGGAAAGATAGGAATTTGAGTCCTGACAAAAACGCCTGTGATCGATGCTATATTAGATGATTCTTGTGGATCCAGTGGCCTTCTGATACCTGCTATAACTGATGTGATGGGAAATCTTGTTCCCATTCGGGCAATCTTATTTTTAAGTGATTTCAAAGTCGTTGGCCCCCTTCGTTTTCTTGGTCGTGGTGGAACTGCAAATTTAAGCATTACATCAAGCTATCAAGGTATTTATGTAACGGAGCATGTAAGGGAACACGTACCTAATTCGGCCCCACCATCATCTTTAAGGAAGAAGTTGTCTCTGGCAGGACTAAATGTCAGCGGGCGATCGTGATTAGTTAGGTGTTGAGAACCTGCTGTTGAAACTGGGTCTGCTGTGAATTGTTCTTGGGTAACTGGATTGGCAACAGGTGGCTGGGGAACATGTGGTTTGGTATTTGCTCCGTCTACAGCTTTTAGACCAACCGATGTGGGGTTAGGTCGAAGCTTTTTATGTTGGTGTTTCGCATTACAATATTTTTTTGCCTGGTCATCATTTTCAACTAGATTAGAGTGACTCTGAGTCTGAGACCTTGTTTTTACTCTGTTCACTGCATTTGTTTGTGATCTGACATGACCAGCTTGAACCCTTTTTATTTTTAGGTGAGCTGTCAGATATTGATCTTCCTGTTGAACTATGTTCTTCACCTTGTTGGTATTTGAAACGTCCTTACGTGAAGTCCCTGATGCCTGCCAGAGATAAACGGTACTTCAATCAACAAAATCATATACATGCTTGATACGATTATGGAACATAAGAACAGCAAGCCAAGACATGATGAAACATATGTTATTATTATGTGTTAACTGAGCAGATGATAATGCTATAACTTGGGCTGGGTTGGACAGATACATCACAGTTATTGAAGATGCAACAATAATGCCAATGAAAAGAGCGAGCAATCACCTTGGGGGGTGGAGTAGGGTGCTTGACAAGGGCATCCTCTTTACTCAGGTCTCCCTCAGACTCTTGTTCAGTAGGATCAAGTTCTGAATAAGAAAATGATTGTTATCGATGGAGACAGGAGAGGTGTTTGATTGTTCACTGGTGATGCCTATATTTTCTCTCCGGCCCTCTTTGTACTCTACTACAGTATCTTTAGCATGCATTAGAAAAAAATGCTAACGAGATTTATCATGGAACTTTGAGTAGAGCAGTAGAAGGGCAAATTAGTAGTAGCAAGTAGATGATAGCTCAAAAAGGAATAAAGCGTAGATCAAAAATAAATGATTTCCCTGTGCATGCCAATTGATGATTACAAGATTTATAAACATGCAGTTTAATAATGTCGACTAATCACTCTGCAGGCTTGACTTCTACTACAGTCATACCAGATAGCACCAAACAGATTGTAGGAAAAGTAAACTTGAAACCCCAGATCGCACGAAACTGATGTTCGGAAATGAAATGCATAACGGAAGCGGCTAAACACCAACCTTCGCATGGGGAGTGGACGGCTTTACGCTTTGGTTTCGCGCGGTGGACCGGTTGGGCGCGGGGTCTACCCATTTCACCGTGCGGTAGACCAGGGAGTCGGGAAGCAGATCCGACGCAGCGGCGGAGGTGGACGGCGTCCCTGAGCAGGATCCGGCGCGGTGGGCGTCGGCTACGGTGGAGCACAAATGGTGCGGTGTGCGCCTTCGTAGGGGAAGCGGCTCCGGCTTGCTTGACAACGTCTTCTCGGACACTACAGCGTCTGGTCAGGAGGCTGTGGTGGCGAGGTGGGACGGTGGTGCACTGCCGTCGTCGGGCGAGATGCTCCGATTCGGTGTGTGACGCGTGAGAGATGTGGGATTCGGCGCCTGTGCCGGTGGTATGTTTTAATGGCTGGGGTGAGATTGGCCTTGGCCAAGAGAAGAACCGCTGGGGACGTTTTTGATGAAAGGATAAGATCGGAAATTCGAACATTTGAAAATTGGAGGCGGCAACCCGAGCTATTTTCGCCGCTGTTTTGGCGCTTCGTTGAAATGGTTTGGTGGATGCGCGAAAAAAAAATGGACGCGGTCCGACCCCATCAAGGTCTCATTTGTAAGCATGGGCGGTACGGCAGCCATCCTACCTTGATTTTTAGTGAATATCCATCCATTCATATATATGTGTTTTTTTCTGAACATTTGAGTACTTAAAACGGACTTCATATGACAAAGTTGCGCCTATTTTAGTGAACACTGCGTGGAGCCGATTTCGAAAACAAAACATGGACTAGGTACCAAAAAACATATATAGACTCGTTCTCCGCATTAAAAAGATTGATGTATCATGGATCTTAGTATATGTAAAATAACCTTGAGCTATTCATTATCATACGCGTAGAATTGAAGACTTCAGATATTTCTTTATATTTGAAAGAAACGCCATGTTTCATCCGACAACATTTATCATCTCATTGAGTTGGCGCTGATTTTATATGTGGTGACGAAAACAACTGAGGCTCCTTTGATTTATAGGATTTAGATCCTACGGGAATTATTCTACACTATTGGTTATATTCAAAGGGAACATATCCCATATGAATCTTGTACTACAAATCCTATATGAACAAAACATTAGGTCATCCCTCATGGAAAAATCCCTTTGGTACAATCAAAGAAACTCATATTCCCATAGGATTCAAATAGACAAGATGTACATACGTTTTTCCTATCCTATGACTTAAAGGACTCCTGAAATGGCTCGACAACAAAGATCATAAATTCCGAGTTGTGCATCGAGCAAAAGATATTGAAAAAATTCTTGATCGATCCAATTACAAAATGATTTTCAAAAGAACTAAAGTTTTGCCATTGATCACATAATTGGTATGTATATAGGTTCTACTTATAATAAAATATGTTTTGGTTTATTGGGATTGCGTTAGAATTACATGCATCACAATGTCTCGGGACTATTTCGGTATTTACCTCTTCTTTTAGAGTTCGCCCTATCTAAGATTATTTCCGACATTCGCCAATGTTTGCAAGGAATGGCATGCAGTCGATTCCCACCCTGTTTCAGAAAAAAATGAAGAAAAAAAAGTGAACTTGTGGCTATAAAATGATAAGCTTGAATTTTGATATGTTTTTTTTAAAAAAAACTAGCTTCAAAATATGGCCTACCATTTTATATAAAAAACCATGGGTCTTAACGAAAATGCCCAAGGTAAAATGTGCATTAACATTTTGGGGAAAGGTGCAATAAGATTTCATTTTATTGTGGGAAACAAATTGTTGTTGTTTTTTTGCCTTTTCTGAATAGCTAAAAAGGTGTCATCTTTTTTCCATACATTCCATAATGTCATAGAACATAAGCATCCGGTGTCCAGATATAGCAACAATTCAGTATAAGACAATACTAACATAGTTTCCATAAAGTACTGCTAACACATAAGAAAACAAAAGATCTAGATGATGACCCAAGAAACATCCTTGTATATAATAACAATCTATTGACCATATGGCGGCTTTTGCATCACCCTATCAAAATCATCTGCCTTCAAGCACGAGAGCAGAATGTCGACACGTGCTTCAACATGTTCCAAGATCCTCTTGATGATCTCATGGATATCTGCATCAGCCGAATAGGAATCAAAGTTGTCAGCCACTAGCTTCTGATAGAAAGAAACATCAGTGTTGAAGGCGTCGATCTTAGGAGTCCCCACATTTCATTACTTGCAAGACCAAGATGATCAAATTCCCTTTACTTCATAAGAATGTCTGGATCGCTGACACGATCGAAATCTTTGCTAGTACCCTCCTTTGGCCGAATTCAAATTTGCATCAGATCTTGGTGCCCATGCCTTTGGTACATGCGGGTAATTTTTTGCCAATATGTCGTGCATTGCACATAGCGTCCTACTGTACAGGGGTATTTCTACATATCTTCTTCCAAATATAATTTAATTTATTTCGGGTTGGATTCAATTTGTTTCAAAATTGTCTGATATACCATTTGTATTGGTAGGAGATGCAGCTTTGAATTTTAATCATTGTTTCTAGGTGCCACACTTGCAGGGTACAGTCAAAGATTTTATCCAATGTTTCATGTCTTGACAAATCCTTTTCGTAATGGAAGTTGAGACCCCCAGCCTCTGCATCAAAATGATGCACATGGAATTTTTTAGTATGGTATTCAACAAAATATGATAAGATGCAAAAATCAAACCTTGGACAAATATGACACATGCTCACTTGGGTAGAAAGCCAATCAAACTGATACAAATTACATTGCAGAGTCCTTGCATGTTAAACTATATATTGCCAAACACCACATATATTAAGGGATACATATTAATTTCGATACTACTACTTTTACGATAGAAGATTTGTAACTACAAACGTTGTGGGTTGTGGCTGCCCTCCTCAATCTACTCACTTGTCTCATCGGCAACCGTCTCCACCTCTCTACATGCACATATGGGTACAACTTCTTCACACCCGAAGAAGATTACTTGTTTCCTGTCATGCTCCGCCACTTGTAGTAGGTGTGCTCCTTTTTCAGAGATGAATTCTCTTTTAGGATGGAGATGTTCTCCTTTTTCAGAGATGAGTTCTCTTTTAGGATGGAGATGTTCTCCTTCGTTAGAGACCCGTTCTGATTTACCATGGAGAGGTTCTCCTTCGATAGAGATGAGTTCTCCTTTGATAGAGATGAGTGCTCATTCAAGAGTACGGCATACTCATTCCATAGCTTCATAGCACGGTTTACCAGATGTGCGTTCACATCTCGGAGCTTGGACGCATGGTCAATCAACTCGCGCGACTCATCCAGGAGCGACCGCCGGATTACTTGCAGAGACGCTTCATGTTGTCGTCCTTCATTAGATGGTAGATTCACAGAGCGACCCTGTGTGACACATGATATTATACTAATAAAGTGCAAGAGTGTAACTTCAATAGTAAAAATATAGTACTCCGAAAGTTTGCAGGACTTAAACTTCAATACTCATAGTAATATGTACAAGACTAACTTCAATAGTAATTGTAATATGTATAAATTTCAATTGCAATACTGTAGTAATATGAGTACTCCGGAGCTTGGAGTAATAAAGTTTCAAACTAAGAACGAAACATGAACTAATAAAGTTTGCCCTATGCATCAATCGATGGAGAGGCTGGATCTCAAGTTCGAAAGGGGGAAAAAGACTGCAGTGAAGTTTCAAGTTTGCATTGAAGTTCGAAAGTGGTAATGCAGCTAGTATTAGTGCAGTAGAAATCCCTTGTGCCTTGTTTGGTTGACGTGTTTTCACATGGTTCAGTGAGTAATATCTGGGTCTTTCTTAATAAGAACACATTTTATCTGTTTGGCAGAAGAGTATTGGACAGGATCAGAGTCGCGGGGATCCTCAGGAAACACTTCCGCGCACGTCGGGTGGACGTGGAACCGCAACACCTCTATGCTCTCGCGTTTCTGGTCGTTCCGCATACGTGCTCCGATTGCTGCTTCTCCTTCCAGGCATCCACCCCGTTCCAGCATGGATCAGGCTGAGGGATTGATTCCAATGCAAAATTACAAGTCCTGAGGCCTGCTGGCATGGATTACGTGAATAGAAATTGGACGCTTCACTAATAAGGCCCGAGGAACCCCTCAAAAAAAAAACTAATAATGCCCCAGGACAGGCTATCTCTCAGGTTGTCCTGATCTGCCGCAAATACTCACGCCAAAACATGGTGAATGAAGTATTTTGCATCAAATCCCCTCCGAATAATACTCAGTAGGGGGCTAACTAGTTTTAAACCAATGATTAAACTACATTAACCACTGACCTCGAAGCTCTCCTCCTTGGAGAGGACCGACTCCCCGGCGACGGCGAGGTTGTCTTGCAGCTGCAGCAGGACTGTCACGTCTGAGCCCACGGAGAGGTCGTTGATCCGCTGCCGCTTGGTGGGCACATCAGACTCAACGGCGAGGCCGCCATGCGCCTGCTGCAGCAGCTGTAGGGGGGCGTGCGAGTTGGCGGCGAGGTCCTGTAGTTGCTGCTGGGGGATTACGACGGTGGGCCGCACACCTAACAGGCCCCCTTGTCCACTCGTGGGATTCATCGCCGGAAGATGGGGGTGCAGGGAGGCGCTAATACAGAGGTTGTGGATGGTACAGCCGCCGACGAGCACTGTACAGGTTGGGGCTATAGGATTTTGAAGATGAATGGGGAGAGGCGGCAGGGGCCTATATAAATCGAGAGGAGTGAGGTAGCGAGAAGTGAAGTGAATGGGGAGAGGCGGCAGGGGCCTATAAATCGAGAGGGCTATAGGTTGGGACATGATTTTTACGCAATATTTAAATTTAGATTTAAGCCGCATGTCACCAGGTGACATGCGAAAGGTGCATGTCACCTGATCTCTATCCGTGAAGGACACAGGTCACTCGCAACACTGTACATGGTGTACTGTAGGGACGCGAAACAGTATTGTTCACTGTTCGTAGTGTTTTTCATTTTTCTGATTTTTTTGAATTTTATGCCCATTTGAATCTTTTGGTCAAATCCTAGGTTTGACAAAGATTTAAACAAGTTTAAAATATATGAAAAGGTAAGCATGGATCCTTCTTAGTCACTCTAAAATGAAGCTTTTGGGATGTTCTTGAAATTTCCATGCTTGACTTCATAAGACAGAGTTTAGGGTTAGGGGTAGATATATACATGATTTGTTTGGTTTGAATATGTCTAGACCTTGTTTATCAACTTTAATTCTTACTATATGACATAAGAAAACTATTTGCTTTGGTTTTTCATTTTTCTGATTTTTTTGAATTTTGATGCCCATTTGAATCTTGTCAAATCCTAGGTTTGACCAAGATAATTTAAACAACTTTAAAACATGGAAATGAAAAGGGAAGCATGTATCCTTCTTAGTCACTCTAAAATGAAGTTTTTGGGAGGTTTTTGAAATTTCCATTGAAACCCAAAACCACTTCTCTTCATGCTTGACTTCATAAGACAGAGTTTAGGGTTAGGGGGTAGATACATGGTTTGTCTAGTTTGAAACTTTGAATATGTCTAGACCTTGTTTATCAACTTGAATATGCTTACTATATGACATAAGAAGACTATGTACTTTGGTTTTTCATTTTTCTGATTTTTTTAATTTTCTGCGCATTTGAATCTTGGTCAAATCCTAAATTTGACCAAGATTTAGACAAGTTTAACACGTGAAAACGAATAAGTAAGCATGGATCCTTCTTAGTCACTCTAAAATGAAGCCTTTGGGAGGTTCTTGAAATTTCCATGTTTGAAACCCAAAACCACTTCTCTTCATGATTGACTTCATAAGATCGACAGATTAGTTTAGGGTTAGGGGTAGATATATACATGATTTTTCTGGTTTTAATATGTCTAGACCTTGTTTATCAACTTGAATGCTTACTATATGACATAAGAAAACTATTTGCTTTTGTTTTCATTTTTCTGATTTTTTTTGAATTTTGATGCCCATTTGAATCTTGTCAAATCCTAGGTCGTTTGACCAAGATAATTTAAACAAGTTTAAAACATGAATATGAAAAGGGAAGCATGTATACTTCTTAGTCACTCTAAAATGAAGTTTTTGGGAGGTTTTTGAAAATTCCATGTTTGAAACCCAAAACCACTTCTCTTCATGCCTGACTTCATAAGATAGAGTTTAGGGGTCAGGGGGTGTAGATACATTTGGTTTGTCTAGTTTGAATATGTCTAGACCTTGTTTAACAACTTTAATGCTAACTATATGACATAAGAAGACTATGTGCTTTGGTTTTTCATTTTTCTGATTTTTTTGAATATTGTGCCCACCCATTTGTATCTTCATGAAATCCTAGGTTTGACCAAGATAATTTAAACAAGTTTAAAACATGAAAATGAAAAGGGAAGCCTGGATCCTTCTTAGTCACTCTAAAATGAAGCTTTTGGGAGGTTCTTGAAATTTCCATGTTTGAAACCCAAAACCACTTCTCTTCATGATTGACTGAGTTTAATTAGGGTTTTAGGGGTAGATATATACATGATTTTTCTGGTTTTTCATTCTTTTGATTTTTTTCTGAATTTTTAGGGCCATTTGAATCTTGGTCAAATCCTTGGTTTGACCAAGATTTAAACAAGTTTAAAACATGAAAATGAAAAGGGAAGTCTGTATCCTTCTTAGTCACTCTAAAATGAAGCTTTTGGGATGTTCTTGAAATTTCAATGTTTGAAACCCAAAACGACTTCCCTTCATGCTAGACTTCATAAGATCGAAAGGGGGTAGATACACGATTTGTCTGGTTTGGATATATCTAGACCTTGTTTATCAACTTGATTGCTTACGATATGACATAAGAAGACTATGTGATTTGGTTTTCCATTTTTCTGATTTTTTTAATTTTTTGCCCACCCATTTGTATCTTCGTCAAATCCTAGGTTTGACCAAGATAATTAAAACAAGTTTTATAAAACATGAAAATGAAAAGGGAAGCATGTATCCTTCTTAGGCACTCTAAAATGAAGCTTTTGGGAGTTTTTTGAAATTTCCATGTTTGAAACCCAAAACCACATCTCTTCACATGCTTGACTTCATAAGACAGAGTTTAGGGGTTAGGGGTATAGATACATGATTTGTCTGGTTTGAATATGTCTAGACATTGTTTATCAACTTTAATGCTTACTATATGACATAAGAAAAATAATGTCATGTAAATGAGTTAACTTGGATTTCCTACCCTTGAATCCATAGGAAACTTTGTTCTAATGCACTATAATAATCAACCGAGTTTTTACACCAACAGGTCTGTCACTTACGTGTGGTGCCCACGCGTGAGGTCCCACACTTCAGTGAGCACAAGTCACGTGCAATAGGTACGCAAACTCCCAGCCATCTTCTTTGTCAAGAGAAGACGCATCAGGATGCGTATTGGAAGTCTGTGGGTCCTTCTGGATCCTTCGGTTGTCCCTCTCACACAAAAAAAACAAATCTCTCTCATTCTCGGCCTCGCTCGACTCGCTCGCTCGCTCTCTCGCTCGCACCTCCTGCTCACTGACAAACCCTGCACAAAAGTCAACATCATCACCCGAAAAAGGGGAGACACCATAATTCTCTCCCTTCTTCTCTCCTTCCTCCGAGTGATCCCTCTTCCTCCGAGTTTCACTCGACGGGCAAACACACTTGTGCTGCATAGTAATAATAAAAAGGTATAGAAAAATCAACCTACGAATCTATAATTAAATAGGTTAGTAATAATAAAAAGGTAGAAAAATCAACCTACGAATCTATAATTAAATAGGTTAAACTAGGGTTTTGCCCACTACTACAGATCAAGGTTCAAACCTTGTTTATCAACTTGAATATGCTTACTATATGACATAAGAAGACTATGTACTTTGGTTTTCATTTTTCTGATTTTTTAAATTTTCTGCGCATTTGAATCTTGGTCAAATCCTAGGTTTGACCAAGATTAGACAAGTTTAACACGTGAAAACGAATAAGTAAGCCTGGATCCTTCTTAGTCACTCTAAAATGAAGCATTTTGGGATGTTCTTGAAATTTCCATGTTTGAAACCCAAAACGACCTCTCTTCATGCTACACTTCATAAGATCGACCGAGTTTAGGGTTAGGGGTAGATACATGATTTGTATGGTTTGAATATGTCCAAACCTTGTTAATTTATCAACTTGAATGCTTACTATATGACATAAGAAGACTATATGCTTTTGTTTTTCATTTTTCTGATTTTTTTTGAATTTTATGCCCATATATTTGAATCTTGGTCAAATCATAGGTTTGACAAAGATTTAAACAAGTTTAAATTGTGAAAATGAAAAGGTAAGCATGGATCCTTATTAGTCACTCTAAATTAAATCTTTTGGGAGGTTCTTGAAATTTCCATGTTTGAAACCCAAAACCACTTCTCTTCATGATTGACTTCATAAGAAAGAGTTTAGGGTTTTAGGGGTAGATATATACATGATTTTTCTGGTTTGAATATGTCTAGACCTGGTTTATCAACTTGAATGCTTACTATACATATGACATATATAAGAATGCTATGTGCTTTGGTTTTTCATTCTCTTTTGATTTTTTTTCTAAATTTTTATGCCCATTTGAATCTTGGTCAAAATCTTTGGTTTGACAAGGATTTAAACAAGTTTAAAACATGAAAATGAAAAAGGGAAGTCTGTATATCCTTCTTTTAGTAACTCTAAAATGGAAGCTTTTGGGATGTTCTTGAAATTTCCATGTTTGAAACCGAAAACGACTTCCCTTCATGCTAGACTTCATAAGATCGACAGGGGGTAGATACATGATTTGTCTGGTTTGGATATATCTAGACCTTGTTTATCAACTTGAATGCTTACGATATGACATAAGAAGACAATGTGATTTGGTTTTTCAATTTTCTGATTTTTTTGAATATTGTGCCCACCCATTTGTATCTTCATGAAATCCTAGGTTTTACCAAGATAATTTAAACAAGTTTAAAACATGAAAACGAAAAGGGAAACATGTAACCTTCTCAGTCACTCTAAAATGAAGTTTTTGGGAGGTTTTTGAAATTTCCATGTTTGAAACCAAAAACCACGTCTCTTCATGCTTGACTTCATAAGATATATAGAGTTTAATTAGGGGTTAGGGGTATAGATACATGATTTGTTTGGTTTGAATATGTCTAGACCTTGTTTAACAACTTGAATGCTTACTATATGCCATAAGAAGACTATGTACTTTGGTTTTTCATTTTTCTGATTTTTTTTAATTTTCTGCACATTTGAATCATATCTTGGTCAAATCCTAGGTTTGACCAAGATTTAGACAAGTTTAACACGTGAAAACGAATAAGTAAGCCTGGATCCTTCTTAGTCACTCTAAAATGAAGCTTTTGGGAGGTTCTTGAAATTTCCATGTTTGAAACCCAAAACCACTTCTCTTCATGATTGACTGAGTTTAATTAGGGTTTTAGGGGTAGATATATACATGATTTTTCTGGTTTGAATATATATGTCTAGACCTTGTTTATCAACTTGAATGCTTACTATACATATGACATATCTAAGAATGCTATGTGCTTTGGTTTTTCATTCTTTTGATTTTTTTCTGAATTTTTAGGGCCATTTGAATCTTGGTCAAATCATTGGTTTGACCAAGATTTAAACAAGTTTAAAACATGAAAATGAAAAGGGAAGTCTGTATCCTTCTTAGTCACTCTAAAATGAAGCTTTTGGGATGTTCTTGAAATTTCAATGTTTGAAACCCAAAACGACTTCCCTTCATGCTAGACTTCATAAGATCGAAAGGGGGTAGATACATGATTTGTCTGGTTTGGATATATCTAGACCTTGTTTATCAACTTGATTGCTTACGATATGACATAAGAAGACTATGTGATTTGGTTTTTCATTTTTCTGATTTTTTTGAACATTGTGCCCACCCATTTGTATCTTCATGAAATCCTAGGTTTGACCAAGCTAATTTAAACAAGTTTAAAACATGAAAATGAAAAGGGAAGCATGTAACCTTCTCAGTCACTCTAAAATGAAGTTTTTGGGAGGTTTTTGAAATTTCCATGTTTGAAACCCAAAACCACTTCTCTTCATGCTTGACTTCATAAGACAAAGTTTAGGGTTAGGGGGTATATATAGATACATGATTTGTATGGTTTGAATATGTCCAAACCTTGTTTATCAACTTGAATATGCTTACTATATGACATAAGAAGACTATGTACTTTGGTTTTTCATTTTTCTGATTTTTTTAATTTTCTGCGCATTTGAATCATATCTTGGTCAAATCCTAGGTTTGACCAAGATTTAGACAAGTTTAACACGTGAAAACGAATAAGTAAGCCTGGATCCTTCTTAGTCACTCTAAAATGAAGCTTTTGGGAGGTTCTTGAAATTTCCATGTTTGAAACCCAAAACCACTTCTCTTCATGATTGACTGAGTTTAATTAGGGTTTTAGGGGTAGATATATACATGATTTTTCTGGTTTGAATATATATGTCTAGACCTTGTTTATCAACTTGAATGCTTACTATACATATGACATAAGAATGCTATGTGCTTTGGTTTTTCATTCTTTTGATTTTTTTCTGAATTTTTAGGGCCATTTGAATCTTGGTCAAATCCTTGGTTTGACCAAGATTTAAACAAGTTTAAAACATGAAAATGAAAAGGGAAGTCTGTATCCTTCTTAGTCACTCTAAAATGAAGCTTTTGGGATGTTCTTGAAATTTCAATGTTTGAAACCCAAAACGACTTCCCTTCATGCTAGACTTCATAAGATCGAAAGGGGGTAGATACACGATTTGTCTGGTTTGGATATATCTAGACCTTGTTTATCAACTTGATTGCTTACGATATGACATAAGAAGACTATGTGATTTGGTTTTCCATTTTTCTGATTTTTTTAATTTTTTGCCCACCCATTTGTATCTTCGTCAAATCCTAGGTTTGACCAAGATAATTAAAACAAGTTTTATAAAACATGAAAATGAAAAGGGAAGCATGTATCCTTCTTAGGCACTCTAAAATGAAGCTTTTGGGAGGTTTTTGAAATTTCCATGTTTGAAACCCAAAACCACATCTCTTCACATGCTTGACTTCATAAGACAGAGTTTAGGGGTTAGGGGTATAGATACATGATTTGTCTGGTTTGAATATGTCTAGACATTGTTTATCAACTTTAATGCTTACTATATGACATAAGAAAAATAATGTTATGTAAATGAGTTAACTTGGATTTCCTACCCTTGAATCCATAGGCAACTTTGTTCTAATGCACTATAATAATCAACCGAGTTTTTACACCAACAGGTCTGTCACTTACGTGTGGTGCCCACGCGTGAGGTCCCACACTTCAGTGAGCACAAGTCACGTGCAATAGGTACGCAAACTCCCAGCCATCTTCTTTGTCAAGAGAAGACGCATCAGGATGCGTATTGGAAGTCTGTGGGTCCTTCTGGATCCTTCGGTTGTCCCTCTCACAAAAAAAAACAAATCTCTCTCATTCTCGGCCTCGCTCGACTCGCTCGCTCGCACCTCCTGCTCACTGACAAACCCTGCACAAAAGTCAACATCATCACCCGAAAAAGGGGAGACACCATAATTCTCTCCCTTCTTCTCTCCTTCCTCCGAGTGATCCCTCTTCCTCCGAGTTTCACTCGACGGGCAAACACACTTGTGCTGCATAGTAATAATAAAAAGGTATAGAAAAATCAACCTACGAATCTATAATTAAATAGGTTAGTAATAATAAAAAGGTAGAAAAATCAACCTACGAATCTATAATTAAATAGGTTAAACTAGGGTTTTGCCCACTACTACAGATCAAGGTTCAAACCTTGTTTATCAACTTGAATATGCTTACTATATGACATAAGAAGACTATGTGATTTGGTTTTTCATTTTTCTGTTTTTTATTTTTCTGCCCATTTGAATCTTGGTCAAATCCTAGGTTTGACCAAGATTTAGACAAGTTTAACACGTAAATGAGTTAACTTGGATTTCCTACCCTTGAATCCATAGGAAACTTTGTTCTAATGCACTATAATAATCAACCGAGTTTTTACACCAACAGTCTGTCACTTACGTGTGGTGCCCACGCGTGAGGTCCCACACTTCAGTGAGCACAAGTCACGTGCAATAGGTACGCAAACTCCCAGCCATTTTCTTTGTCAAGAGAAGACGCATCAGGATGCGTATTGGAAGTCTGTGGGTCCTTCTGGTCCTTCGGTCGTCCCTCTCCCACAAAAAAACAAATCTCTCTCATTCTCGGCCTCGCTCGACTCGCTCGCTCGCTCTCGCACCTCCTGCTCACTGACAAACCCTGCACAAAAGTCAACATCATCACCCGAAAAAGGGGAGACACCATAATTCTCTCCCTTCTTCTCTCCTTCCGAGTGATCCCTCTTCCTCCGAGTTTCACTCGACGGGCAAACACACTTTTTTTAATTTTCTGCCCATTTGAATCTTGGTCAAATCCTAGGTTTGACCAAGATTTAAACAAGTTTAAAACATGAAAATAAAATGGTAAGCATGGATCCTTCTTAGTCTCCCGAAAATGAAGCTTTTTTTTTGAAATTTCCATGTTTGAAACCAAAAACCACTTCTCTTCATGCTTGACTTCATAAGACATAGTTTAGGGTTAGGGGTAGATATATACATGATTTTTCTGGTTTGAATATGTCTAGACCTTGTTTATCAACTTGAATGCTAGCTTACTATATATGACATAAGAATGCTATGTGCTTTGGTTTTTCATTCTTTTGATTTTTTTCTGAATTTTTATGCCCATTTGAATCTTGGTCGAATCCTAGGTTTGACCAAGATTTAAACAAGTTTAAAACATGAAAATGAGAAGGGAAGCATGTATCCTTCTTAGTCACTCTAATTAAAATGAAGATTTTGGGAGGTTTTTGAAATTTCCATGTTTGAAACCAAAAACCACGTCTCTTCATGCTTGACTTCATAAGATATATAGAGTTTAATTAGGGGTTAGGGGTATAGATACATGATTTGTTTGGTTTGAATATGTCTAGACCTTGTTTAACAACTTGAATGCTTACTATATGCCATAAGAAGACTATGTACTTTGGTTTTTAATTTTTTTGATTTTTTAAAATTTTCTGCCAATTTGTATCTTGGTCAAATCCTAGGTTTGACCAAGATTTAAACAAGTTTAAGACGTGAAAATAAAATGGTAAGCATGGATCCTTCTTAGTCTCCCTAAAATGAAGCTTTTGGTTTTTTTTTTAAATTTCCAGGTTTGAAACCCAAAACCACTTCTCTTCATGCTTGACTTCATAAGACAGAGTTTAGGGATAGGGGTAGATATATATATACATGATTTTTCTGGTTTGAATATGTCTAGACCCTGTTTATCAACTTGAATGCTTACTATATGACATAAGAATGCTATGTGCTTTGGTTTTTCATTCTTTTGATTTTTTCTGAATTTTTATGCCCATTTGAATCTTGGTAGAATCCTAGGTTTGACCAAGATTTAAACAAGTTTAAAACATGAAAATGAGAAGGGAAGCCTGTATCCTTCTTTGTCACTCTAATTAAAATGAAGCTTTTGGGTGGTTTTTGAAATTTCCATGTTTGAAACCCAAAACCACATCTCTTCGTGCTTGACTTCATAAGACAGAGTTTAGGGGTTAGGGGGTACATAGATACATGATTTGCATAGTTTGAATATGTCTAGCTAGAGACCTTGTTTCTCAATTTTAATGCTTACTATATGACATAAGAAGACTATGTGCTTTGGTTTTTCATTTTTCTGTTTTATTTTAATTTTATGCCCATTTGAATCTTGGTCAAATCCTAGGTTTGACCAAGATTTAAACAAGTTTAAATTATGAAAATGAAGGTAAGCATGGATCCTTATTAGTCACTCTAACATAAATCTTTTGGGAGGTTCTTGAAATTTCCATGTTTCAAACCCAAAACCACTTCTCTTCATGATTGACTTCATAAGACAGAGTTTAGGGTTTTAGGGGTAGATATATACATGATTTTTCTGGTTTGAATATGTCTAGCCCTTGTTTATCAAAACTTGAATGCTTACTATACATATGACATAAGAATGCTATGTGCTTTGGTTTTTCATTTTTCTGATTTTTTTGAATATTGTACGTGCCCACCCATTTGTATCTTCATCAAATCCTAGGTTTGACCAGGATTTAAACAAGTTTAAAACATGAAATGAAAAGATAAGCCTGGATCCTTCTTAGTAACTCTAAAATGGAAGCTTTTGGGATGTTCTTGAAATTTCCATGTTTGAAACCGAAAACGACTTCCCTTCATGCTAGACTTCATAAGATCGACAGGGGGTAGATACATGATTTGTCTGGTTTGGATATATCTAGACCTTGTTTATCAACTTGAATGCTTACGATATGACATAAGAAGACAATGTGATTTGGTTTTTCAATTTTCTGATTTTTTTGAATATTGTGCCCACCCATTTGTATCTTCATGAAATCCTAGGTTTTACCAAGATAATTTAAACAAGTTTAAAACATGAAAACGAAAAGGGAAACATGTAACCTTCTCAGTCACTCTAAAATGAAGTTTTTGGGAGGTTTTTGAAATTTCCATGTTTGAAACCCAAAACCACTTCTCTTCATGCTTGACTTCATAATACAAAGTTTAGGGTTAGGGGGTATAGATACATGATTTGTATGGTTTGAATATGTCCAAACCTTGTTTATCAACTTGAATATGCTTACTATATGACATAAGAAGAATATGTACTTTGGTTTTTCATTTTTCTGATTTTTTTAATTTTCTGCACATTTGAATCATATCTTGGTCAAATCCTAGGTTTGACCAAGATTTAGACAAGTTTAACACGTGAAAACGAATAAGTAAGCCTGGATCCTTCTTAGTCACTCTAAAATGAAGCTTTTGGGAGGTTCTTGAAATTTCCATGTTTGAAACCCAAAACCACTTCTCTTCATGATTGACTGAGTTTAATTAGGGTTTTAGGGGTAGATATATACATGATTTTTCTGGTTTGAATATATATGTCTAGACCTTGTTTATCAACTTGAATGCTTACTATACATATGACATAAGAATGCTATGTGCTTTGGTTTTTCATTCTTTTGATTTTTTCTGAATTTTTAGGGCCATTTGAATCTTGGTCAAATCCTTGGTTTGACCAAGATTTAAACAAGTTTAAAACATGAAAATGAAAAGGGAAGTCTGTATCCTTCTTAGTCACTCTAAAATGAAGCTTTTGGGATGTTCTTGAAATTTCAATGTTTGAAACCCAAAACGACTTCCCTTCATGCTAGACTTCATAAGATCGAAAGGGGGTAGATACATGATTTGTCTGGTTTGGATATATCTAGACCTTGTTTATCAACTTGATTGCTTACGATATGACATAAGAAGACTATGTGATTTGGTTTTTCATTTTTCTGATTTTTTTGAACATTGTGCCCACCCATTTGTATCTTCATGAAATCCTAGGTTTGACCAAGCTAATTTAAACAAGTTTAAAACATGAAAATGAAAAGGGAAGCATGTAACCTTCTCAGTCACTCTAAAATGAAGTTTTTGGGAGGTTTTTGAAATTTCCATGTTTGAAACCCAAAACCACTTCTCTTCATGCTTGACTTCATAAGACAAAGTTTAGGGTTAGGGGGTATATATAGATACATGATTTGTATGGTTTGAATATGTCCAAACCTTGTTTATCAACTTGAATATGCTTACTATATGACATAAGAAGACTATGTACTTTGGTTTTTCATTTTTCTGATTTTTTTAATTTTCTGCATTTGAATCATATCTTGGTCAAATCCTAGGTTTGACCAAGATTTAGACAAGTTTAACACGTGAAAACGAATAAGTAAGCCTGGATCCTTCTTAGTCACTCTAAAATGAAGCTTTTGGGAGGTTCTTGAAATTTCCATGTTTGAAACCCAAAACCACTTCTCTTCATGCTTGACTTCATAAGACAGAGTTTAGGGATAGGGGTAGATATATACATGATTTGTTTGGTTTGAATATGTCTAGACCTTGTTTATCAACTTTAATTCTTACTATATGACATAAGAAAACTATTTGCTTTGGTTTTTCATTTTTCTGATTTTTTTGAATTTTGATGCCCATTTGAATCTTGTCAAATCCTAGGTTTGACCAAGATAATTTAAACAACTTTAAAACATGGAAATGAAAAGGGAAGCATGTATCCTTCTTAGTCACTCTAAAATGAAGTTTTTGGGAGGTTTTTGAAATTTCCATGTTTGAAACCCAAAACCACTTCTCTTCATGCTTGACTTCATAAGACAGAGTTTAGGGGTTAGGGGGTAGATACATGGTTTGTCTAGTTTGAAACTTTGAATATGTCTAGACCTTGTTTATCAACTTGAATATGCTTACTATATGACATAAGAAGACTATGTACTTTGGTTTTTCATTTTTCTGATTTTTTTAATTTTCTGCGCATTTGAATCTTGGTCAAATCCTAAATTTGACCAAGATTTAGACAAGTTTAACACGTGAAAACGAATAAGTAAGCCTGGATCCTTCTTAGTCACTCTAAAATGAAGCCTTTGGGAGGTTCTTGAAATTTCCATGTTTGAAACCCAAAACCACTTCTCTTCATGATTGACTTCATAAGATCGACAGATTAGTTTAGGGTTAGGGGTAGATATATACATGATTTTTCTGGTTTTAATATGTCTAGACCTTGTTTATCAACTTGAATGCTTACTATATGACATAAGAAAACTATTTGCTTTTGTTTTCATTTTTCTGATTTTTTTTGAATTTTGATGCCCATTTGAATCTTGTCAAATCCTAGGTCGTTTGACCAAGATAATTTAAACAAGTTTAAAACATGAATATGAAAAGGGAAGCATGTATACTTCTTAGTCACTCTAAAATGAAGTTTTTGGGAGGTTTTTGAAAATTCCATGTTTGAAACCCAAAACCACTTCTCTTCATGCCTGACTTCATAAGATAGAGTTTAGGGGTCAGGGGGTGTAGATACATTTGGTTTGTCTAGTTTGAATATGTCTAGACCTTGTTTAACAACTTTAATGCTAACTATATGACATAAGAAGACTATGTGCTTTGGTTTTTCATTTTTCTGATTTTTTTGAATATTGTGCCCACCCATTTGTATCTTCATGAAATCCTAGGTTTGACCAAGATAATTTAAACAAGTTTAAAACATGAAAATGAAAAGGGAAGCCTGGATCCTTCTTAGTCACTCTAAAATGAAGCTTTTGGGAGGTTCTTGAAATTTCCATGTTTGAAACCCAAAACCACTTCTCTTCATGATTGAGTTTAATTAGGGTTTTAGGGGTAGATATATACATGATTTTTCTGGTTTTTCATTCTTTTGATTTTTTTCTGAATTTTTAGGGCCATTTGAATCTTGGTCAAATCCTTGGTTTGACCAAGATTTAAACAAGTTTAAAACATGAAAATGAAAAGGGAAGTCTGTATCCTTCTTAGTCACTCTAAAATGAAGCTTTTGGGATGTTCTTGAAATTTCAATGTTTGAAACCCAAAACGACTTCCCTTCATGCTAGACTTCATAAGATCGAAAGGGGGTAGATACACGATTTGTCTGGTTTGGATATATCTAGACCTTGTTTATCAACTTGATTGCTTACGATATGACATAAGAAGACTATGTGATTTGGTTTTCCATTTTTCTGATTTTTTTAATTTTTTGCCCACCCATTTGTATCTTCGTCAAATCCTAGGTTTGACCAAGATAATTAAAACAAGTTTTATAAAACATGAAAATGAAAAGGGAAGCATGTATCCTTCTTAGGCACTCTAAAATGAAGCTTTTGGGAGTTTTTTGAAATTTCCATGTTTGAAACCCAAAACCACATCTCTTCACATGCTTGACTTCATAAGACAGAGTTTAGGGGTTAGGGGTATAGATACATGATTTGTCTGGTTTGAATATGTCTAGACATTGTTTATCAACTTTAATGCTTACTATATGACATAAGAAAAATAATGTCATGTAAATGAGTTAACTTGGATTTCCTACCCTTGAATCCATAGGAAACTTTGTTCTAATGCACTATAATAATCAACCGAGTTTTTACACCAACAGGTCTGTCACTTACGTGTGGTGCCCACGCGTGAGGTCCCACACTTCAGTGAGCACAAGTCACATGCAATAGGTACGCAAACTCCCAGCCATCTTCTTTGTCAAGAGAAGACGCATCAGGATGCGTATTGGAAGTCTGTGGGTCCTTCTGGATCCTTCGGTTGTCCCTCTCACAAAAAAAAACAAATCTCTCTCATTCTCGGCCTCGCTCGACTCGCTCGCTCGCTCGCTCGCGCTCGCACCTCCTGCTCACTGACAAACCCTGCACAAAAGTCAACATCATCACCCGAAAAAGGGGAGACACCATAATTCTCTCCCTTCTTCTCTCCTTCCTCCGAGTGATCCCTCTTCCTCCGAGTTTCACTCGACGGGCAAACACACTTGTGCTGCATAGTAATAATAAAAAGGTATAGAAAAATCAACCTACGAATCTATAATTAAATAGGTTAGTAATAATAAAAAGGTAGAAAAATCAACCTACGAATCTATAATTAAATAGGTTAAACTAGGGTTTTGCCCACTACTACAGATCAAGGTTCAAACCTTGTTTATCAACTTGAATATGCTTACTATATGACATAAGAAGACTATGTACTTTGGTTTTCATTTTTCTGATTTTTTAAATTTTCTGCGCATTTGAATCTTGGTCAAATCCTAGGTTTGACCAAGATTAGACAAGTTTAACACGTGAAAACGAATAAGTAAGCCTGGATCCTTCTTAGTCACTCTAAAATGAAGCATTTTGGGATGTTCTTGAAATTTCCATGTTTGAAACCCAAAACGACCTCTCTTCATGCTACACTTCATAAGATCGACCGAGTTTAGGGTTAGGGGTAGATACATGATTTGTATGGTTTGAATATGTCCAAACCTTGTTAATTTATCAACTTGAATGCTTACTATATGACATAAGAAGACTATATGCTTTTGTTTTTCATTTTTCTGATTTTTTTTGAATTTTATGCCCATATATTTGAATCTTGGTCAAATCATAGGTTTGACAAAGATTTAAACAAGTTTAAATTGTGAAAATGAAAAGGTAAGCATGGATCCTTATTAGTCACTCTAAATTAAATCTTTTGGGAGGTTCTTGAAATTTCCATGTTTGAAACCCAAAACCACTTCTCTTCATGATTGACTTCATAAGAAAGAGTTTAGGGTTTTAGGGGTAGATATATACATGATTTTTCTGGTTTGAATATGTCTAGACCTGGTTTATCAACTTGAATGCTTACTATACATATGACATATATAAGAATGCTATGTGCTTTGGTTTTTCATTCTCTTTTGATTTTTTTTCTAAATTTTTATGCCCATTTGAATCTTGGTCAAAATCTTTGGTTTGACAAGGATTTAAACAAGTTTAAAACATGAAAATGAAAAAGGGAAGTCTGTATATCCTTCTTTTAGTAACTCTAAAATGGAAGCTTTTGGGATGTTCTTGAAATTTCCATGTTTGAAACCGAAAACGACTTCCCTTCATGCTAGACTTCATAAGATCGACAGGGGGTAGATACATGATTTGTCTGGTTTGGATATATCTAGACCTTGTTTATCAACTTGAATGCTTACGATATGACATAAGAAGACAATGTGATTTGGTTTTTCAATTTTCTGATTTTTTTGAATATTGTGCCCACCCATTTGTATCTTCATGAAATCCTAGGTTTTACCAAGATAATTTAAACAAGTTTAAAACATGAAAACGAAAAGGGAAACATGTAACCTTCTCAGTCACTCTAAAATGAAGTTTTTGGGAGGTTTTTGAAATTTCCATGTTTGAAACCCAAAACCACTTCTCTTCATGATGCTTGACTTCATAAGACAAAGTTTAGGGTTAGGGGTATAGATACATGATTTGTATGGTTTGAATATGTCCAAACCTTGTTTATCAACTTGAATATGCTTACTATATGACATAAGCAGACTATGTACTTTGGTTTTTCATTTTTCTGATTTTTTTTAATTTTCTGCACATTTGAATCATATCTTGGTCAAATCCTAGGTTTGACCAAGATTTAGACAAGTTTAACACGTGAAAACGAATAAGTAAGCCTGGATCCTTCTTAGTCACTATAAAATGAAGCTTTTGGGAGGTTCTTGAAATTTCCATGTTTGAAACCCAAAACCACTTCTCTTCATGATTGACTGAGTTTAATTAGGGTTTTAGGGGTAGATATATACATGATTTTTCTGGTTTGAATATATATGTCTAGACCTTGTTTATCAACTTGAATGCTTACTATACATATGACATATCTAAGAATGCTATGTGCTTTGGTTTTTCATTCTTTTGATTTTTTTCTGAATTTTTAGGGCCATTTGAATCTTGGTCAAATCATTGGTTTGACCAAGATTTAAACAAGTTTAAAACATGAAAATGAAAAGGGAAGTCTGTATCCTTCTTAGTCACTCTAAAATGAAGCTTTTGGGATGTTCTTGAAATTTCAATGTTTGAAACCCAAAACGACTTCCCTTCATGCTAGACTTCATAAGATCGAAAGGGGGTAGATACATGATTTGTCTGGTTTGGATATATCTAGACCTTGTTTATCAACTTGATTGCTTACGATATGACATAAGAAGACTATGTGATTTGGTTTTTCATTTTTCTGATTTTTTTAATTTTTTGCCCACCCATTTGTATCTTCGTCAAATCCTAGGTTTGACCAAGATAATTAAAACAAGTTTTATAAAACATGAAAATGAAAAGGGAAGCATGTATCCTTCTTAGTCACTCTAAAATGAAGTTTTTGGGAGGTTTTTGAAATTTCCATGTTTGAAACCCAAAACCACTTCTCTTCATGCTTGACTTCATAAGACAAAGTTTAGGGTTAGGGGGTATATATAGATACATGATTTGTATGGTTTGAATATGTCCAAACCTTGTTTATCAACTTGAATATGCTTACTATATGACATAAGAAGACTATGTACTTTGGTTTTTCATTTTTCTGATTTTTTTAATTTTCTGCGCATTTGAATCATATCTTGGTCAAATCCTAGGTTTGACCAAGATTTAGACAAGTTTAACACGTGAAAACGAATAAGTAAGCCTGGATCCTTCTTAGTCACTCTAAAATGAAGCTTTTGGGAGGTTCTTGAAATTTCCATGTTTGAAACCCAAAACCACTTCTCTTCATGATTGACTGAGTTTAATTAGGGTTTTAGGGGTAGATATATACATGATTTTTCTGGTTTGAATATATATGTCTAGACCTTGTTTATCAACTTGAATGCTTACTATACATATGACATAAGAATGCTATGTGCTTTGGTTTTTCATTCTTTTGATTTTTTCTGAATTTTTAGGGCCATTTGAATCTTGGTCAAATCCTTGGTTTGACCAAGATTTAAACAAGTTTAAAACATGAAAATGAAAAGGGAAGTCTGTATCCTTCTTAGTCACTCTAAAATGAAGCTTTTGGGATGTTCTTGAAATTTCAATGTTTGAAACCCAAAACGACTTCCCTTCATGCTAGACTTCATAAGATCGAAAGGGGGTAGATACACGATTTGTCTGGTTTGGATATATCTAGACCTTGTTTATCAACTTGATTGCTTACGATATGACATAAGAAGACTATGTGATTTGGTTTTCCATTTTTCTGATTTTTTTAATTTTTTGCCCACCCATTTGTATCTTCGTCAAATCCTAGGTTTGACCAAGATAATTAAAACAAGTTTTATAAAACATGAAAATGAAAAGGGAAGCATGTATCCTTCTTAGGCACTCTAAAATGAAGCTTTTGGGAGGTTTTTGAAATTTCCATGTTTGAAACCCAAAACCACATCTCTTCACATGCTTGACTTCATAAGACAGAGTTTAGGGGTTAGGGGTATAGATACATGATTTGTCTGGTTTGAATATGTCTAGACATTGTTTATCAACTTTAATGCTTACTATATGACATAAGAAAAATAATGTTATGTAAATGAGTTAACTTGGATTTCCTACCCTTGAATCCATAGGAAACTTTGTTCTAATGCACTATAATAATCAACCGAGTTTTTACACCAACAGGTCTGTCACTTACGTGTGGTGCCCACGCGTGAGGTCCCACACTTCAGTGAGCACAAGTCACGTGCAATAGGTACGCAAACTCCCAGCCATTTTCTTTGTCAAGAGAAGACGCATCAGGATGCGTATTGGAAGTCTGTGGGTCCTTCTGGATCCTTCGGTCGTCCCTCTCAAAAAAAAAACAAATCTCTCTCATTCTCGGCCTCGCTCGACTCGCTCGCTCGCTCGCTCGCTCGCACCTCCTGCTCACTGACAAACCCTGCACAAAAGTCAACATCATCACCCGAAAAAGGGGAGACACCATAATTCTCTCCCTTCTTCTCTCCTTCCGAGTGATCCCTCTTCCTCCGAGTTTCACTCGACGGGCAAACACACTTTTTTTAATTTTCTGCCCATTTGAATCTTGGTCAAATCCTAGGTTTGACCAAGATTTAAACAAGTTTAAAACATGAAAATAAAATGGTAAGCATGGATCCTTCTTAGTCTCCCGAAAATGAAGCTTTTTTTTTTGAAATTTCCATGTTTGAAACCAAAAACCACTTCTCTTCATGCTTGACTTCATAAGACATAGTTTAGGGTTAGGGGTAGATATATACATGATTTTTCTGGTTTGAATATGTCTAGACCTGGTTTATCAACTTGAATGCTTACTATACATATGACATATATAAGAATGCTATGTGCTTTGGTTTTTCATTCTTTTTGATTTTTTTTCTAAATTTTTATGCCCATTTGAATCTTGGTCAAAATCTTTGGTTTGACAAGGATTTAAACAAGTTTAAAACATGAAAATGAAAAAGGGAAGTCTGTATATCCTTCTTTTAGTAACTCTAAAATGGAAGCTTTTGGGATGTTCTTGAAATTTCCATGTTTGAAACCGAAAACGACTTCCCTTCATGCTAGACTTCATAAGATCGACAGGGGGTAGATACATGATTTGTCTGGTTTGGATATATCTAGACCTTGTTTATTATCAACTTGAATGCTTACGATATGACATAATTAAGAAGACAATGTGATTTGGTTTTTCAATTTTCTGATTTTTTTTGAATATTGTGCCCACCCATTTGTATCTTCATGAAATCCTAGGTTTTACCAAGATAATTTAAACAAGTTTAAAACATGAAAACGAAAAGGGAAACATGTAACCTTCTCAGTCACTCTAAAATGAAGTTTTTGGGAGGTTTTTGAAATTTCCATGTTTGAAACCCAAAACCACTTCTCTTCATGCTTGACTTCATAAGACAAAGTTTAGGGTTAGGGGTATAGATACATGATTTGTATGGTTTGAATATGTCCAAACCTTGTTTATCAACTTGAATATGCTTACTATATGACATAAGAAGACTATGTACTTTGGTTTTTCATTTTTCTGATTTTTTTAATTTTCTGCACATTTGAATCATATCTTGGTCAAATCCTAGGTTTGACCAAGATTTAGACAAGTTTAACACGTGAAAACGAATAAGTAAGCCTGGATCCTTCTTAGTCACTCTAAAATGAAGCTTTTGGGAGGTTCTTGAAATTTCCATGTTTGAAACCCAAAACCACTTCTCTTCATGATTGACTGAGTTTAATTAGGGTTTTAGGGGTAGATATATACATGATTTTTCTGGTTTGAATATATATGTCTAGACCTTGTTTATCAACTTGAATGCTTACTATACATATGACATATGTAAGAATGCTATGTGCTTTGGTTTTTCATTCTTTTGATTTTTTTCTGAATTTTTAGGGCCATTTGAATCTTGGTCAAATCATTGGTTTGACCAAGATTTAAACAAGTTTAAAACATGAAAATGAAAAGGGAAGTCTGTATCCTTCTTAGTCACTCTAAAATGAAGCTTTTGGGATGTTCTTGAAATTTCAATGTTTGAAACCCAAAACGACTTCCCTTCATGCTAGACTTCATAAGATCGAAAGGGGGTAGATACATGATTTGTCTGGTTTGGATATATCTAGACCTTGTTTATCAACTTGATTGCTTACGATATGACATAAGAAGACTATGTGATTTGGTTTTTCATTTTTCTGATTTTTTTGAACATTGTGCCCACCCATTTGTATCTTCATGAAATCCTAGGTTTGACCAAGCTAATTTAAACAAGTTTAAAACATGAAAATGAAAAGGGAAGCATGTAACCTTCTCAGTCACTCTAAAATGAAGTTTTTGGGAGGTTTTTGAAATTTCCATGTTTGAAACCCAAAACCACTTCTCTTCATGCTTGACTTCATAAGACAAAGTTTAGGGTTAGGGGGTATATATAGATACATGATTTGTATGGTTTGAATATGTCCAAACCTTGTTTATCAACTTGAATATGCTTACTATATGACATAAGAAGACTATGTACTTTGGTTTTTCATTTTTCTGATTTTTTTAATTTTCTGCGCATTTGAATCATATCTTGGTCAAATCCTAGGTTTGACCAAGATTTAGACAAGTTTAACACGTGAAAACGAATAAGTAAGCCTGGATCCTTCTTAGTCACTCTAAAATGAAGCTTTTGGGAGGTTCTTGAAATTTCCATGTTTGAAACCCAAAACCACTTCTCTTCATGATTGACTGAGTTTAATTAGGGTTTTAGGGGTAGATATATACATGATTTTTCTGGTTTGAATATATATGTCTAGACCTTGTTTATCAACTTGAATGCTTACTATACATATGACATAAGAATGCTATGTGCTTTGGTTTTTCATTCTTTTGATTTTTTCTGAATTTTTAGGGCCATTTGAATCTTGGTCAAATCCTTGGTTTGACCAAGATTTAAACAAGTTTAAAACATGAAAATGAAAAGGGAAGTCTGTATCCTTCTTAGTCACTCTAAAATGAAGCTTTTGGGATGTTCTTGAAATTTCAATGTTTGAAACCCAAAACGACTTCCCTTCATGCTAGACTTCATAAGATCGAAAGGGGGTAGATACACGATTTGTCTGGTTTGGATATATCTAGACCTTGTTTATCAACTTGATTGCTTACGATATGACATAAGAAGACTATGTGATTTGGTTTTCCATTTTTCTGATTTTTTTAATTTTTTGCCCACCCATTTGTATCTTCGTCAAATCCTAGGTTTGACCAAGATAATTAAAACAAGTTTTATAAAACATGAAAATGAAAAGGGAAGCATGTATCCTTCTTAGGCACTCTAAAATGAAGCTTTTGGGAGTTTTTTGAAATTTCCATGTTTGAAACCCAAAACCACATCTCTTCACATGCTTGACTTCATAAGACAGAGTTTAGGGGTTAGGGGTATAGATACATGATTTGTCTGGTTTGAATATGTCTAGACATTGTTTATCAACTTTAATGCTTACTATATGACATAAGAAAAATAATGTCATGTAAATGAGTTAACTTGGATTTCCTACCCTTGAATCCATAGGAAACTTTGTTCTAATGCACTATAATAATCAACCGAGTTTTTACACCAACAGGTCTGTCACTTACGTGTGGTGCCCACGCGTGAGGTCCCACACTTCAGTGAGCACAAGTCACGTGCAATAGGTACGCAAACTCCCAGCCATTTTCTTTGTCAAGAGACGCATCAGGATGCGTATTGGAAGTCTGTGGGTCCTTCTGGTTCCTTCGGTCGTCCCTCTCACAAAAAAAACAAATCTCTCTCATTCTCGGCCTCGCTCGACTCGCTCGCTCGCTCGCTCGCACCTCCTGCTCACTGACAAACCCTGCACAAAAGTCAACATCATCACCCGAAAAAGGGGAGACACCATAATTCTCTCCCTTCTTCTCTCCTTCCGAGTGATCCCTCTTCCTCCGAGTTTCACTCGACGGGCAAACACACTTTTTTTAATTTTCTGCCCATTTGAATCTTGGTCAAATCCTAGGTTTGACCAAGATTTAAACAAGTTTAAAACATGAAAATAAAATGGTAAGCATGGATCCTTCTTAGTCTCCCGAAAATGAAGCTTTTTTTTTGAAATTTCCATGTTTGAAACCAAAAACCACTTCTCTTCATGCTTGACTTCATAAGACATAGTTTAGGGTTAGGGGTAGATATATACATGATTTTTCTGGTTTGAATATGTCTAGACCTTGTTTATCAACTTGAATGCTAGCTTACTATATATGACATAAGAATGCTATGTGCTTTGGTTTTTCATTCTTTTGATTTTTTTCTGAATTTTTATGCCCATTTGAATCTTGGTCGAATCCTAGGTTTGACCAAGATTTAAACAAGTTTAAAACATGAAAATGAGAAGGGAAGCATGTATCCTTCTTAGTCACTCTAATTAAAATGAAGATTTTGGGAGGTTTTTGAAATTTCCATGTTTGAAACCAAAAACCACGTCTCTTCATGCTTGACTTCATAAGATATATAGAGTTTAATTAGGGGTTAGGGGTATAGATACATGATTTGTTTGGTTTGAATATGTCTAGACCTTGTTTAACAACTTGAATGCTTACTATATGCCATAAGAAGACTATGTACTTTGGTTTTTAATTTTTTTGATTTTTTAAAATTTTCTGCCAATTTGTATCTTGGTCAAATCCTAGGTTTGACCAAGATTTAAACAAGTTTAAGACGTGAAAATAAAATGGTAAGCATGGATCCTTCTTAGTCTCCCTAAAATGAAGCTTTTGGTTTTTTTTTTAAATTTCCAGGTTTGAAACCCAAAACCACTTCTCTTCATGCTTGACTTCATAAGACAGAGTTTAGGGATAGGGGTAGATATATATATACATGATTTTTCTGGTTTGAATATGTCTAGACCCTGTTTATCAACTTGAATGCTTACTATATGACATAAGAATGCTATGTGCTTTGGTTTTTCATTCTTTTGATTTTTTCTGAATTTTTATGCCCATTTGAATCTTGGTAGAATCCTAGGTTTGACCAAGATTTAAACAAGTTTAAAACATGAAAATGAGAAGGGAAGCCTGTATCCTTCTTTGTCACTCTAATTAAAATGAAGCTTTTGGGTGGTTTTTGAAATTTCCATGTTTGAAACCCAAAACCACATCTCTTCGTGCTTGACTTCATAAGACAGAGTTTAGGGGTTAGGGGGTACATAGATACATGATTTGCATAGTTTGAATATGTCTAGCTAGAGACCTTGTTTCTCAATTTTAATGCTTACTATATGACATAAGAAGACTATGTGCTTTGGTTTTTCATTTTTCTGTTTTATTTTAATTTTATGCCCATTTGAATCTTGGTCAAATCCTAGGTTTGACCAAGATTTAAACAAGTTTAAATTATGAAAATGAAGGTAAGCATGGATCCTTATTAGTCACTCTAACATAAATCTTTTGGGAGGTTCTTGAAATTTCCATGTTTCAAACCCAAAACCACTTCTCTTCATGATTGACTTCATAAGACAGAGTTTAGGGTTTTAGGGGTAGATATATACATGATTTTTCTGGTTTGAATATGTCTAGCCCTTGTTTATCAACTTGAATGCTTACTATACATATGACATAAGAATGCTATGTGCTTTGGTTTTTCATTCTCTTTTGATTTTTTTCTAAATTTTTAGGCCCATTTGAATCTTGGTCAAATCCTTGGTTTGACCAAGATTTAAACAAGTTTAAAACATGAAAATAAAAAAGGAAGTCTGTATCCTTCTTAGTCACTCTAAAATGGAAGCTTTTGGGATGTTCTTGAAATTACCATGTTTGAAACCGAAAACGACTTCCCTTCATGCTAGACTTCATAAGATCGACAGGGGGTAGATACATGATTTGTCTGGTTTGGATATATCTAGACCTTGTTTATCAACTTGAATGCTTACGATATGACATAAGAAGACAATGTGATTTGGTTTTTCATTTTTCTGATTTTTTTGAATATTGTACGTGCCCACCCATTTGTATCTTCATCAAATCCTAGGTTTGACCAGGATTTAAACAAGTTTAAAACATGAAATGAAAAGATAAGCCTGGATCCTTCTTAGTCACTCTAAAATGAAGCTTTCGGGAGGTTCTTGAAATTTCCATGTTTGAAACCCAAAACCACTTCTCTTCATGATTGACTTCATAAGACAGAGTTTAGGGTTTTAGGGGTAGATATATACATGATTTTTCTGGTTTGAATATATATGTCTAGACCTTGTTTATCAACTTGAATGCTTACTATATATATGACATAAGAATGCTATATATGTGCTTTGGTTGTTCATTCTTTTGATTTTTTCTGATTTTTTAGGCCCATTTGAATCTTGGTCAAATCCTAGGTTTGACCATGATTTAAACAAGTTTAAAACATGAAAATGAAAAGGTAAGCATGGATCCTTCTTAGTCACTCTAAAATGAAGCTTTTGGGATGTTCTTGAAATTTCCATGTTTGAAACCCAAAACGACTTCGATCTCTTTATGCTAGATTTCATAAGACTGAGTTTTAGGGGTTAGGGGGTAGATACATGATTTGTCTAGTTTGAATATGTACATAGTACTCCCTCTATAGGAACTTGGAGAAAGCAACTGTTGTGCCACACAATTTTGTTGTTTTCCTATTTTTCTTTCATGAAGCTTTACGATGTGGTTCGTGTGTGGGGATCAAGCTCGTAATCTCGTTTCAATTACACAACCAACTACTCTGCTCATCCTTGCATGTAATTAACCAATATAGGAATTTGATTCCACGGAACTTTTTCAGTACATAAGTCTCCTCCTTAACTCCTCTAGTCTCTACCAAGCCGGCCGCCTCGCTACTTCCCTAGCTTCCTCCCTACAGCACACCTCGCCCCCGTACGCGAGCTAGGTCCAGCCGGAGATGGGGCACAGCCGCCCCCGCTGGAAGAATGCTCAGAGGAAGTCCGGGCAGGAGGACAAGGGTGACGCCATCCCGGATGAACTTCTCGGGCTGGTGTTCCTGCGCCTCACCTCGCCTCTGGATCTCGTCCGCGCCGCGTTCGCCTGCAGGAGCTGGCGCAAGGTCATCGCGGCGGAGGACTTCCGTGTCCTCTCCGCTCGCCACGGCGCGCCATCCTCCATAGTCGCCGGCCACTACCACATCAGCTTCTCCCATTGTCACTATCGGCCGTCTGGCTTGCTGCCCCACTTCGTTCCCTCTTCCTCGTCATGTTGGGCCGGGGTCGCCGCAAATAATCTCGCGCTCGACTTCCTCCCACGGGCGCCAAACGGCGACCTCAGTTTGGAGCTCGCCGACTCTCGGGGCGGCCTCCTACTCCTTGCGGACTTCGACCACACCGAACACGGAAAGCCTTTCGAGCAGCCTTCACGTCTCGTCGTCTGCGATCCCCTGGCAGGTCAGTACGTGACGGTCCCTCCACCCCCTGCTGTTTCGCACACAACATTCGTAAGCTTGTTCCTGGGCGCCGCCCTCCATGGCGAGGACGCTGCGGCGCGCATCAGTCTGTCAAATTACAGGGTGACGTGCCTGATCTATCATGACGGCATCTGCAAGACCTGCGTGTTCTCGCCTGGCCCTGGTGGCCACGCTTGGACCTCCTCCGGCGCCATCGTGCCTCTCCACGCCACGCACACAGGCCGGTCGGATATCCTCTTTGTGGGGTGCAACGCCCGTTTCTTCCAGTGGTACGTGTTCGGTGGGCTCGGAAACTTCATTCTTGCTCTCGACAGAGAATCCGGCGAGCTCTCACGCTTCGAGAGAGCTCGAGACGAGGACTGGCTTCACACCGTGCCGATTGAGATGCTGGGCGGGCCCTCGCGCGTGCTGAATTGGTACGTGCTAGAGCTTCCGTGGCCACCTACCTTCCGAGCTTGCTTATCCTAGGATTCTGGCTTCCTGGGTTGGATTAGTGTCGGCCATGGTGTCGTCGACATGGTCTGGAGGTTGAAGACGAAGGGCATCTCAAGGATTTTGTTGTAATTTCGTTTTTTTTCAGGTGTTTTGTACTATTTGATGTTTCTCTTAATGCCAGAGGGTTTATTTGCACTAGTCATACTTGACATAGCTGTACGTTTTGAAGATTAACTTGTTCATCATGATCCGAACTTCTCATACTCTTAATGCCAGAGGGTTTATTTGCACTAGTCATACTTGACATAACTTCGAACTTGTTTTGAGTAATACGTAGTATGGTATACTAGAATAGGAGGAGTAACACTTTTCGCATTTGGGCCAAATATAAAGTACTACCTCCATTTCAAGGAATAAGGCGCACGCGTACTCCAAGACGTATCTTTTGGTCAGATTACCTTGACCATTGAATTGACAAGACAACACACAGAGCATTGGGGCGTGCTCGATGGTGCTAGCTGCGGCTATACAGACATGTGATAGGCATCGCGGAAGCGTCGCAAATAGAAAACAAATCATATTTTTTGGGGGAGGATGTTTTGGCTCCTGGTTGCGTATGCTCCCTTTAGTTTGAACTGCAACATCTATATATTTTGAAATGTAAAAAAAATCCAAACAAAAAATTAATCTTTTCATCTTCACATGCTAAGAGCGCATAAAGTCTTTCCATAAAAAACTAAATTGTCGTTTGGGCTATGTAAAAAAGATAAAATTTATTGCTAAAAATAAAGCTGTTTACATCAACCACAAAAAATATCGGCTTTTCACGAAACTACACGAACACACATAGATTATCGAGAAGTACATGCGGATTTTTTTGTTAGAATTTTTTGAAAATTAAAAATATGTTTTTTTGGGTCGAGGTAGCATATCCGCCCAATAGCCGAATTAAATTTCCGATTTTTTTGGACTGACAATTTCATCGGGAAGACATGGATGCGCGCAGACGGCGTGCAAGGCAAGGCATCGATTTGACCGGACGTACTTAGGGCAGGTCAGGCTGCCAGCGTACTTATTCCGGGCAGGTGAGGTACTAGAACTCAAAGTCCTCCTCAGCGTCTCTCCTCTCTCTCTGTCTTTATTGAGTGTACTAGCGCGCAGGGACTCAAAGTCAGGGAAATGTTTGAGATGCAAAGTAAGAGAATATTTACCAGTATAATTGGTTGATTAGAAGATTAAGTGGTGAAATCACAACAGATTGGAGCAGTACATGGTGGAAACCGCAAAATATCCTTCCAAATGGTGTTTTTGTGCAACATACGAAGTATGAGGTGGTGGAACTTGAGGCCAGTGACTTTACTTACTCCAAAATGCAACTTTACGTACATGAGCCATCGGATCAAGATCCAACGGACACAGTTGATCCAGAATTTGTAGTCACATTTTAAGTTGCTCGAAAAAAATCGAAAACATTACAGTAAGATATATATCTTTCTTAAGTATTCTGGTAAAGTTTTACTTCATTTGAAAATTGAGTTTAATTTTAAGTTTAAAATTTGGATCAACCATGTGCGTTGGATCTTGATCGAATGACTCACGTACAAGTCGCCAGTGAAGTTACTGGATCTCGTTCCTTGGTGGAATCTGCAATTCCCTCCCCTATATATACTATACAAGTCGAAGACTACGACCCTCTATCCCTATCTCCTTCACATCCTCTAAATTCATATTCCCATTTAGAATCGTTGGGCATGGAGGTTCCCCCTGGTAGCTTTAGAGCTTTTGTCGACGATGCTAATTTGAGAAGACTGCTCACCTACGGTTTGTGCTCTCAATCCGCACAACCTCCATTTTGGCGGGTTAGTACTTTCTTCACTAGGTTCATCAAGATGTATTTTAATTTGGGCTAACAGTCGTGTTAATTTCCTTGTATTAAGCAGTGCTGTTCGTGCAAGAAGGTTGCATGCGACAGCTGCGCTAGGAACCTGCCCGGTGGCGCGTGCCCGGGATGCCAGGGCGTCTTCCAAGGTGAAAGTCCTCCATCTGAAAGCATGTACTTTTCCCGTGAATGTGTTATGGAAAAGAATGTGGTGAGAAGAACGTTCATCTGCGGTTTGTGCTCTCAAATCGCACGACGTCCACTATAACGGGTTAGTACTTTCTTCACTAGGTTCCACCCAACTGTATTTTTCTTTGGGCCAACAGTCATGTAAATTTCCTTGTATTAAGCAGTGCATTCGCATGGGGGAGGGACATCACATTGCATGCGGAAGCTGCTTAAGAAACCTGCCCAGTCTCGTGTGCCCGAACTGCGACGGCATCTACGAAGAGGATGAGGATTTAAGTAGATTTGCCTCCTTGTTTAAGGTGGATTGCAGCAACGATGGTTGCGACATGAGCGGCGACTTGCTCGAATACTTTCAACATGAGGCGACGTGCCCGCATGCGCCAACGAGACGGTAGGTGGTTGATCTTGCCGGTCTCGATGGAGAAGATGATCGCGCTTTGAGGCTAATCTGAGCTCGGTGGAGAAGGACCGGATGGAGTTTCCTTTTCTAGAACTAGAGTTCTTTTTGTACTTTTGGATGTCTTGTCTGTAGTTTCCTTTTACTTGGAGGGTCCTCCTAGCTTGCAGTCTGTAATCCCACCGTCATCATAATATAAAAGCAGTGTCGCGAGGTCCTTCGGGACATTTCTGTGTTCAAAAAATGTATGATTTTAGACATGTCGTCTATTTATGTGTGCGATGTTGTATCATCTATTACCGTGATTAGTTTGAACGTGTCCATGTCCTAGAACAAAACTTCGGCATGATGTACTTGTATGTTTAATTGAATTCGACCAAGTATAATGTGGAACCGATCATTGCGAGCATATGGAGATTGCGAACCGGTAATTGACAGGTGGTACATGCTCTATCTTAATCTTGTTTATCTAATGGTAATTGCGATTTATGCGGTACTGAAATAATTAGTTTTAGTTATAAACAGGGACTCTTCGGACGGGGGCTCCTTTTCAAACAAGACCGGGGAGATTTATGAAGTGCTAGAAGGGAACAAATTACTACATGAGTGTTTTGCGTGAAATGGTTAAAATTTGTAGTGGCAGATTGCCGCCAATGCAATTTTTTCATGTGGTTGATATGGTAGGATGGACATTTCAAAATTTCACGAATTATTTCGGTTTGTGACCATATATTAAATTAGTTCTGGGCTCATTTCCATATAATTTGAAATTTCAACGCGAAGTACACGAAGTACAATTAAAAAAGGGGAAACTATATATACGTGATGTGCACTAAATGTGTGGTACCCCCCAAAAAATGACCAAACATATGCGTTGCATCCAAGTACGTAACACCCATATGGCAAACGAAAGCATTGAGTAGTTGTTTGTGATGTAAGTAATCTACATATATATCAAAATACCAAACATGGCACACCAAAATATTTTTTAGAAGAACTTACCAGATTTTGGCACCATGCATGTTGGAGTTTTTTTTTTGACAGAATCCATCTTGGAGTTCGCATGGCTCTCTTCCGAAGTGAGAGGTGAGTTGGTTAATGCTAGAACCATGGCAAACTTCCGAATGTTAGTAATTTATCATGGATTCATCATTTGTGATGAAATACCTAGGAACAATGCCAAACATGACCTACCTATGTTCTTGAGAATATTCCCTTTCACCGATTTTGGCACCATGTGTGTTTTTAAGTACGTTTGCATGCCTTCTTGATTGGTTATTAAAATACCATGTCAAACTGTCGATACATGGAAAATTCCTTTGCTACAATCAAATAAACTTCGGGCTCCTTTTATTCAAAGGAATATGGAGGGCGTAGGAATATGAAAGGTGCATGATTGGAATGTTATGCCAAGTTGAATCCTATAGGAACATGATGTGTCTTTGATTGTGGCAAAGGAACTTTTCCATGAGGTATTAGCTAATGGTTTTTTCCTATAAGATTTGCACTACAAGATTCCTATATGAATAGTTCCTATGAATCAAATGACTTGTATAGGAATTTTTCCCATAAGAACCGAATCCAACATAATTCCTATGACAATCATATGAATCAAAGGAGCACGATTCCCATAGGATTGAAGTAGACATGACATCCCAATTCTATGATTTTCCTTTTCCTATACTTTCCATTTCCTATGAACCAAAGGAGGCCTAACTAGTTGGCCATACTGAAACAATTGCCAAATAAATGCCGTGCATCCTATGGCCCCCGTGAGTTTGACCTAAATTTGAAATCATGGTAAAAGGTGCTTAAAATAGGCAAATAAAAGCATGTAGTCAATTTTTTTTAGGATGTAGTACTACCTAGGGAAAATACCAAACATGCCATAATGCAAACTGTGTTTTAGAGAGTAGCCCTTCAAAAAAGTTGGCATCCACTTGTTGATTTTGCTATCGACATGACAAAATAACTGATCAGATGACCAAGTGGTAAAAATTGCAACAGATTAGACCACCACATGGTGGAAACTGCTAAAAATCATGAAAACTGCGAAGAAAAAGTTAAAGTGGTGGTTTGTGCAGCATATGGAGGATTGAGTAGTACAAGTTGGATGTGCACTACCGTGTGCCCGTGGTAATGTTCGCCTATTATGATGATGGCAAGAAAAAATGATGTTTTCTCTGCTGAAACTGTCCCGAGCTGATTTGACGAGACAAAATACAGCTACACGGCGTGCAAGGGACGGCTATACAGTACATTAGCTTCTTCTCGGGTCACACGCCTGCACCACAGGTGCAGTAAGTGCAGCAGAGACCAGAGAGAGAAGGAACGCCCGTATTATATTTGATTTCAATTCATATTGTTTTTTTCCTTGCCTCTCCGTCTTCTTCACCGCCATCTTCTCGGTGTTTTCAAGAGTGATTATCAAGTGGAGAGACAATTGCATTGGGAAAGTCTCTCCACTTGATAATCTCTGTTGAAAAACTCGCACGTCTTGTGAAATGTGAAGGCTGCACGCGTGGGGAAGGGAGACGCAAACGCCGCACCGCATAGTATACTACCTTTCTCTCCTCAGGCACCCCGGCTGGCCGCCCGCCGCAATAGTTCCTTGCATAGCGCTTGCCGTCTCCTCCAAAAACCCCCAGCGCACTTGCATCCGCCATCCACCTAAATCCACCGCCGAGTACCTTTCTGTCCTCACCACCGCCGCTGCGCCTATTCCCCTGTCCAGCAGACGACTGCGGCGTTGCGTGTGTCGCCGCCGTGTCAGATGGAGGCGGAGCCGCTCAACTCCCGAAGGCGGGTCGAGCCAGATCGGGAAGAGCCTCCGTCGAGCCTCGACCTCATCAGCCGCCTCCCCGACGAGATGCTGCACATCATCATCTCCCTCCTGCCCATGATATCCGCTGTAAGGACAACATTGCTCTCCAAACGGTGGCGCCACCTCTGGCGCTCCGTCCCACTTAACCTCCTCGTCGGCGACAACGACCTCATCAGCCGCCTACCGGACCAGATTCTCCACATCATCATCTCCCACCTGCCCACTGTATCCGCTGTAAGCACAACCTTGGTCTCCAAACGGTGGCGCCACCTCTGGCACTCCGTCCCACTTAACCTCCAGATCGACGACGAACTCGCCAAGCAAAACCACAAACGCATCGCCGCGGTCTCCAGTATCCTCGCCGCTCACCCTGGCCCCGCCAGAAGCGTGTCAATCGACCCCTTCAGAACCACTTGCAAGGTCGACACCACGCTCGACAGCTGGTTCCGGTCCAGCACCCTATCTTGCGTCGAGAACCTCAGATTCGATGCTGGAACTGTGATGCGCTCCTTCCCGCTGTCCGCGTTCCGCTGCGCGCCCACGCTGCGCATTGTCAGCATTTCTACTTGCTATTTGCCCGAGATTCATGCCAACTCCATGCTTCTTTTCCCCCAACTCAAAAGGCTCTTGCTCTATGACGTCTACATCTGTAAGGCGACGAACATCGACCGCCTGTTCACCCGCTGTATTGTGCTCGAGGCACTTCACCTTGAGGGGGTCCACGGGTTCACCCAACTCAACATTCAAATGCCAAATCTTCGTACAATTAGTGTGGCTAGCTATTGGAAACGCAACACCACCGAACTTATTCAGTTAGACACGGTGCAAATTATGGATGCATCTTGCCTCGAGAGATTGGTCATATGCGTTGATGATGTTCCACTACTAATCCAGGTCGCCAACGCACCAAAGTTGATGGTGTTGGGCTTTGCGTCGTACCCTGGCTGCCAACTTGTTATTGGACGCATAAACTATTTGGTAGAACAGCCTTCTTCTTGTTGAATTAACTCACATTTTTGTTATTTTTTTTGACATATGTACCATTGTCCTGTAGAGGATGATGCCCATAAGCTTGGAAAATTCTCTGTGCACAGTGAAGAACTTGGTTCTAAAATCTGACGGCCCTCGTCTGGATCAACTACTTGCATTTCTTAGATGCTTTCCCTGCACGGAGAAGCTATATATCCAGGTAAATTCGTTGTTGTTAACTGTTTACCACTATGAGCAAAAACTGTAGAGTTACATGGAGTTAACCTGTTATTACTTATTAGCCTAGATCAGTTGAACAATTGTACTAGAAGAACATCCACAATGGAGTTATATTATGTTGGTTCAAAACTAAACTTCTTGTCATACAATGTGTTGTATCTTGTGCATCTGTGAAGTTTCATATAAACACATGATAATATGTGATCTGTGTAAAAAAGAGAAGACATATGTAAATAGTGTGACTTACTATTTACACATCATTTGTTCTTTTTTTGTGTAGAACACAATGTATGTCCAGACTTTTAGTTTACATTTTTTTTTGGAAACTTGGAAGTGTCAAAAGAAAAATGGGGTGCACCCGCAACTAGTTGCGGATTGGAGTTTCCCATGTTGGTAACCTTTCCCCAACTTTACAATGACAATAACAGATGTAAAAAAGTGCATCTATCAAATTGGAACGTGTCAGGGGATTATGTTGTTCCACGGTCCTCAATTAACACATGATTCAACTCACCTGAGATATTCATTAGTTGATAGCTATGAAGTACTTTGTTATTGTACTGACTACTTAATTTGACTTCTTTGCAGTTTTATAGAACCGGCAATAAGGTTCATGTGCTGCATAATGAGCCAGCCTGTCCCATTGAATGCCTTGATCTCCACCTCAAAGAAATTTCGATTTCTGACTACCGAGGAAGGAGAAATGATGTTATTGTCTCCAGGTTCTTTATACAGAACACTAGAATGCTCAAAGTAATGAATTTTGGTGTAAGATATCATCACAAGGAGATCTGGTGGGATACCCAGTTCAAGCAGCTAGACCTGAAGAACACCGCTTATAGAGATGTTGATTTTCAGTTTGGATATTTACCATCCTTAGATAAGTTCAGCTCGGACGGTGTTCTTAGCTGGTTGGTACATGACTTGTCAGTGGCTGATCCCTTTGCTAGAGGGATATATGCAAGAGAAGGGCCAATTTCTGCATAGTGTTAGTTTAACTCCCTATATTTTGTACTGGTCTGAACAATATATTTTATCACTCTGTTAATGTAGTTCAGACTTGATGTTATTCTTGTGAACATGGTCTAATATTCTAATGCTTTCGCGATGTATGTACTACTAGTGATATTTACAGAAGCTAGCAATTGTTTGACAAAATTTACTAAAAAAAGCCTGTAACGCATGTTCACATTCAGTTCGTCAATGCTAGTGTTCACAGAGGAAAGGTTTATTGTTCACAGAGGCTGACATGTGGGGCCCATGAGCCAGCAGAGTCCTCAACGTTTCAAAGGCGGCAGGGAATCAAAAAAAAATGAAGTAGCCACAAATTAGGGTAAAAAATAACTCCAAGAAAGGAAACTTCTTTTGTAAATAGAGGACGACATGCGGGTCCCATTTTGCACGGGATCGAAAGAAAAAAGGCAAGTGACCAAATATCAGGAGCCAAAAATAATCCACGAAAAGAAACTTTTATTGTACATAGAGGATGACATGTGGGTCCCATTTTGCAATAGCGGTCTCATAGTTTCCAGGCGGCACAGGATCAAAAGAAAAAGGAAGTAGCCAGAAATCAGGGTGTCAAAAAATCCATGAAAAGAAAGATTTCAATTGGGCTGCATCTGGACATCTGGGCCTTCGAACTATCGTGCTGGAAGCCTTTTGACTCGTACAATTTAAGCCCACTCCAAAACAGGAAAGTCCTATGCTTGGCAAAAACAAAAAACAAGGAGATTCAACATATAAGTTTGTTTATGTAAAAACAAAGATTTAATTTATCCCTTTGAAATAGCTCAGAGCGAAATACACTGTTTATTGTCTGCAAAATAATCAAGATATCACATGTTTCTTGTACGGGGAGGCTGACATCAGGGACCCATGAGCCAGCAGCGTCGTCAACGTTTTAAAGGCGGCAGGGGATCGAAAGAAAAAATAAACCAAAAATCAGTTGGTAAAAATCCAAGAAAATAAACATTTATCGTTCTAAGAGGATGACATGCGGGACCCTTGAGGCAGCAGCATCCTCAACCTTTGCATAAAGAGGATTTGCAGTACGGGGAGGCTGACATTGGGGACCCATGAGCCAGCAGCGTCGTCAACGTTTTCAAGGCGGCAGGAGATCGAAAGAAAAAATAAGCCAAAAATCAGTTGGTAAACAAAACCAAGAAAAGAAACAATTACCTTTCTGAGGGGATGACATGCGGGACCCATGAGGCAGCAGCATCCTCAACTATTCTAAGGCGGCAGGGGATCAAAAGAAAAAGGAAATAGCCGAAAATCAGAGGGTAAAAAATAAATCCAACAAAGGAAACTTTTAGGATTTGCTAAGAAACAGTCGACTTATTCTTTTTTGGCCATCAGTCGAATTTCTGTCCAACCAATTAGGCATCGCGATTGTGGACTTGCACGTGTTTCTCTGAGCCACTGTGTACCGTACTTAGGGCATGTACAATGGTAGAGAAGGCATGCCTTCCCTTACCCCGCCACATCAGCTAGAGAAGGCATTAGATATAAGTCATACAATGCATTATCTCTTACAGCCATCTCTAGCAATTAATACGAATAATTAAATTTTGGTAGGAAATTTGTTGCTAAGGGAAGACATATGTGATACAACGGAGAAAATAGTCTTCCCTTATTTCCTAAGAGATGATCCCTTAGCTAAGGGAAGACAACCTTCTCTCTCTTCGTTCTCTTTCCTCCAACTAAGCAAAAAATCTGACGTGGCATCTCTAAGGGAAGGCTGACATCACCGCATTGTACATGCCCTTAGCCATCTGCTATAGCTGCACACGTTTGTGTGGGGAGGTTTTGGATGTAAAACGCGTGCATGACTAAGTCAGCGGATAGATATTTACTGAACTTTTTGTGTAAATTTGTATATGACGAATTACAGTCCATTACACTGGTATTTACATGATTTGGAACATGTAAAATTAGGCAAACAAGTCTGTAATTTTACTTTCAAATCATGTAGACGATTTTCTTTCAGTTTCCCCATCTCACAGTTTACAGTCCATTACAACTATGTTTACATAATACAAAACATGTAATTTTCGCCAAACAACGTTTTAAGGTCTTTAAATCATGTATTATGGATTTTTTTTCTGTTTGCAACTTGTTTGTCTGTTGCTAATTATAGGGATTTAGCCCACATACAAGGCTTGGTAAAATTCTTTTTTTATGGGCTTGACTGATTTTTGCCTATGCCATGTGCCGTCTTATAATTTGAAGAAAAACTGACTTACGCTGAATTGAAAATCAGTCAGCTGACAAATAGACATCCCCAACTTTTATTGTTCATAGAGGATGACATGCGGCACCCATGAGCCAGCAGCCTCAACGTTTCAAAGTCGGCATGAGATCGAAAGAAAAAGGCAAGTGACCAAATATCAGGAGCCAAAGATAATCCAAGAAAAGAAACTTTATTGTACATAGAGGATGACATGCGGGTCCCATTTAGCAGCAGCGTATCAACGTTTGAGAGGCGGCATCGAAAGAAAAAGGCAAGTGACCAAATATGAGGTGCCAAAAAATCCAAGAAAAGAAAGTTTTATAGTATATAGAAGATGACATGCGGGTCCCATTTAGCATCAGCGGTATCACCGTTTGAGAAGCGAGGATCAAAAGAAAAAAAGAAATAACCAGAAATTAATTAGGGGTCAAAAATAAATCCACCAAAGGAAACTTTTATTGTTCATAGAGGATGACATGTGGGACCGACCTGCCAACAGCGTCCTCATCGTTTCAAAGGGGGCAGGGGATCAAAAGAAAAAGGCAAATATCCAGAAATTAGGGGTAAAAAATAACTCCAAGAAAGGAAACTTTTATTGTTCGTAGAGGATGACATGCGGGACCCATGAGCCAGCAGAATCCTCAACGTTTCAAAGGCGGCAGGTGATCAAAAGAAAAAGGCAAGTGACCAAATATCAGGAGCCAAAAATAATCCAAGATTTATTGTACATAGAGGATGACATGCGGGTCCCATTTTGCAGCAGCGGTCTCAATGTTTCAAATGCGTCTTGAGATCAAAAGAAAAAGAAAGTAGCTAGAAATTAGGGGCTCAAAATAATCCAAGAAAAGAAAGTTGATGGACATAGAGGATGACATGAGGGTCCCTCACACGTTCGTTGGGAACCCCAAGAGGAAGGTATGATGCGCACAGTAGCAAGTTTTCCCTCAGAAAGAAACCAAGGTTTAATCGAACCAGGAGGAGCCAAGAAGCACGTTGAAGGTTGATGGTCGCGAAATGTGATGCGGCGCAACACCAGGGATTCCGGCGCCAACTAGGAACCTGCACAACACAACCAAAGTACTTTGCCCCAACGAAACAGTGAGGTTGTCAATCTCACCGGCTTAGTGTAACAAAGGATTAAACGTATCGAGTGGAAGATGTTTGCAAAGAAAACAGTAAAACAAGTAGATTGTATGCTATGGAAAGAATAGGACCGGGGTCCACAGTTCACTAGAGGTGTCTCTCCCATAAGATAAAGCATGTTGGGTGAACAAATTACAGTCGGGCAATTGACAAATAGAGAAAGGCATAACAATGCATATACATGACATGGTAAATATAGTGAGATTTAATTGGGCATTACGACAAAGTACATAGACCGCCATCCAACTGCATCTATGCCTAAAAAGTCCACCTTCAGGTTATCGTCCGAACCCCCAAAGTTGCAAAAGCAACAGACAATTGCATTAAGTATGGTGCGTAATGTAATCAATAACTACATCCTTAGACATAGCATCAATGTTTTATCCCTAGTGGCAACAGCACATCACAACCTTAGAACTTTCTGTCACTGTCCCAGGTATCAATGAAGGCATGAACCCACTATCGAGCATAATTACTCCCTCTTGGAGTTAAGAGTAAAAACTTGGCCAGAGCCTCTACTAATAACGGAGAGCATGCAAGATCATAAACAACACATGAACAATAGATTGATAATCACCATAATCATAGTACTCTCTATCCATCGGATCCCGACAAACACAACATATAGAATTACATATAGATGATCTTGATCATGTTAGGCAGCTCACAAGATCTAACAATGAAGCACAACAAGGAGAAGACGACCATCTAGCTACTGCTATGGACCCATGGTCCAGGGGTGAACTACTCACTCATCACTCCGGAGGCGATCATGGCGATGAAGAGTCCTCCGGAGATGAATCCCCTCTCCGGCAGGGTGCCGGAGGCGATCTCCGAATCCCCCGAGATGGGATTCGCGGCGGCGGCTCTGTAAGGTTTCCGTATCGTGGCTCTCGATTGGGGTTTCGCGACGGAGGCTTTAAGTAGGCGGAAGGTCAACGCGGGGCCACACGAGGGCCCAGGGGCGGGGCCGCGCGGCCAAGCCCTAGGCCGCGCCGCCACCCCCGGCTGCCTCGTGGCCCCACTTCGTTAGGTCTTCGGTCTTCTGGAAGCTTCGTGCAAAAATAGGACCTGGGCGAAAGTTTCGTCCAATTCCGAGAATATTTCTTTACTAGGATTTCTGAAACCAAAAACAGCAGAAAACAGCAACTGGCTCTTCGGCATCTTGTTAATAGGTTAGTTCCAGAAAATGCATAAATATGACATATAATGTGCATAAAACATGTAGGTATCATCAATAAAGTAGCATGGAACATAAGAAATTATCGATACGTTGGAGACGTATCAGCATCCCTGCTTAGTTCTGCTCGTCCCGAGCAGGTAAAACGATAACAAAGATAATTTCTGAAGTGACATGCCATCATAATCTTGATCATACTATTTGTAAACATATGTAATGAATGCAGCGATCAAAGCAAAGGTAATGACATGAGTAAACAACTGAATCATATAGCAAAGACTTTTCATGAATAGTACTTCAAGACAAGCATCAATAAGTCTTGCATAAGAGTTAACTCATAAAGCAATAAATCAAAGTAAAGGTGTTGAAGCAACACATAAGAAGATTAAGTTTCAGCGGTTGCTTTCAACTTGTAACATGTATATCTCATGGATATTGTCAACATAAAGTAATATAACAAGTGCAATATGCAAGTATGTAGGAATCAATGCACAGTTCACACAAGTGTTTGCTTCTTAGGTGGAAGGAGATAGGTAAACTGACTCAACAATAAAAGTAAAAGAATGGTCCTTCGCAGAGGAAAGCATCGATTGCTTATTTGTGCTAGAGCTTTTATTTTGAAAACATGAAACAATTTTGTCAACGGTAGTAATAAAGCATATGAGTTATGTAAATTATATCTTACAAGTTGCAAGCCTCATGCATAGTATACTAATAGTGCCCGCACCTTGTCCTACTTAACTTGGACTACCGGATCTTTGCATGCCATGTTTCAACCAAGTGTCACAAAGGGGTACCTCCATGCCGCCTGTACAAAGGTCCAAGGAGAATGCTCGCATTTCGGATTTCTCGCTTTTGATTATTCTCAACTTAGACATCCATACCGGGACAACATGGACAACAGATAATGGACTCCTCTTTAATGCATAAGCATGTAGCAAAGTTATTATTCTCATATGAGATTGAGGATATATGTCCAAAACTGAAACTTCCACCATGGTTCATGGCTTTAGTTAGCGGCCCAATGTTCTTCTCTAACAATTTTGCATGCTCCAACCACTAAAATGATAGACCTTCAGACAAGACGGACATGCATAGCAACTCACATGATATTCAACAATGGTTGATGGCGTTCCCCAGAAACATGGTTATCGCACAACAAGCAACTTAATAAAATATAAAGTGCATAAGTACATATTCAATACTACGATAGTTTTTAAGGCTATTTTGTCCCATGAGCTATATATTGCAAAGGTGAATGATGGAATTTTAAAGGTAGCACTCAAGCAATTTACTTTGGAATGGCGGATAAATACCATGTAGTAGGTAGGTATGGTGGACACAAATGGCATAGTGGTTGGCTCAAGGATTTTGGATGCATGAGAAGTATTCCCTCTCGATACAAGGTTTAGGCTAGCAAGGTTATTTGAAGCAAACTCAAGGATGAACAAGTGCAGCAAGACTCACATAAAAGACATATTGTAAACATTATAAGACTCTACACTGTCTTCCTTGTTGTTCAAAACTCAATACTAGATATTATCTAGACCTTAGAGAAACCAAATATGCAAATCAAATTTTAGCAAGCTCTATGTATTTCTTCATTAATGGGTGCAAAGCATATGATGCAAGAGCTTAAACATGAGCACAACAATTGCCAAGTATCACATTATCCAAGACATTTTAGAATTACTACATGTAGCATTTTCCAATTCCAACCATATAACAAATTAACGAAGAAGAAACTTCGCCTTGAACATTATGAGTAAAGCCTAAGGACACATGTGTCCATATGCAACAGCGGAGCGTGTCTCTCTCCCACAAAGTGAATGCTAGGATCCATCTTATTCAAACAAAAACAAAAACGAAAACAAACCGACGCTCCAAGTAAAGAACACGATGTGACGAATAAAAATATAGTTTCAGGGGAGGAACCTGATGATGTTGTCGATGAAGAAGGGGATGCCTTGGGCATCCCCAAGCTTAGATGCTTGAGTCTTCTTAAAATATGCAGGGATGAACCACGGGGCATCCCCAAGCTTAGAGCTTTCACTCCTCTTGATCTTAGTATATCATTCTCCTCTCTTGACCCTTGAAAACTTCCTTCACACCAAACTTCAAGCAAACTCATTAGAGGGTTAGTGCATCATTAATAATTCACACATTCAGAGGTGACACAATCATTCTTTTCACTTCTGGACATTGCATAATGCTACTGGACATTAATGGATCAAAGAAATAAATCCAACATAGCAAAAGAGGCAATGCGAAATAAAAGGCAGAATCTGTCAAAAACAGAACAGTCCGTAAAGACGAATTTATAAATGGCACCAGACTTGCTCAAATGGAAAAACTCAAAACTAATGAAAGTTGCGTACATATCTGAGGATCACGCTCGTAAATTGGCAGATTTTTTCGAATTTTCTACAGAGAATTATGCCCAGATTCGTGACAGACAGCAATGCTGTTTCTGCGCAGCGATCCCAAATATAACATCAACTTTGACATAGAAACTTTACTTGGCACAAAAACATGATAAGGAGAGGTTGCTACAGTAGTAAACAACTTCCAAGACTCAATAAAACAAAAATTGCTGTAGGTAAAAACATGGGTTGTCTCCCATAAGCGCTTTTCTTTAACGCCTTTCAGCTAGGCGCAGAAAGTGCAAATCAAGTAACATCGAGAGTAGAAGCATCAACATTATTATTCTTCATGCAAACACAACTTGTTGCAGGGGGTACTTTAGGTGTTCCATTATCTAGATTTTCTATGGTAGTGCTAGGGGTTTTAGCAATTTTAGGCCTATAATAATTCTTTTGTTTAGGCACCTTAGAGGCGTACATGAATTTTTGCTCTTTACCCACATAAGCTTTCTCATTATACTTGAGAGAAGAAAAGGTTGAACCCAAGGTTCCCATAGCTTTTTCAAGTTCATCAATCCTATTAGTTTGATTATCATGGACAACACAAGTTCCTAGGATACTAATTCTTTCATCAATTCCTCCTAAGGATTTATCAAGTTCATAAGTTTTGTCAAATAACATTCCCAATTTAGCTTCAACACTTGGAAAATTTTTCTCTATGGTTTCCAATTTTTTCATAACATCTTCAAGAGAGATTTCAATTTTAACTTCATTAACAGGTGGTATTCCAACTAGACTCTCAATGATGCAACTAGCTTCTAAAGCAGGAGTACCTAGGAAATTACCTCCCGAAAGAGTATCAAGAACATATCTATTCCAACTAGATAAACCAACATAAAAGTTCCTAAGAAGGATAGTGGTGGAGTGTTTCTTAATGCACCTTTGATGAGCATTACTAATTCTATACCAAGCATCTTTAAAACTTTCTCCACCTTGTTGCTTAAAAGAACGAACTTCAACTTCAGGATTACTCATTTTAGTAGCAGTAAAATAAAACAAACTAGATAGAGTAAATGCAAGTAACTAATTTTTTTGTGTTTTTGATATAGAGAGCAAGACAGTAAATAAAGTAAAACTAGCAACTAATTTTTTTGTGTTTTGATTTAGTGCAGCAAACAAAGTAGTAAATAAAATAAAGCAAGACAAAAACAAAGTAAAGAGATTGAGAAGTGGAGACTCCCTTGCAGCGTGTCTTGATCTCCCCGAACGGCCGAAAAAGAGCTTGATGGCGTGTAACTCACACGTTCGTTGGGGAACCCCAAGAGGAAGGTATGATGCGCACAGTAGCAAGTTTTCCCTCAGAAAGAAACCAAGGTTTAATCGAACCAGGAGGAGCCAAGAAGCACGTTGAAGGTTGATGGTCGCGAAATGTGATGCGGCGCAACACCAGGGATTCCGGCGCCAACTAGGAACCTGCACAACACAACCAAAGTACTTTGCCCCAACGAAACAGTGAGGTTGTCAATCTCACCGGCTTGCTGTAACAAAGGATTAAACGTATCGAGTGGAAGATGTTTGCAAAGAAAACAGTAAAACAAGTAGATTGTATGCTATGGAAAGAATAGGACCGGGGTCCACAGTTCACTAGAGGTGTCTCTCCCATAAGATAAAGCATGTTGGGTGAACAAATTACAGTCGGGCAATTGACAAATAGAGAAAGGCATAACAATGCATATACATGACATGGTAAATATAGTGAGATTTAATTGGGCATTACGACAAAGTACATAGACCGCCATCCAACTGCATCTATGCCTAAAAAGTCCACCTTCAGGTTATCATCCGAACCCCCTCCAGTATTAAGTTGCAAAGCAACAGACAATTGCATTAAGTATGGTGCGTAATGTAATCAATAACTACATCCTTAGACATAGCATCAATGTTTTATCCCTAGTGGCAACAGCACATCACAACCTTAGAACTTTCTGTCACTGTCCCAGGTATCAATGAAGGCATGAACCCACTATCGAGCATAATTACTCCCTCTTGGAGTTAAGAGTAAAAACTTGGCCAGAGCCTCTACTAATAACGGAGAGCATGCAAGATCATAAACAACACATGAACAATAGATTGATAATCACCATAATCATAGTACTCTCTATCCATCGGATCCCGACAAACACAACATATAGAATTACATATAGATGATCTTGATCATGTTAGGCAGCTCACAAGATCTAACAATGAAGCACAACAAGGAGAAGACGACCATCTAGCTACTGCTATGGACCCATGGTCCAGGGGTGAACTACTCACTCATCACTCCGGAGCGATCATGGCGATGAAGAGTCCTCCAGAGATGAATCCCCTCCCGGCAGGGTGCCGGAGGCGATCTCCTAATCCCCGAGATGGGATTCGCGGCGGCGGCGTCTCCGTAAGGTTTTCCGTATCGTGGCTCTCCGTACCGGGGTTTCGCGACGGAGGCTTTAAGTAGGCGGAAGTCAACGCTGGGGCCACACGAGGGGCCCAGGGGCAGGGCCGCGCCAAAGCCCTAGGCCGCGCCGGCCACCCCCCCGCTGCCTCGTGGCCCCACTTCGTTAGGTCTTCGGTCTTCCTGGAAGCTTCTGCAAAATAGGACCCCGGGCGAAAGTTTCGTCCAATTCCGAGAATATTTCTTTACTAGGATTTCTGAAACCAAAACAGCAGAAAACAGCATGGCTCTTCCGCATCTTGTTAATAGGTTAGTTCCAGAAAATGCATAAATATGACATATAATGTGCATAAAACATGTAGGTATCATCAATAAAGTAGCATGGAACATAAGAAATTATCGATACGTTGGAGACGTATCAATGACATGAGGGTCCCATTTAGCAGCAGGTTCCTCAACGTTTCAAACGTGGCATGAGATCGAAAAGAAAAAGGCAAGTGACCAAATATCAAGAGCCAAAAATAATCCAAGAAAAGAAACTTGAATGTACATAGAGGATGACATGCGGGTCCCATATAGCAGCAGCTGTATCAACGTTTCAGAGGCGGCAGGCGATCGAAAGAAAAAGGCAAGTGACCAAATATGAGGTGCCAAAAAAAATCCAAGAAAAGAAAGTTTTATAGTACATAGTGGATGACATGCGGGTCCCATTTTGTAGCAGCGGTCTCAACGCTTCCAAGGCGGCACAGGACCAAAAGAAAAATGAAGTAGCCAGAAATCAGGGGTTGAAAAAATCCAAGAAAAGAAAGATTTCAATTGGGCTGCATCTGGACATCTGGGCCTTCGAACTATCTTTCTGGGCCTTTTGACTCGTACAATTTCAGCCCACTCCAAAACAGGAAAGTTCGGATTTTTCTAAAAAAACAGGAAAGTCCTATGCTTCGCAAAAACAAAAAACAAGGAGATTCAACATATAAGTTTGTTTATGTAAATATAAAGATTTAATTTATCAGTTTGCAATAGCGCAGAGCGAAATACAATGTTTATTGTCTGCAAAATAAGATATCACATGTTTCTTGTACGGGGAGGCTGACATCGGGGACCCATGAGCCAGCAGCGTCGTCAACGTTTCAAAGGCGGCAGGAGATCGAAAAAAAAAAAAAATAAAAGTCAGTTGAAAATCCAAGAAAAGAAAACATTTATCATTCTGAGAGGATGACCTGCGGGACCCATGAGGCAGCAGCATCCTCAACGTTTATTGTTTATAGAGGCTGACATGTGGGACCCATGAGCCAGCAGCGTCGTCAACGTTTTAAAGGCGGCAGGAGATCGAAAGAAGAAAAAAAAGCCAAAAATCAGTTGGTAAACAAAATCCAAGAAAAGAAACATTAACCTTTCTGAGAGGATGACATGCGGGACCCATGAGGCAGCAGCATCCTCAACGATTCCAAGGCGCCAGGGGATCAAAAGAAAAAAGGAAATAGCCAGAAATTAATTAGGGGTCAAAAATAAATCCACCAAAGGAAACTTTTATTGTTCATAGAGGATGACATATGGGACCGACCTGCCAACAGCGTCCTCATCGTTTCAAAGGGGGCAGGGGATGAAAAGAAAAAGGCAAATAGCCAGAAATTAGGGGTCAAAAATAAATCCAAGAAAGGAAACTTTTATTGGTCGTAGAGGATGACATGCGGGACCCATGAGCCACAGCTTACCCAACGTTTCAAAGGCGGCATGAGATCGAAAGAAAAAGGCAAGTGACAAAATATCAGAGCCAAAAATAATCCAAGATTTAGTGTACATAGAGGATGTCATGTGGGTCCCATTTTGCAGCAGCGGTCTCAATGTTTGAAATGCGGCTTGAGATCGAAAGAAAAAGAAAGTAGCTAGTAATTAGGGGGTAAAAAAATCCAAGAAAAGAAAGCTGATGGACATAGAGGATGACATGTGGGTCCCATTTTGCAGCAGCGGTCTCAATGTTTGAAATGCGGCTTGAGATCAAAAGAAAAAGAAAGTACCTAGTAATTAGGGGGTCAAAAAAATCCAAGAAAAGAAAGTTGATGGACATAGAGGATGACATGCGGGTCCCTTGAGCGCAGCTTACTCAACGCTTCAAAGAGGGCAGGGATCAAAAGAAAAAGGCAAGCCAAAAATCAGAGGGTGAAAAAAAATCCAACAAAGGAAAGTTTTATAGCACATAGAGGATGACATGCGGGTCCCATGAGCCAAAGGTTCCTCAACGTTTCAAACGTGGCATGAGATCGAAAGAAAAAGGCAAGTGACCAAATATCAGGAGCCAAAAATAATCCAAGATTTATTGCATACAGAGGATGACATGTGGGTCCCATTTTGCAGCAGCGGTCTCAATGTTTGAAAGCGGCTTGAGATCAAAAGAAAAAGAAAGTACCTAGTAATTAGGGGGTCAAAAAAATCCAAGAAAAGAAAGTTGATGGACATAGAGGATGACATGCGGTCCCTTGAGCCGCAGCTTACTCAACGTTTCAAAGGGGGCAGGGATCAAAAGAAAAAGGCAAGCCAAAAATCAGAGGGTGAAAAAAATCCAACAAAGGAAAGTTTTATAGCACATAGAGGATGACATGCGGGTCCCATGAGCAGCAGGTTCCTCAACGTTTCAAACGTGGCATGAGATCGAAAGAAAAAGGCAAGTGACCAAATATCAGGAGCCAAAAATAATCCAAGATTTATTGTACATAGAGGATGACACGTGGGTCCCATTTTGCAGCAGCGGTCTCAATGTTTGAAATGCGGCTTGAGATCAAAAGAAAAAGAAAGTAGCTAGTAATTAGGGGGTCAAAAAAATCCAAGAAAAGAAAGTTGATGGACATAGAGGATGACATGCGGGTCCCTTGAGCCAGCAGCTTACTCAACGTTTCAAAGGGGGCAGGGGATCAAAAGAAAAAGGCAAGCCAAAAATCAGAGGGTGAAAAAAATCCAACAAAGGAAACTTTTATAGCACATAGAGGATGACATGCGGGTCCCATGCGCCAGCAGGTTCTCAACGTTTCAAACGTGGCATGAGATCGAAAGAAAAAGGCAAGTGACCAAATATGAGGTGCCAAAAACTCCAAGAAAAGAAAGTTGATTGCTCATAGAGGATGACATGCGGGTCCCATTTAGCTGCAGCGGTCTCACCGTTTGAGAGGCGGCAGGGGATCGAAAGAAAAAGTCAAGTGACCAAATATGAGGTGCCAAAAATAATCCAAAAAAAGAAAGTTTTATAGTACATAGAGGATGACATGCGGGTCCCATTTAGCAACAGCGGTATCACCGTTTGAGAGGCAGGGATCGAAAGAAAAAGTCAAGTGACCAAATATGAGGTGCCAAAAAATCCAAGAAAAGAAAGTTTTATAGTACATAGAGGATGACATGCGGGTCCCATTTAGCAGCAGCGGTATCACTGTTTGAGAGGCAGCAGGGGATCGAAAGAAAAAGTCAAGTGACCAAATATGAGGTGCCAAAAAAATCCAAGAAAAGAAAGTTTTATAGTACATAGAGGATGACATGCGGGTCCCATTTAGCAACAGCGGTATCACTGTTTGAGAGGCAGCAGGTGATCGAAAGAAAAAGTCAAGTGACCAAATATGAGGTGCCAAAAAAATCCAAGAAAAGAAAGTTTTATAGTACATAGAGGATGACATGCGGGTCCTTAGCAGCAGCGGTATCACCGTTTGAGAGGCGGCAGGATCGAAAGAAAAAGTCAAGTGACCAAATATGAGGTGCCAAAAAATCCAAGAAAAGAAAGTTTTATAGTACATAGAGGATGACATGCGGGTCCCATTTAGCAGCAGCGGTATCACCGTTTGAGAGGCGGCAGGGGATCGAAAGAAAAAGGTAAGTGACCAAATATGAGGTGCCAAAAATAATTCAAGAAAAGAAAGTTTTATAGTACATAGAGGATGACATGCGGGTCCCGTTAGCAGCAGCGGTATCACCGTTTGGCAGGGGATCGAAAGAAAAAGGCAAGTGACCAAATTTGAGGTGCCAAAAAAACTCCAAGAAAAGAAAGTTGATTGCACATAGAGGATGACATGCGGGTCCCATTTAGCAGCAGCGGTCTCAACGTTTCCAAGGCGGCAAGGGATCAAAAGAAAAAGGAAGTAGCCAGAAATCAGGGGGTCAAAAAAATCCAAGAATAGAAAGAATTTTGGTTCATAGAGGATGACATGCGGGACCCATGATCCTGCATCGTAAACGGCTCGATCGGAGAACGTTGAACGAGATGGCGCGATCTAGAAAAAAACAATGCCAGAGAGGCTGCCATCTGGGCCCTACATCCCTCGGCGGTGCGGATTTGCGTTGACTCGGCCGGCGAACCCGAGATTTCGAGATGCACCACGTCCCGGGCCACCATACGCCACGTTTTGGCCGCTTTCGTCGGGCTAGGTGGCCTCAAAAACGAGAAAAAAAAGTTTTGACATGCACCACGGAGGGACCAAAATCGTCGGCCATGGTACACCAGCAACCACGACGCGACTTCAACTTCGTCGGCCATGGCAACTTTTCTTGTAGTGAATCATCAAAATATAAATCATTATGAGCTACAGCAATGGGATCATTGTTCCCAAGGTTGGAAAAAATTTCAGCAGTTTTATCACAAGCAGCAGTTTTAGCAATTTCAGGCAGTTTTGTACGCTTTGCACTAGGAGTAGAAACATTGCCAACACCAATTATTTTACCATTGATAGTAGGAGGTGCAGCAACATGTGAAGAATTAGCATTACTAGTGGTGGTAATAGTCCAAACTTTAGCTACATTATTCTCTTTAGCTAGTTTTTCATTTTCTTCTCTATCCCACCTAGCACGCAATTCAGCCATTAATCTTATATTCTCATTAATTCTAACTTGGATGGCATTTGCTGTAGTAGTAATCTTATTATCAATATCATTATTAGGCATAACTTTCAATTTTAAAAGATTAACATCAGAGGCAAGTCTATCAACTCTAGAAGCAATAGTATCAATTTTATCAAGCTTTTCCTCAATAGATTTGTTAAAAGCAGTTTGTGTACTAATAAATTCTTTAAGCATGGCTTCAAGACCAGAGGGTACACTCCTATTATTGTTGTAAGAATTCCCATAAGAATTACCATAACCATTACCATTAGCAGAAGGATATGGCCTATAGTTATTACCAGAGTTGTTCCTATAAGCATTGTTGTTGAAATTATTATTTTTAATGAAATTCACATCAACATTTTCTTCTTGAGCAACCAATGAAGCTAAAGGAACATTATTTGGATCAACATTAGATCTACCATTCACAAGCATAGACATAATCACATCAATCTTATCACTCAAGGAAGAGGTTTCTTCAACAGAATTTACCTTCTTACCTTGTGGAGCTCTTTCCGTGTGCCATTCAGAGTAATTTATCATCATATCATCAAGAAGTTTTGTAGCCGCCCCCAATGTGATGGACATAAAGGTACCTCCAGCAGCTGAATCCAATAAATTCCGCGAAGAAAAATTTAGTCCTGCATAGAAGGTTTGGATGATCATCCAAGTAGTCAGTCCATGGGTTGGGCAATTCTTTACCAAAGTTTTCATTCTCTCCCATGCTTGAGCAACATGTTCAGTATCTAATTTCTTAAAATTCATTATGCTACTTCTCAAAGATATAATTTTAGCGGGAGGATAATATCTACCAATAAAAGCATCCTTACATTTAGTCCATGAATCAATACTATTCTTAGGCAAAGATAGCAACCAATCTTTAGCTCTTCCTCTTAATGAGAAAGGAAACACTTTCAATTTAATAATATCACCATCTACATCCTTATACTTTTGCATTTCACAAAGTTCAACAAAATTATTGAGATGGGCAGCAGCATCATCAGAACTAACACCAGAAAATTGATCTCTCATAACCAGATTTAGTAAAGCAGGTTTAATTTCAAAGAATTCTGCTGTAGTAGCAGGTGGAGCAATAGGTGTGCATAGGAAATCATTATTATTTGCATTTGTGAAGTCACACAACTTAGTATTTTCAGGGTATTCATTTTAGCAACGGTAAATAAAGCAAACTAGATAAAGTAAATGCAAGTAACTAATTTTTTTGTGTTTTTGATATAGAGAGCAAGACAGTAAATAAAGTAAAACTAGCAACTAATTTTTTGTGTTTTGTTTAGGTGCAGCAAACAAAGTAGTAAATAAAATAAAGCAAGACAAAAACAAAGTAAAGAGATTGAGAAGTGGAGACTCCCCTTGCAGCGTGTCTTGATCTCCCCGGCAACGGCGCCAGAAAAAGAGCTTGATGGCGTGTAACTCACACGTTCGTTGGGAACCCCAAGAGGAAGGTATGATGCGCACAGTAGCAAGTTTTCCCTCAGAAAGAAACCAAGGTTTAATCGAACCAGGAGGAAAGAAGCACGTTGAAGGTTGATGGTGGCGAAATGTGATGCGGCGCAACAACAGGGATTCCTGCGCCAACGTGGAATCTGCACAACAAAACCAAAGTACTTTGCCCCAACGAAACAGTGAGGTTGTCAATCTCACCGGCTTGCTGTAACAAAGGATTAAACGTATCGAGTGGAAGATGTTTGCAAAGAAAACAGTAAACAAGTATGCAGTAGATTGTATGCTATGTAAAGAATAGGACCGGGGTCCACAGTTCACTAGAGGTGTCTCTCCCATAAGATAAAAGCATGTTGGGTGAACAAATTACAGTCGGGCAATTGACAAATAGAGAAAGGCATAACAATGCATATACATGATATGATAAATATAGTGAGATTTAATTGGGCATTACGACAAAGTACATAGACCGCCATCCAACCGCATCTATGCCTAAAAAGTCCACCTTCAGGTTATCATCCGAACCCCATTCGTATTAAGTTGCTAAGCAACAGACAATTGCATTAAGTATGGTGCGTAATGTAATCGACAACTACATCCTTAGACATAGAATCAATGTTTTATCCCTAGTGGCAACAGCACATCCACAACCTTAGAACTTTCTGTCACTGTCCCAGATTCAATGGAGGCATGAACCCACTATCGAGCATAAATACTCCCTCTTGGAGTTAAGAGTACAAACTTGGCCAGAGCCTCTACTAATAACGGAGAGCATGCAAGATCATAAACAACACATAAAAAATAGATTGATAATCACCATAATCATAGTACTCTCTATCCATCGGATCCCGACAAACACAACATATAGAATTACAGATAGATGATCTTGATCATGTTAGGCAGCTCACAAGATCCAACAATGAAGCACAACAAGGAGAAGACGACCATCTAGCTACTACTATGGACCCATAGTCCAGGGTGAACTACTCACTCATCACTCCGGAGGCGACCATGGCGGTGTAGAGTCCTCCGGGAGATGAATCCCCTCTCCGTCAGGGTGCCGGAGGCGATCTCCTCCCCGAGATGGGATTCGCGGCGGCGGCGTCTCTGGAAGGTTTTCCGTATCGTGGCTCTCGGTACTGGGGGTTTCGCGACGGAGGCTTTAAGTAGGCGGGGCAACGCGAGGGGCCACGAGGGGCCCAGGGGCCGGCGGCCGGGCTCGGCCGCGCCGCCCTAGCCCCCTGCCTCGTGGCCCCACTTCGTTATCTCTTCGGTCTTCTGGAAGCTTCGTGCAAAAATAGGACCCTGGGCGAAAGTTTCGTCCAATTCCGAGAATATTTCCTTACTAGGATTTCTGAAACCAAAAATAGAAAACAAAGGCATCTTGTTAATAGGTTAGTTCCAGAAAATGCATAAATATGACATATAATGTATATAAAACATGTAGGTATCATCAATAAAGTAGCATGGAACATAAGAAATTATCGATACGTTGGAGACGTATCAGCATCCCCAAGCTTAGTTCTGCTCGTCCCGAGCAGGTAAAACGATAACAAAGATAATTTCTGAAGTGACATGCCATCATAATCTTGATCATACTATTTGTAAACATATGTAATGAATGCAGCGATCAAAACAAAGGTAATGACATGAGTAAACAAATGAATCATATAGCAAAGACTTTTCATGAATAGTACTTCAAGACAAGCATCAATAAGTCTTGCATAAGAGTTAACTCATAAAGCAATAAATCAAAGTAAAGGTGTTGAAGCAACACATAGGAAGATTAAGTTTCAGCGTTGCTTTCAACTTGTAACATGTATATCTCATGGATATTGTCAACATAAAGTAATATAACAAGTGCAATATGCAAGTATGTAGGAATCAATGCACAGTTCACACAAGTGTTTGCTTCTTAAGGTGGAGGGAGATAGGTAAACTGACTCAACAATAAAAGTAAAAGAATGGTCCTTCAAAGAGGAAAGCATCGATTGCTGTATTTGTGCTAGAGCTTTTATTTTGAAAACATGAAACAATTTTGTCAACGGTAGTAATAAAGCATATGAGTTATGTAAATTATATCTTACAAGTTGCAAGCCTCATGCATAGTATACTAATAGTGTCCGCACCTCGTCCTACTTAGCTTGGACTACCGGATCTTTGCATGCCATGTTTCAACCAAGTGTCACAAAGGGGTACCTCCATGCCGCCTGTACAAAGGTCTAAGGAGAATGCTCGCATTTTTTCTCGCTTTTGATTATTCTCAACTTAGACATCCATACCGGGACAACATGGACAACAGATAATGGACTCCTCTTAAATGCATAAGCATGTAGCAACAATTATTATTCTCATATGAGATTGAGGATATATGTCCAAAACTGAAACTTCAACCATGATTCATGGCTTTAGTTAGCGGCCCAATGTTCTTCTCTAACAATTTTGCATGCTCCAACCACTAAAATGATAGATCCTTCAGACAAGACGGACATGCATAGCAACTCACATGATATTCAACAATAGTTGATGGCGTTCCCTAAGCATGGTTATCGCACAACAAGCAACTTAATAAAAGATAAAGTGCATAAGTACATATTCAATACTACGATAGTTTTTAAGGCTATTTTGTCCCATGAGCTATATATTGCAAAGGTGAATGATGGAATTTTAAAGGTAGCACTCAAGCAATTTACTTTGGAATGGCGGAGAAATACCATGTAGTAGGTAGGTATGGTGGACACAAATGGCATAGTAGTTGGCTCAAGGATTTTGGATGCATGAGAAGTATTCCCTCTCGATACAAGGTTTAGGCTAGCAAGGTTATTTGAAGCAAACTCAAGGATGAACAGGTGCAGCAAAACTCACATAAAAGACACATTGTAAACATTATAAGACTCTACACCGTCTTCCTTGTTGTTCAAAACTCAATACTAGATATTATCTAGACCTTAGAGAGACCAAATATGCAAATCAAATTTTAGCAAGCTCTATGTATTTCTTCATTAATGGGTGCAAAGCATATGATGCAAGAGCTTAAACATGAGCACAACAATTGCCAAGTATCACATTATCCAAGACATTTTAGCATTACTACATGTAGCATTTTCCAATTCCAACCATATAACAATTTAACGAAGAAGAAACTTCGCCTTGAACATTATGAGTAAAGCCTAAGGACACATGTGTCCATATGCAACAGCGGAGCGTGTCTCTCTCCCACAAAGTGAATGCTAGGATCCATTTTATTCAAACAAAAACAAAAACAAAACAAACCGACGCTCCAAGTAAAGAACACAAGATGTGACTGAATAAAAATATAGTTTCAGGGGAGGAACCTGATGATGTTGTCGATGAAGAAGGGGATGCCTTGGGCATCCCCAAGCTTAGACGCTTGAGTCTTCTTAGAATATGCAGGGGTGAACCACGGGGCATCCCCAAGCTTAGAGCTTTCACTCCTCTTGATCATAGTATATCATTCTCCTCTCTTGACCCTTGAAAACTTCCTTCACACCAAACTTCAAGCAAACTCATTAGAGGGTTAGTGCACAATTAATAATTCACATGTTCAGAGGTGGCACAATCATTATTTACACTTCTGGACATTGCATAAAGCTACTGGACATTAATGGATCAAAGAAATGAATCCAACATAGCAAAAGAGGCAATGCGAAATAAAAGGCAGAATCTGTCAAAAACAGAACAGTCCGTAAAGACGAATTTAAAACTGGCACCAGACTTGCTCAAATGGAAAAACTCAAAACTAATGAAAGTTGCGTACATATCTGAGGATCACGCTCGTAAATTGGCAGATTTTTTCGAATTTTCTACAGAGAACTGAGCCCAGATTCGTGATAGACAGCAATGCTGTTTCTGCGCAGCGATCCCAAATATAACATCAACTTTGACATAGAAACTTTACTTGGCACAAAAACATGATAAGGAGAGGTTGCTACAGTAGTAAACAACTTCCAAGACTCAACAAAACAAAAAATTGCTGTAGGTAAAAACATGGGTTGTCTCCCATAAGCGCTTTTCTTTAACGCCTTTCAGCTAGGCGCAGAAAGTGCAAATCAAGTAACATCGAGAGTAGAAGCATCAACATCATAACTTGTTCTAATAATAGAATCAAAAGGCAACTTCATTCTCTTTCTAGGGAAGTGTTCCATACCTTTCTTGAGAGGAAATTGATATTTAATATTACCTTCCCTCATATCAATAACAACACCAACGGTTCGAAGAAAAGGTCTTCCCAACACAATAGGACAAGATGCATTGCATTCGATATCCAAAACAACAAAATCAACGGGGACAAGGTTATTGTTAACCGTAATGTGCACATTATCAATCCTCCCCAAAGGTTTCTTTTTAACATTATCGGCAAGATTAACATCCAAATAACAATTCTTCAATGGTGGCAAGTCAAGCATATCATAAATCTTTTTAGGCATAACAGAAATACTTGCACCAAGATCACATAAAGCATTACATTCAAAGTCATTGAATTTCATTTTAATGATGGGCTCCCAACCATCTTCTAACTTTCTAGGAATAGAAGTTTCAAGTTTTAGTTTCTCTTCTCTAGCTTTTATGAGAGCATTTGTAATATGTTTTGTAAAGGCTAAATTTATAGCACTAGCATTAGGACTTCTAGCAAGTTTTTGTAAGAACTTTATAACTTCAGAGATGTGGCAATCATCAAAATCTAAATCATTATGAGCTACAGCAATGGGATCATTGTTCCCAAGGTTGGAAAAAATTTCAGCAGTTTTATCACAAGCAGTTTCAGCAGTTTTAGCAATTTCAGGCAGTTTTGTACGCTTTGCACTAGGAGTAGAAACATTGCCAACACCAATTATTTTACCATTGATAGTAGGAGGTGCAGCAACATGTGAAGAATTAGCATTACTAGTGGTGGTAATAGTCCAAACTTTAGCTACATTATTCTCTTTAGCTAGTTTTTCATTTTCTTCTCTATCCCACCTAGCACGCAATTCAGCCATTAATCTTATATTCTCATTAATTCTAACTTGGATGGCATTTGCTGTAGTAGTAATCTTATTATCAATATCATTATTAGGCATAACTTTCAATTTTAAAAGATTAACATCAGAGGCAAGTCTATCAACTCTAGAAGCAATAGTATCAATTTTATCAAGCTTTTCCTCAATAGATTTGTTAAAAGCAGTTTGTGTACTAATAAATTCTTTAAGCATGGCTTCAAGACCAGAGGGTACACTCCTATTATTTTTGTAAGAATTCCCATAAGAATTACCATAACCATTACCATTAGCAGAAGGATATGGCCTATAGTTATTACCAGAGTTGTTCCTATAAGCATTGTTGTTGAAATTATTATTTTTAATGAAATTCACATCAAAATTTTCTTCTTGAGCAACCAATGAAGCTAAAGGAACATTATTTGGATCAACATTAGATCTACTATTCACAAGCATAGACATAATCACATCAATCTTATCACTCAAGGAAGAGGTTTCTTCAACAGAATTTACCTTCTTACCTTGTGGAGCTCTTTCCGTGTGCCATTCAGAGTAATTTATCATCATATCATCAAGAAGTTTTGTAGCCGCCCCCAATGTGATGGACATAAAGGTACCTCCAGCAGCTGAATCCAATAAATTCCGCGAAGAAAAATTTAGTCCTGCATAGAAGGTTTGGATGATCATCCAAGTAGTCAGTCCATGGGTTGGGCAATTCTTTACCAAAGTTTTCATTCTCTCCCATGCTTGAGCAACATGTTCAGTATCTAATTGCTTAAAATTCATTATGCTACTTCTCAAAGATATAATTTTAGCGGGAGGATAATATCTACCAATAAAAGCATCCTTACATTTAGTCCATGAATCAATACTATTCTTAGGCAAAGATAGCAACCAATCTTTAGCTCTTCCTCTTAATGAGAAAGGAAACACTTTCAATTTAATAATATCACCATCTACATCCTTATACTTTTGCATTTCACAAAGTTCAACAAAATTATTAAGATGGGCTGTAGTAGCAGGTGGAGCAATAGGTGTGCATAGGAAATCATTATTATTTGCATTTGTGAAGTCACACAACTTAGTATTTTCAGGGGTATTCATTTTAGCAACAGTAAATAAAGCAAACTAGATAAAGTAAATGCAAGTAACTAATTTTTTTGTGTTTTTGATATAGAGAGCAAGACAGTAAATAAAGTAAAACTAGCAACTAATTTTTTTGTGTTTTGTTTAGGTGCAGCAAACAAAGTAGTAAATAAAATAAAGCAAGACAAAAACAAAGTAAAGAGATTGAGAAGTGGAGACCCCCTTGCAGCGTGTCTTGATCTCCCGGCAACGGCGCCAGAAAAAGAGCTTGATGGCGTGTAACTCACACGTTCGTTGGGAACCCCAAGAGGAAGGTATGATGCGCACGTAGCAAGTTTTCCCTCAGAAAGAAACCAAGGTTTAATCGAACCAGTAGGAGCCAAGAAGCACGTTGAAGGTTGATGGTGGCGAAATGTGATGCGGCGCAACAACAGGGATTCCGGCGCCAACGTGGAATCTGCACAACAAAACCAAAGTACTTTGCCCCAACGAAACAGTGAGGTTGTCAATCTCACCGGCTTGCGTAACAAAAGATTAAACGATCGAGTGGAAGATGTTTGCAAAGAAAACAGAAACAAGTGCAGCAGATTGTATGCTATGTAAAGAATAGGACCGGGGTCCACAGTTCACTAGAGGTGTCTCTCCCATAAGATAAAAGCATGTTGGGTGAACAAATTACAGTCGGGCAATTGACAAATAGAGAAAGGCATAACAATGCATATACATGATATGATAAATATAGTGAGATTTAATTGGGCATTACGACAAAGTACATAGACCGCCATCCAACTGCATCTATGCCTAAAAAGTCCACCTTCAGGTTATCATCCGAACCCCATTCAGTATTAAGTTGCTAAGCAACAGACAATTGCATTAAGTATGGTGCGTAATGTAATCAACAACTACATCCTTAGACATAGAATCAATGTTTTATCCCTAGTGGCAACAACACATCCACAACCTTAGAACTTTCTGTCACTGTCCCAGATTCAATGGAGGCATGAACCCACTATCGAGCATAAATACTCCCTCTTGGAGTTAAGAGTACAAACTTGGCCAGAGCCTCTACTAATAACGGAGAGCATGCAAGATCATAAACAACACATAAACAATAGATTGATAATCACCATAATCATAGTACTCTCTATCCATCGGATCCCGACAAACACAACATATAGAATTACAGATAGATGATCTTGATCATGTTAGGCAGCTCACAAGATCCAACAATGAAGCACAACAAGGAGAAGACGACCATCTAGCTACTGCTATGGACCCATAGTCCAGGGGTGAACTACTCACTCGTCACTCCGGAGGCGACCATGGCGGTGTAGAGTCCTCCGGGAGATGAATCCTCCGGCAGGTGCCGGAGGCGATCTCCTGAATCCCCCGAGATGGGATTCGCGGCGGCGGCGTCTCTGGAAGGTTTTCCGTATCGTGGCTCTCGGTACTGGGGGTTTCGCGACGGAGGCTTTAAGTAGGCGAAAGGGCAACGCGGGGGGCCACACGAGGGGCCCAGGGGGCAGGCCGGCGCGCCAGGGCCTGGCCGCGCCGCCCTAGCCCCTGGTTGCCTCGTGGCCCCACTTCACATCTCTTCGGTCTTCTGGAAGCTTCGTGCAAAAATAGGACCCTGGGCGAAAGTTTCGTCCAATTCCGAGAATATTTCCTTACTAGGATTTCTGAAACCAAAAACAGCAGAAAACTGGCTCTTCGGCATCTTGTTAATAGGTTAGTTCCAGAAAATGCATAAATATGACATATAATGTGCATAAAACATGTAGGTATCATCAATAAAGTAGCATGGAACATAAGAAATTATCGATACGTTGGAGACGTATCAGGAAGACACATGGGAGTCAAAGCACAACAAATTCATGGCAATAAATAAGGCAATTTAAACACAAGAGCCAATGTAGATATGATCAATAAATATCTACCTCATAATAGATTGCCAATTGTCCTAGGACAAGAGGTATTAGGAAATATTTCCCGGTGGTAGTTTGTAAGTATATGTAAGATCATATTTACACCAAATAAAGCATATGGTAAAAGATAAGAGTTAACCATCATGCAAAGAGAGTTTCTTGATAGCTTCAATTAGTCATACCAACATGCAAAGCAATTAATAGTATTCATACCAACATGCAAAGCAATTAATAGTATGACTTGAAGCACATGGTTTTCCAAAAATGTATTGAGGGACACGTTGTGAAAAACCATGCCAAGAAAAACTTTCACAAATAAGATCCACAAAGATATTAGCAATGAAGCCATTTAAGCAAATTGGAACTTGTTTGAGCAAACATGCCACATAGGAGAGAGATAATTTACAATATCAATTCTATGTGACACAACCTCAAATGTTCACATTTTCTAGGCTTGTAATATGCACAAAGCTTATTACTCCCCCATAATGTGATAAGGAATTTATTTTCACAAGAGGCAAATAAGATCCAACTAGAGATATTAATGGACATTAGAATTTGAATTTCTCATGAAGATGACATACCACATAGAGACTAGATAATCTTGCAATATCAATTCTAAGTGATATTCCTCATGTACACACATTGTTAGGATTGTGAAATTCCCAAAGGAATATCACTCCCCCAAAATGGGATAGTCCATTAATCGCTCATAAGAGCCATATAAGATACAACAAGATGCAAAGAGGCTCCAACACAAACACAAATACATGGTGTGCAACCCAACATACATAGACTTGATTTCTCAAGAAAAGCAAGTAGGAAGCACAACATATACAAACACATGTTAGGAACAAAACTAACACATGCAAAGGGGCGAGTAACTTTCAATATAAATGAGTTGAGCACATGTTACCGAAAGGAGAAACATTATATATATGGTAGAAGCAAGATAATCAAAAGACTTGGCTTGATATAATATAAATGATGAAGATCCCTTAATTCTTCATGATGTAGCCAAGTCTCCAATGCCCTCCAACAAGCACCTATTGATCAAATTTTGGATTGTTGGTCCCCAACTAAGTTGGGTCCTAAGAGGTTAGTCACAATAGGCTTGGCAACCCAAATGGTTCTTTTCTTGACACCACTTTGAGCACCAACATATTTGGCAAACACATTGCCACCCTCATCCTTACGAAGAGAATAAACATCATCAATGGTGATAGAGTTGGATGAGGTACCAATAGTGCACAAGGAGGAGATGTGGCCCTTCTCACGGCATATGTAGCAAGTTCTTTTCTTCTCCTTCTTCTCACTAGATTTCTCCACAATGGGAGCATTGGCTTGATTCTTCTTGGGAAGTGGCATTTCTTCAACTTGAGGTTGAATATGAGTTTGAGCTTGAGGCCGCTTCCCTTTTTGCTTCTTCTTCTAGAGGGGGGTGAATAGGCGGTTTAAAACTTTTACGAGATGGGCTTAACAAATGCGGAATAAAACTAGCGTTTACTTTGTCAAGCCCAAAGCCTATATACTATGGTTCACCTATGTGCACCAACAACTTATTCTAAGCAATACAAGCAACTATGTGATAGCAAGATATATAACTTCAAGCACGATGGCTATCACAAAGTAAAGTGCATAAGTAAAGAGCTCGGGTATAGAGATAACCGAGGCACGCGGGAGACGATGATTTATCCCGAAGTTCACACTCTTGCGAGTGCTAATCTCCGTTGGAGAGGTGCGGTGGCTTAGTGCTCCCGAACGCCACAAGATGCTCACCTTGAGGTGTGGTTGCTCGATGCACACCAACGCCACAAAGGCCTCACCCCAAGATGCGGTACTCACACCACACACCGAGCGCCACGAAGGCGCCTCACCTTATTCTCCGGTGACCCTCGCCACAAAGGCCTAGGTCACGGTTCCACTAAGGGATTTCCTTCGAGGCGGAAACCGGGCCTTACACAAAGCTTGGGGCACGCATCCACAACTTAATTGGAGGCTCCCAACAAATCGCCACAAAGGCCTCAAATCCGTCTAGGGTTCCAAGAACCCAAGAGTAACAACCTTCTTGCTTTCACTTCCACGAATCACCGTGGAGAACTCAAACCGATGCACCAAATGCAATGGCAAGAACACCACAAAGATGCTCAAGTCCTTCTCTCTCAAATTCCAACAAAGCTACAAAAGCTATTGGGGGAATAAGAGAGGAAGAACAAAGGAATTCACAAAGAACACCAAGATCAAGATCTAGAGGATTCCACTCACAAAGAGATGGATTTGATTGGTAGAAAAGTAGATCTAGATCTCCTCTCTCTTTTCCCTCAAATGGGGGCAAGAATCATGGAGGGATTGAGAGATAGAGCAAGCTTCAAGGTCAACAATGGAGGAGAGAGAGAGAGAGAGAGAAGCTACAACCCAAGAGGAAGAAGGAAAAGGCTTAAATAGTGGGGGAGAATTCCTGCTGGGGAGCTGGAAACGTGACTTGGGCCACTGCTGCCATTTTTGGGCGGCACTTCCGCCTGTCGGCGGCATGCTGCCATTTTGGGCTTAATAGCATGGCCAAACCTAAAATATGCTTATTTACCTTAATAACTTTTGCATCCGGACTCCGATTTCGATGATCTTGGGCTCGTTGAAATCACAACAACGAGCTCTACAACAATATGCATAGAATGCATTGAGAAAGGCAACAAGTATCACAAACGAGGATACTAAAAGAAATAACTCAATTTGCACTTTCATCGATATTGCACATGTGAGAGGCTTGAGGAATTGATATGCAATAAAATTGCTAGATAGGCATAGTTGGGATGGATGAATCATGAGGATGATTTAATATACTTCCCAACATATGCACTCATCTCAAATTACTCACATTTGCAATAAAGAGGTTTCATTAAGACTTTTGCAAGAAGCACAATATTTGCAAATCAAGAGATTCATGCCAAGATGCAACCACATGGTTGGATGCTAGAAAAATATGCATGAGAAGATACTTGTTACCGAGATAGCATTGGTGAGGATGTAGTAGATAAGAGTTCATTCATCATCCTAGCTTGACTCCAATTATCATATGGTGACAACACCTTCCTTATAGATGAGACAAGCCTCCATTGCATCTCCAATGTACCTAAAACAACATTCAAGTACATCTTGGTCCCCAAACTTATTGGGTCCAAAATGGTTAGACACACTACAACATATAGGACAAACTCCACAATACTATGTGCATATAGATATGAAATTGAATTTCATGCACATCTTAGCCAAATTAGGATTTGATGGAGTTTACCCTATATATTGGATCAAAGAAAGTAACACATGCCATAAGATATACATATATTAAATATGCATGCACAATACTTTCAAGAACCAAAGGAAGATACAATTTGGACAAAACACCAAATAAATCAAGAGACAATGGTTGTCCAAATTATATCAAAGAATCAAATCAACACAAGATTGACTCCAACGAATTATCTCATTATAAGAAGCTAATTAAACCTAAACACAAAGGAATGAGATAACCAACTCCCAAGAGAGCAAGGTTCCAACAAATAAACCAAACCCTCAACACTTTTTATGATGGCACAAAGTACCAAAAAGAAAATTTTATGTCTCCCAAAACCAAATTTTTGATAAATGTGAAAAACCATGCCAAGAAAAACTTTCACAAATAAGATCCACAAAGATATTAGCAATGAAGCCATTTAAGCAAATTGGAACTTGTTTGAGCAAACATGCCACATAGGAGAGAGATACGGTATCAAATCTATGTGACACAACCTCAAATGTTCACATTTTCTAGGCTTGTAATATGCACAAAGCTTATTACTCCCCCATAATGTGATAAGGAATTTATTTTCACAAGAGGCAAATAAGATCCAAGTAGAGATATTAATGGACATTAGAATTTGAATTTCTCATGAAGATGACATACCACATAGAGACTAGATAATCTTGCAATATCAATTCTAAGTGATATTCCTCATGTACACACATTGTTAGGATCATGAAATTCCCAAAGGAATATCACTCCCCCAAAATGGGATAGTCCATTAATCGCTCATAAGAGCCATATAAGATACAACAAGATGCAAAGTGGCTCCAACACACCTAATACACTTGTCGGTGTATAGGTGCACTAGCTCGGCGAAGAGATAGTGAAATACAAGTAGTATGTGTATATGAGTGGCAATAGCAATCTGAATAAAATATGGCAGCGAGTAAACATGCAAGTAAGTAAGCGGTGATTCGATGTTTGGAAACAAGGCCTCTAGGGATCATATTTTCACTAGTGGACACTCTCAACATTGATCGCATAATAAATAACTTCTTCTCATTTGTGCTACATACACTCTTTGTTGGATGACAAACACCAGTCATGTAGGCTACAACAGCTCCCTCAAGCCGGAGTTAACAAGCGCCACAACATTCGGCATTCATATTTAAGTAACCTTAGAGCATAATAGATCTTTGCAAAATAAACCAAGAACTAACATAGCATACACACTGTCCACATTACACTATGAAAGGAGGAATAGATCACATCAATACTATCATAGTAATAATTAACTCCACAACCTACAAGAGATTATGATCATAGCCTACGACAAGAACCACACGGTGCACACACTGGCACCTTTACACCATGCAGGAGGAATAGACTACTTTAATAACATCACATGAGTAGCACATAGACTAGTAGCGATACAAAGCTCATCATATGTCTCAATCATGCAAAGCAATTCATGAGATCATTGTATTGGAGTACAGAGAGAGATTAACCACATAGCTACCGGTACAGCCCTTAGCCTCGAGGGAGAACTACTCCCTCCTCATCATGGGAGACAGCGATGGCGGTGAAGATGGCGGTGGTGTCGATGGATGGCTCGGTGGGCACTGTCCCATAGGGTGCTTAATGAGAGACTTCGTCTCGAATTGAGTTTCACAGTATGTGGCGCCCGGAGGCTTTCTGGAGTTTCGTCAATCCGTATCGAAGTTTTAGGTCACGAGGTTGGAAGAAGGGCAGGGCGAGGGGGCGCAGGTGGCTCCCCAGGCCAGTGCGTCCCCCTCCTTGGCTCGCGCCGCCAGGTGGGTGTGGGCCCTCCTGCCCCTCTCCATTTTCCAGGGTCTCGTCCGTCTCGGTGAATGAGATGTTTGGTCTTCGCTGCCAATTCCGGAATATTGTCTAACACCCTTTCTTCTGGAACTAAAAACAACAAAATTTGTGAACCGGCACTTCGGCATCTACATAGTTAGTTCTAAAATGCATCAAACGATATAAAGTGTAGGTGCACATGGTGTACAGTCATAAAACTAGTACGGAACATCGTAACAGATACTGACGACTACATCCCCTGTTTAGTTCTTAATGCCTCTAGCAGGTAACCATAAATAACAATATCTCAAGGACATGCTACCAACACACCCTGATCAACATTATTGTGAAGCAGCAGTGATGAATGCAAAGTATTCAAGCAATGATGAAACACAATAGTAAACAACTCAATTCATATAGCAAATACTATGGAATAGTACTTTCAAGACAAGCATCAATAAAGTTTTGCATAAGAGTTAACTCATAAAGCAATAAATTCTTAGTAAAAAGCTTTGAAACAACACAAAGGAAGATATAAGTTTCAGCGGTTGCTTTCAACTTCAACATGTATATCTCATGGATAATTGTCAACACAAAGTAATATAACAAGTGCAATAGGTAAACATGTAAGAATCAATGCTCACAGTTTACACAAGTGTTTGCTTCTAAGATAGAAAGAAGTAGGTAAACTGACTCAACAATAAAGTAAAAGAATGGCCCTTCGCAGAGGGAAGCATTGATTGCTATATTTGTGCTAGAGCTTTTATTTTGAAAACATAAAGAGAGCATAAAAAGTAAAGTTTTGAGCGGTGTTTGTTGTTGTCAACGAATGGTAGTGGGCACTCTAACCCCCTTGCCAGACAGACTTTCAAAGAGCGGCTCCCATGAAATTTTATTTTTGGGTGGCACTCCTCCAACCTTGCTTTCACAAACCATGGCTAACCGAATCCTCGGGTGCCTGCCAACAATCTCATACCATGAAGGAGTGCCTTTTTATTTTAGTTTTATTTAGATGACACTCCTCCCCACCTTTGCTTTCTCAAGCCATGGCTAACCGAATCCCTGGTGCCACCAACAATCAGGAGTATACTATGGAGGAGTGTCTATTTGTAAATTTATGAAAGTTAATAATTTGGGGCTGGGAACCCCATTGCCAGCTCCTTTTGCAAATAAGTGGATGAAGCCACTAGTCCATTATGAAAGTTGCCCAACAAGATTGAAAAGATAAACTCCACATACTTCCTCATGAGCTATAAAACATTGGACATAAATAAGAGGTAACTTTTAAATTGTTTAAAGATAGCACCTGCCACCTATTTTGGAATGCCTGGAGAAATACCACATGTGTAGGTAGGTATGGTGGGACACAATTGGTATAATAGTTTTTGGCTCAAGATTTGATGCACGAGAAGAATCCTCTCAATACAAGGCTAGGCTAGCAAGGTTGTTTTTGAAGCAAACTCAAGTATAAAACGGTGCAGAAGACTCACATATGAACATATTGTAAGCATTATAAGACTCTACACTGCCTCCTTGTTGTTCAAACACCTTAACCAGAAAATATCTAGACTTAGAGAGACCAATCATGCAAACCAAATTTTAACAAGCTCTATGCAATTATTCATTAATGGGTGCAAGGTATATGATGCAAGAGCTTAAACATGATCTATATGAGCACAACAATTGCCAAGTATCAAATTATTCAAGACATTATACCATTTACCACATGAAGCATTTCCTGTTTCCAACCATATAACAATGAACGAAGCAGTTTTCAACCTTCGCCATGAACATTAAAAGTAAAGCTAAGAACACATGTGTTCATATGCAACAGCGGAGCGTGTCTCTCTCCCACACAAGCATGAATTTATTCAAAGAATGAAAATAACAAAACGAAAATAAAAGCACACAGACGCTCCAAGTAAAGTACATAAGATGTGACTGAATAAAAATATAGTTTCAATAGAAGAAACCTGATAAGTTGATGAAGAAGGGGATGCCTTGGGCATCCCCAAGCTTAGACGCTTGAGTCTTCTTGAAATATGCAGGGATGAACCACGGGGGCATCCCCAAGCTTAGGCTTTTCACTCTTCTTGATCATATATCATCCTCCTCTCTTGACCCTTGGAAACTTCCTTCACACCAAACTTAGAGCAAACTCATTAGAGGGTTAGTGCATAATCAAAATTCACATATTCAGAGGTGACAATCATTCTTAACACTTCTTGACTTGCCCAAAGCTTCTGAAAGTTAATGGAACAAAGAAACCCATTCAACATAGCAAAAGCCAGTAATGCTAAATAAAAGGCAGAATCAAGCAAACAAGTAATGGGCCCAGAAAGACAACTTTGATAGAGAATTTATCTTGCTCAAACGAAAACTCAACACTAATGAAAATTGCGATATATCTGAGGATCAATGACGAAATTGGTAGATTTTTTTGACTTTCACAAAGAGAGATCTACTTAAATTGCGGACACACAAAGCAAACTGGCTGCCAGTGAATCCAAATCTAGCATCAACTTTACCATAGAGACTTTACTCGCACAAAAACATGATAAGGAGAGGCTGCTATATAATAAACTTCTACAAGACACAACAAAACAGTGGCAAAATAAACACATGGGGTTATTCCAAGAAGTGCTTTCTCTATAGCCATTAAGATGGGTCAAGAATTTTAATGATGATGCTCTCATAAGGATGAGAGTTGAAGCAAAGAGAGCATCAAAAGCAAGTATGAAACAAATTTAAGCCTAACCCTCTTCCTATGAAAAGGAATCTTGCACACAAATAAATTCATGAAGAACAAAGTGACAAGCATAAGAAGATAAGACACGAGTAACTTCAAGATTCTCAACATAAAGAGGGGAAACTTAATATTATTAAGATGCATACAACCGTGTTTCCCTCTCTCATAATAACTTTCAGTAGCATCATTGATGAAATCCACAATATAACCATCACTTAAAACATTCTTATCATGGTTCATATGCATAAAGGTATCATTATTTTTGACATAAGAAAAACTCTTCTCATTAATAGTAATTGGAGCAGGATCATTATCAAGAATTTGAACATGGTAAACAAGTTGCATACTAAGGGAATGGTTTTTGGCAAGCCCATCATAACTATGACAAGTTTCATAAGGATAATTGTAACATGTGTCATATCCATCTCTATAGCGATTATCTAAACCAGAATATGTAATATCATCATTTTCACTAAAAGTAGAGGTCTCAAATATAGGATCTTCAAGCACAACATCCCCAAGCTTAGAGCTTTCAATATCATCGTTTGAGGGGACATGAATAATGCTATCATCATTACTTTCATAATCAGTACCAAAGAGATTTCCAATATCAAAGGTAGTGTGCTCTTCCAAATCATGATCACTAATATGGGTAAAGGGCATAGGAAGATCATCGTACTCAGATTCATTATCATAATAATCATTAGGAGCAACATACTTACGGTTACCTATTGTTACCTCATACACGCGTGGATATGCCGTTACCTCTTTCTTCTTATTCCCCCTCTTCTTCTTCTTCTTCTTCTTTTCCTTCTCCTCGTTTCCTTCTTTAGGAGGAAGAGGCTTGAAGGGAGGCTTCTCCACAGAACCTGATTTATTTCCAGAAACAATAGAAGAAACTTGGGAGGATTCCCCCTTTTCATTAATAAGTTTGAAACACACAGCGGTCCTATCATATTTTGGCAAAGTGTCATCTTCTAAAATATTCTGTATGTAAGTATTTGTATGGCAATTATTAATGCAATAAGAAAGACACCCATGCAGGACATCATCAATATCAAGATCATTAATATCTAACAAAGAAATTTTTCTTGATAACTCTTCACACTTCAAAAATAAGGTAAGTTCATCATGCTGATTAGGAATAATTTCATCATCACAATACAAATTTGCAGCACTCATGGGGTTCGAATTATCATTGGAGGAGCATTGAAAATTAAAATGACCAACTCTATGGCAAAGTTCACAAATAAAAGGATAGAGGGCACACACTTTTTCACCAAGATCATCTAGAGCCCTAGACCACTTTCTAGTTTTTTCATTCCTATGATGGATACAATATTCTTCTTCGATTTGATTAATTCCACAAGGTCTATGTATTCCACAAAAATTAACATGCTTATAGGAAATAGCATTTTCAGAAGTTTGAACATGTTCATTGCAATCATTAATAACAATTTCATCCTTCATGCAAGCGTCTTTAAAAGGTTCATGATACTTATCAAAATTCTTCCTAGGCAATTCAATGTGAGAAGCAAAAGCTTTATAAAAATTTGCAACAACTTGAGAGTCAAGACCATAAGTAGCACTCATATTTCGAAATTTATCAGTATTCATAAAAGTTTCAATGCATTCATAATCATAATTTATACCTGACTCTTTACCTTTGTCGTTCTCCCAATCTTCAGCGTTCTCCTGAATCCGATTAAGAAGGTCCCATTTAAACTCTTCTTTATTGCGCGTGAATGATCCAGAAACAAGTAGTATCCAACAAGGTTTTATCTTGAAAAGAAAGTCTTGCATAGAAATTATCAATGATGATATTACCAGGAAGCTCATGATTGGGGCATTTGAGCATTAAAGACTTCAATCTCTCCCATGCTTGGGCAATACTCTCTCCATCATGAGGCCAGAAATTATATATTCGGTTTCGGTCTTTGTGAATTTCACTTGGAGGATAGAATTTAGAATAAAATAGAGGCACAATATCCTTCCAATCAAGAGAATGCCCATCCTTCAACAGTTTATACCAATGCGCCGCTTTACCAGACAACGACATAGAGAATAATTTCTTCTTCACTTCATCCATAGAGATACCTGCACACTTGAATAACCCGCATAATTCATGCAAAGAGAGTAAATGATCTCCAGGATGGACAGTTCCATCCCCTTCATAGCGGTTATCCACAACACGTTCAATAATTTTCATGGGTATTTTATACGGAATACTTTCAGTAGGTGGATTTAAAATATCACAAGCATCATTAGAGTTATCGCATATGGGAGATAAAGTATTATCAGAGCAAAATATTTCTTCCAAAGCGGAAGCTAAAAAGATCACAAAAACTAGCTTCCCCAAGCTTAGACTTCTCCATAGCATTAGCAGTAATTGCATTCATACTAATAACATTGCTACTAGCATGCAAATAAGGTTCCATAGGTTTTTTAATTTTCGCATCAAACAATTCTAAATCAGGAAAAAGATTAAAAAGCTCACTAATTTTTTTGTTGTTTTCCATTATGCCTAACTAGTGAAAATAAAAACAAGAAACAAAAAGATGCAATTGCAGGATCTAAAGGAAATAGCTTCGAGCACTTACAACGGCAACAGAAAATAACTTAGTTACCTGGGACCGGAGTATGAGTGCCTTTTACCTTACCTATAACGGCGCCTGGGAAAATATTTTGATGTCTACTCACGCTTCTTTTCCTATAGATAGTGTTGGGCCTCCAAGAGCGGAGGTTTGTAGAACAGCAGCAAGTTTTCCTTAAGTGGATCACCCAAGGTTTATCGAACTCAGGGAGGAAGAGGTCAAAGATATCCCTCTCAAGCAACCCTGCAATCACGATACAAGAAGTCTCTTGTGTCCCCAACACACCTAATACACTTGTCAGATGTATAGGTGCACTAGTTCGGCGAAGAGATAGTGAAATACAAGTAGTATGGATGTATATGAGTGGTAATAGCAATCTGAATAAAATATGGCAGCGAGTAAACATGCAATAGAACAGTAAGCGGTGATTCGATGTTTGGAAACAAGGCCTAGGGATCATACTTTCACTAGTGGACACTCTCAACATTGATCGCATAATAAATAATAACTTCTCTCATTTGTGCTACATACACTCTTTTGTTGGATGATAAACACCATTCGTTGTGTAGGTACGAACCCTCAATGCCGGAGTTAACAAGCTCCACAACATTCGATGTTCATATTTAAATAACCTTAGAGCATAATAGATCTTTGCAAAATAAACCAAGAACTAACATAGCATACACACTGTCCACATTACACTATGAAAGGAGGAATAGATCACATCAATACTATCATAGTAATAATTAACTCCACAACCTACAAGAGATTATGATCATAGCCTACGACAAGAACCACACGGTGCACACACTAGCACCTTTACACCATGCAGGAGGAATAGACTACTTTAATAACATCACATGAGTAGCACATAGACTAGTAGCGATACAAAGCTCATCATATGGATCTCAATCATGCAAGCAATTCATGAGATCA
>CM061750.1:249526520-249712761 GCA_030979885.1 Lolium multiflorum
AAGGGTCTCAACCCATAAGATGCAGCTTTCCATGATCTCTTTCATGGAAACCAAAAAGGATATGGAATCTTATACTACTACATATTATTATACTATATATAAAATAGTTCACATTTTCATGTTCTTCATGCCTCTAAGCAGAAGCTTCACAGTACCGGATTTTTCATGTGATGACATGGAATCATGATTCTCTTAGCTTCAAAAGTCATTGTCCTCGCTAGAGAGAGTTATTGCATCATCATAGGACGTTCGACTAGCTGTCCGAAACACCCGTTTATGCATACACATTCACGATTCCATGATCAGTGTGTCGTGAAAGCATAACCGAACTGGTATCAAATACATCATCCATTACAGTACCGAATAAAAAGATTACAGCAGGTCACATGACCAATACTTACATAAGAGCCGCAATGGCAGGAGATCAACAATCACACATACTTCAGACGAAAGCGTTCGCATGGCCCAAGTCATGCCATAACCCTACAGGCAACTGACTGGGAAGACGTTCCTAGCTCGCATAGACGTCGTCGACCTTCTTCATCTGTCGGATTCCACCAAGTCTGGCCAAGTAAATAGCCAGGGACAAAGCCATGAGTACATTATGAATTGTACTCGCAAACCACCTTAGAGAGAAATAAAGGATATGCATATTTGGCAGTAGCAAGGAACAGGCACTATTCTAGGGTTACAAGGAGGGAGAGATTGGTTCTCTCGAGAGTATGACATCTCCATATCTTTGTTGAAAACCATTTTTGAAAACAAGTTTTCATCTGAAGACTAATAGGTAAGGATGGCCCAATTTTCTTTTCCGGCCATCAGAATGACCAAAAGAACTTTACCAATTTTTCCATCGTACCTCCCAGGTACATTTCCTCCAGTCCCACTGGTATCTTTCCGTACCTCCCAGGTACATTTCCAAAACCTTTTTGGAAAACACTTTTGTAAAATAAAACCTTCCTTTAATGCCAAGTACCGCCATTCCCATGTCCATAACCGCGGACACGGCTATTCGAATAGTTTTACACTCTGCAGAGGTTGTACACTTTCCCCACAAGATCCAAATACTCATCGTGTGGGCATCATCCCTGCATAATACCATATGCCACGACAAGCACCCGATCGCAGTTTTTCGCTTGCTCGCCTTAGCCTAAGACATGCCGCCTAGAGTTGTACCTCCCAACACCAGAGTCCGAGGGGTCGTTTACCCAGGAGTAGCAAATTCCCCGACCAGCTCGACCCTCCGGAATGCCGCGACCAACTGCGGGGCATTATTCAATGGGAGCTCATAGGTTGTACCCCTGCCATCTAAAGAGAAGGAAAGGCGTCCCCAGTACGTCGGGAAGGCCCTGTCGATAGGTGTCCATGCTCGGACTACCCCTTACACTTGCAGGACCAAGACTAAGGCGAGACAAACTACTACGCTACGCCCCGTCCCACTCCAGGGTAATGTGGTTGCACTGGCTAGGTCCGGTTTTGTACTATGGTCACCAAAGTTTTTCGAAAACAATTTTTCTCCACTTTCCTCCAGCAACTTTTCTTCCCAAAAACCTTTTACTTTTCATAAACTCAAACTTGGGCAGGGCTACCCCATTCCAAGATTTTCGAAAGACTTCTTTCTTGAAAACATTTTCACAAACCGTTTTAAAGAGGGCTCCCGACCTATAGTCCGACTTTTCTTTGAAAAGCGGCGACAAGGATGATAAGGTGCTATGCACCATATCACTAACAAGTATTTGTTTAGTAGGTATCAACGAGGGCTGCACCCGTAAGGGTGGAATAATAAAACACCGAGTGGCATGACCACTCACATAAATAAATAAAACATGCAATTTATAAAAGTGCTAATAATGCAAGAGTAAGATAATTAGGATGAGATATGCATCAAGAGGTGGCTTGCCTTGGTTGGCTATTTGTCCGTGGACTTCATCTCCACGAACCTTCCGCTATTCCTTCCTCTTCGAAATCCTCACCAAGATCCTCTCCTTCTTCTCTGATAGTACTCGTATTCTAACGTCGCAAAATAACAGAGAAGATAATCAATCCCTAGTCATAGAATCAAACCACACAACAACACACTACAACAAACCACTAAATCAGAGACACTAAACACATCAAATAATAACACCTAGGGCAAAATGATTATTTTGCTAAAAAGGCTCTGCCTCACAACAAATCATAATCTACACAATCAAAGGTGGCTAATGACCTTTGGAAACCACCAGTAGAGGTCTGGCGCCAAGGTTCATTAAAAAGCATAAATACCACAATTTCCCTATGGGTAAAATAAGCAACAACACCACATTAACAAACCACTCTATAAAAAGGCACACAAAAATTTGGTAAAATCACATAGAGTAAAGCTTGACTTTAAGAAGCTACAGAAATTGGATTCACTAAATTTAGATTTTTAAAACAAAAGATATAATTTTTGTAAAACCAGAAATGGCTTAGGAACGAAATAAATGACCTAAATCTTTCTGTTGCTCACAAAAATACATGCAGCATATCTACTGGAATCTAGTAACATGTGGAACTCACATACACTGGAAGTTTTCGAAAATAAACTTTTAAATATTTAAAAACATTTTTACAAGGCAGAAACCAGAGCCAAACATTTTCAAGGCACACAGTTATCAGAGCATATCCAACTAGTAACAAAGATATCACTGGATAGGCACTGAAAAATGTGATCTATCAAAACTGGTTTGGTATTTTTATGAGCTATAAAATAATTATGACAATTTATATACTAAAAAGGCACCCTGTTTTGGTTATAAATTTCCCAGAAATACAATATAGGTCACAAAAATATTCCCTATGGCCTAAATGTAGAACAACGTGGTATCAATCAGTGGGACTTAGTTTCTTGTGTCAACTGTGTGCACTGATTCTTACATGCTTACTTATTGCACTTATTATATTACTTTGTGTTGACAATTATCCATGAGATATACATGTTGAAAGTTGAAAGCAATTGCTGAAAATTAAATCTTCCTTTGTGTTGCTTCAAAACCTCTTATTAAGAATCTATTGATTTATGACTTAACTCTTATGCAAGACTTTTTTATGCTTGTCTTGAAAGTACTATTCATGAAAAGTTTTTGCTATATGATTCAGTTGTTTAGTCATTATCTATTTGTTAGTAAACTATAGACCATTGCTTTGAGTCACTTCATTCATCTCATATGCTTTACAATAGTGTTGATCAAGATTATGTTGGTAGCATGTCACTTCAGAAATTATTGTTTTTATCGTTTACCTACTCGAGGGCGAGTAGGAACTAAGCTTGGGGATGCTTGATACGTCTCCAACGTATCTATAATTTCTGATGTTCCATGCTAGTGTTATGACAATACCTACATGTTTTGATCACACTTTATAATGTTTTTATGCATTTTCCGGGACTAACCTATTAACAAGATGCCACAGTGCCAGTTCATGTTTTCTGCTATTTTTGGTTCCAGAAAAGCTGTTCGGACAATATTCTCGGAATTCGACGAAACAAAAGCCAAACATCTTATTTTTCCGAGGGACACACGAAGCCAAAGGGGAAGCCTGGGGAGGCCCACGACCTCCAGACCACACTGGGGCGCGGCCAAGAAGGGGGGCGCGCCGCCCTATGGGGTGGGCCCCCTGGCACCCCCTCGCGCCGTCCTTTCGCCTATATAATCCCTCGCGACGTGAAAACCCTCAATCAATCAATCATATTCTAGAAAGACTCTCGGAGCGCCGCCGCCATCACGAAACCTCGTTTCGGGGGTCAGAAGTTCCTTTCGGCACCCTGCCGGGATGGGGATCGACCCCCGGAGCCTTCTCCATCGACGCCACCGCCTCCATCATGCTCCGTGAGTAGTTCCCCCATGGACTACGGGTTCTAGCAGTAGCTATTTGGTACTCTCTCTCCCATGTACTTCAATACAATGATCTCATGAGCTGCCTTACATGATTGAGGTCCATCTGATGTAATCGGTGTTGTGTTTGTTGGGATCTGATGAATTTTTACATTATGATCAGTCTATCTATAAAGTTTGTGAAGTTATTGTTGCTGCAATCTTGTTGTGTTTAATGCTTGTCACTAGGGCCCGAGTGGCATGATCTTAGATTTAAGCTCTATAATTATTGCTTAGATTGTATCTACAAGTTGTTTGTACATGTCTATGTCCGGAACCCGAGGCTTGCTAAAAATTGAATACAATTGCTAAAATCTTGCTTAAACGCCATGATATAAATTGTTGCTCTAAACAGGATACTAAACATCTTAAATTCCAATGTGGCTTTAGTGAAGAAGTTTTAATTGCGAACTATCATTGGAATAATTATATTCATCTTGGGTTCGAAGAAGTAGAACAATTTGTTTTATTTATGGGAGCTTCTGAAATAGAATCCTTCATGTCTAAAAACTATGAAACATGTGTTGCTTGTAAGGACCTTAAAGATTATGTCTCTTCTATCCTTGATTTTTGCGTAGAACATTACAGCAATAATCCTTATATCATTGATTATAAAGAGAGACTCATTCATGCACAAGAATGCACTCACAATTTGCAGGCCTGTGGAAGAAGAAATTGATGAACCTGAAAGCTTATTGGATGAAAAAGAGGAGGAGAGTGATGAACAAAAGGAGGAAGAATGGATTAGCTACCCATGCCAACCTTCTAATGAGAGTAACTCTTTATCTCTTACACTATTTGATTGCCCTCCATGCTTACCAAAGGAGGATGAATATTATGTTCCTGTGGATTCTCTTGAAATATTCCCTATGAGTAAAACTTGTGAGAATAATTATGCTACTATTATCTATGATAATCCATGCTATTTTGATAAATCTTATGATAATGCTTTGTTTGTGCCTGATATCAAAATGCATGGTGCTAAAGAGTTTTGCTTAGCAAATGTTTATGATAAAGCACTAGATGATGGTCCTATGTTACTTGATAATATTAATTGTACTACTAATGAAAATGGGATTGGAGAGGTCTTGACTTTATCTAGGAGTCTCATATCTCTTGAGATTGATCAATCATCTTGTTATATTATTGATAAAAGTGGGTTTGAAAGTTTTTATCCCATTATTTTTGAGCTTGATAAAAATTATGTGTTTGTGAATCATGAAAAGCATGATGTGATAGTTATATTGTTGAGTTTGTTCATGATGCTACTGGAAATTATTATGAGAGAGGAAAATATGGTTGTAGAAATTTTCATGGTACTAAAACACCTCTCTACATGCTGAAAATTTTGAAGTTACTCGTGTTTTATCTTCCTATGCTTGTCACTTTGTTCTTCATGAATTTATTTGTGTACAAGATTCCTATGCATAGGAAGTGGGTTAGACTTATATATGTTTTGAACTTGCTTTTTGATGCTCTCTTTGCTTCAACTCTCATCCTTATGTGAGTATCATTAAAATTGTTGAGCCCGTCTTAATGGCTATAAAGAAAGCACTTCTTGGGAGATAACCCATGTTTTTATTTTGCTACTATTTTGTTGTGTATTGGAAGTTGTTACTACTGTAGCAAACTCTCCTTACCTTTATTTTATTGCATTGTTGTGCCAAGTAAAGTCTCTAATAGAAAGTTGATGCTAGATTTGGATTTCTGCGTAGAAACAGATTTGCTGTCTGTCATGAATTCACGTTTTTCTCTCTGTAGAAGAACCAAAAAAATCAGCGAAAATTCATGCATGATCCTCAGATATGTACGCAACTTTCATTAGTTCTGAGTTTTCTGATTTGAGCAACGGAAGTACGTCAAAAAAAATTGTGTTTACTGTCTGTTCTATTTTGACAGATTCTGTCTCTGTTTTTTGCATTGTCTCTTGTGGATTTTAAGTAAGGCTTTCTAGACGTGGAGAGCCGTAGCTAATGTTTTATTGAGTTCTTGCAATGTGTCACTACAGGACTAAAGTGGATTAATTTTTTTGAAGTACTAACCCCTCTAATGAAGTTTATGAGAAGTTTGGTGTGGCAGAAGTTTTCAAGGGTCAAGAGAGAAGGGTGATATAATGTGATCAAGAAGAGTGAAGAGCCTAAGCTTGGGGATGCCCCCGTGGTTCATCCCAGCATATTTCAAGAGGACTCAAGCGTCTAAGCTTGGGGATGCCCAAGGCACCCCTTCTTCATCAACTTATCAGGTCATCTCTAGTGAAACTATATTTTTATTCTTCCATATTTTATGTGCTTTACTTGGAGCGTCTGTGTGTTTTTATTTTTGTTTGTGTTTGAATAAATTTGGATCCTAGCAATCCTTGTGTGGGAGAGAGACACGCTCCGCTTTTTCATTAGAACACTTGTGTTCTTCGTTTTACTTTAATATTCATGGCTAAATCTGAGAGCCGCAACACTTATTGTTATTTGGGTAGAAACAGAAAATGCTTCATATTGTCTTGAATAATTTGATACTTGGCAATTGTTTTGAGCTCTTAAATAGATCATGATTAAGCTCTTGCATCATGTAGTTTAAACCTATTAGTGGAGAACTACCGTAGAGCTTGTTGAAATTTGGTCTGCATGATTGGTCTCTCTAAGGTCTAGATATTTTCTGGTAAAAGTGTTTGAGCAACAAGGAAGACAGTGTAGAGTCTTATAATAATGCTTGCAATATGTTCTTATGTAAGTTTTGCTGTACCGGTTCATACTTGTGTTTGCTTCAAACAACCTTGCTAGCCAAAGCCTTGTACTGAGAGGGAATGCTTCTCGTGCATCCAAAACCTTGAGCCAAAACCTATGCCATTTGTGTCCACCATATCTACCTATTATGTGGTATTTCCTGCCATTCCAAGTAAATACTTCATGTGCTACCTTTAAACAATTCAAAATCTATTATCTCTTATTTGTGTCAATGTTTTATAGCTCATGAGGAAGTATGTGGTGTTTATCTTTCAACCTTGTCATTTACTTGACAGACTTTCACCAATGGACTAGTGGCACATCCGCTTATCCAATAATTTTGCAAAAAGAGCTGCGGGGTTCCCAGCCCCAATTAATCAACTTTCATTAATAATTCTCTTCACGTGTTTTGCCCTGATCTATAGTAAGCAACTTAATTTTGCAAATAGACACTCCTCCATGGTTTGTGAATGTTGGAAGGCACCCGAGGATTCGGTTAGCCATGGCTTGTGTAAGCAAAAGGTTGGGAGGAGTGTCATCAATAATGAAATTAAAATACATGTGTAAACAAAAGAGAAGAGGGATGATCTACCTTGCTGGTAGAGATAACGTCCTTCATGGGAGCCGCTCTTGAAAGTCTGGTTGATGAGGTAGTTAGAGTGCCCACTACCATTTGTTGACAACAACAAACACCTCTCAAAACTTTACCTTTATGCTCTCTATATGATTTCAAAACTTGAAAAGCTCTAACACATGATTTAATCCCTGCTTCCCTCTGCGAAGGGCCTTTCTTTTACTTTATGTTGAGTCAGTTTACCTACTTCTTTCTATCTTAGAAGCAAACACTTGTGTCAACTGTGCATTGATTCTTATATGCTTACTTATTGCACTCATTATTTTACTTTGTGTTGATAATTATCCATGAGGTATGCATGTTGAAGTTGAAAGCAATTGCTGAAACTTAAATCTTCCTTTGTGTTGCTTCAAACCTCTTATTAAGAATTTATTGCTTTATGAGTTAACTTTTATGCAAGACTTTTTGATGCTTGTCTTGAAAGTACTATTCATGAAAAGTTTTGCTATATGTTATCTATTTGTTAGCAAACTATAGATCATTGCCTTGAGTCACTTCATTCATCTCATATGCTTTACAATAGTATGATTAAGATTATGTTGGTAGCATGTCACTTCAGAAATTATTCTTTTTATCGTTTACCTACTCGAGGGCGAGTAGGAACTAAGCTTGGGGATGCTTGATACGTCTCCAATGTATCTATAATTTCTGATGTTCCATGCTAGTTTTATGACAATACCTACATGTTTTGCTCACACTTTATAATGTTGATATTTCAAAAGATAGTATAGCATTGTGTAGCTAAAGCTTAACCAACCATCTGGATCCCTCAAGTTGCAAATGAAGTACATACAAAATACTGCACACACACAGATCAAGGTATAAAATCGAATGATCTTATAATATATATATTATTTTGATATATGGGAAGAAAATGTCACTCAAAATAATTAGCCATAAACTTACATATTTTTTCCGAAGAGGCCGGCAAAAGAATTCCATTAGTTGCTTTGAACAAGCGATTGAATAAAGATTTAGTCAGCTCTTCTCGAAAGACTTAACAGAAGAAATGGTCGCCTCATCTTGAAAGACTTACATAAGCAACAGGGGATCACGATCTTGACAACAATCTTCATCTTCACGATAAATCTACTTACTTACTTTGATACAACACAAGCCATAACCAAAACAAAATCAACTTTTAGGACCTGACAGCAGGTCGGGGATGGAATAATAATATAATACTATTTCAATATTACCTCAGAATCATAGACACATCTTCAAATACTCCGGTACCTAATTTCATGAACTGAAGAAAAGCTTGATTTCATTTCTGGTGTAACATTGACTAAGAGCTAACCAGGAAGCAGAACGTTCAGGTGCAATCACATATTAGAGTAAGGAAGCAATTGTCTATCAGCCAATGTGATGCTATTAGTAGTCTAATTGTCATTATATAACTTCATAAAGAAACTTTTGGAACTGGAGGAAGATTTTTCATGAGAAAACTTTCTATAAATAACTTCCAAAGAACTCACATCGCTTCATAAAGCAATGCGCAACGGAAGATAAAATCCCATAAATATGTACCTTGAATAGGCAATCAAATAATCAGAATTTGATGATCTTTTTCCTGGTGCTTGATTACAGCCTTCTGTTGGAAATCTAAATATGTGGCACGCGTGACAATATGTCAAGCAAATGGTGTAAGATTTTTAAGAATAGTGACACTAGTAGAAAACGGGTCTTTTATCCGTAGCTGCAAGGAGCATTAGCACCGGATTTGGCACGAACCGGTGCTAAAGGGGTCATTAGCACCGGTTCGTGAGGTCTGGACGTCCCCGCGGCATTAGCACCGGTTCGTGCGGGACCTTTAGCACCGGTTTGTAACACGAACCGGTGCTAAAGAGTTGGCGTCAGCCGCGAACCCTTTTGCACCGGTTCGTGTTACGAACCGGTGCAAAAGGGTAGACCTTTTGCTCCCCACGCACCTCCACACACACCCCCCTTGTGGATCGCCTTTTTAAACACTGTAAAATAGAAAAGAAAATGATAGAAAATTCAAAAAATAAAATGTTTTCAGATTCTTGTATGTCACGCAACCTACTATTAGGAAAAATTAACAAATTTCAATTTCAATTTTTTTGCAAAAAAAGTTTGAAAAATGGTAAAACCGCATTAACTTTTGCATAGGACGTCGGAAAAAAACGTATAATATATCAAAATCATCGTGGGAAAAAGTTATATTTGATATCACCGGGGTTTACCCGCTTAGCCAATTTTTAGATTCTCAAAATTCTAAATGAAAATATGAAAGCAGGATCATTTTAGTTTTTTTCCAGAAATTTAGAAATTTAGAATTTTATATATTTTTTATTTTTCAAAATTAAAATTAATAATTGCCTCCTGCATAAAGATTACTATTAATTTTAGCAAATTATAAGTTGTTAAAATTTTCAGGTTTTAGGTTTGGCAAAAAAATTAGAAAAATTGAAAATTGAAAATAAATAAAAATAATACAAATTATAAAGTTAATGTTTATTTATTTATTCAAGATTATTATTATATCATTACTTTTGTTTATTAAAAGAATTATTTGAAATTCGAACAATAAAGAAATATGACATCGACCGATATGTTAATAGGATTGATATCATACAACTATCACATACATGCGCGCGAAGCACTTGGATGCGGGATGGAAAGGAACTTGGAAGTTAAGCGTGCTAGTGCTAGAGTAGTGGGAGGATGGGTGACCGAGCGGGAAGTCTGAGCACGAGTAAGTAATTAGACTAGAGATAATGATAGTTATAGACTAAACTTGTGAAATAACTAAAATATTAGAGATTCTGAAAAAAAAATAAAGAGGGAGTGAAAAATAATTCGATTTTTTTTTCGAATTTGGGATATTTTTCTTCAGACCCTTTAGCACTGGTTCATATTACGAACCGGTGCTAAAGGTCCTCTCGCTCGGGCGCCCGACAGCCGCCACGTGGTGCCCCCTTTAGCACCGGTTCGTAACTGAACCGGTGCAAAAGGGGGGGGGGGCTTTTGCACCGGATGCTTTGCACCGGTTGGGCATCCGGTGCATATGGGCCTTACCAACCGGTGCAAAAGCACCATTTTCCACTAGTGTGACCTAAATAGAATTCTACTTCATTCATGGGCTAAACATAACTCACAATCTCACTTCACGTTTTTCATCAAGTATAGGAACTAAGTAAAAAGTATAATGCATCGATAAATGAATGGATAATAACTTGTATAATATCTGAATCATGAGGTGCCAATTTAGTTTATCTCACAGAGATTTATTTATTTGCAATATAGAACAGAAAACTCATATCTTGTTTATAATGGTTACTGCAAAAAGAAACCCTTATGCCCTTTCCTTATTAAAGAGTACAAGAAATGACTGATTACCTATATACACCTTATTGCACAACATTTAGATTATGAGGCAAAGGTAAGAACAAATTTTAGAAATTACATATATCCTGCAACGACGATTATCTCTACTACTAACATAGTAACAAGGACCAGAAAATCTTAGTGTGTAAATTACATAAGACTCTTCAGCAGCTAACGGATTCGCCCAGTCACTGAACTGAGTTACGTGAAATTCAATTACGACCATAGCATAAGTACCACTCCTTTTCCCCTTTATCATGAGACAACCAGACAGAATCAGATGCCAAAATCCAATGTAAAATTAACATGGAATTTTCTGAAACGAACTAAAAAAATGAACTCAATAGCCTCACCTGTCATTGTTCATGAACCCTGCTACGCTGCCCCCATATCCTGAAATATCCATGAAAAGTAAAATCAAAATAAAAGGCATGTACTATGAAAGCAAACAAGAGTGTACATAATTGACCCTCTAATTTTTCGAAGCCGAAGGTTAATTCACGACCAATGACATTTAAAAATACTGGTAATTCATGAACAATTATCAAGTCAAGTAAAAAAACACCATGATCATGAGCCGACTAACAAGTACAAATTCTTACTTCAACTTCGATGATGGAGCTTATGGGTATTACAAAATTTATTGAAAATATGTAACAAAGAGCCTGCCTGCTCACTACAAACAAATGCAGAATGGATTTTAAGTACAACTGAAATATGCTTACGTCAAGAAAATGCAATCTGGATTGTAAGTACAGCTGAAATATGCTTACATCAAGATTAGCGAACAAGCCAAGGTGAGCTAGCTGCCAACATGTGCTCTCCTCCAGAACTAAACGTGTATTCGGATTCGGCAAACAACTGCCATGAAGATTGGCTCCAACCATATCGGAGGTTGGCTGAGTGCCAAGTAAATTGACAAATGAACCACGTTATTCCCCTTGGGAAAACTAAGAACACGCCTGCATCAAAGCCACCGATGTTACCAAAATAAAACATTCTGAAAGATTTCTGACGCTACATCTTATAGTAAGTGAAGAGGACAAGGGGTCACCATTTGTACGCACCGACAACAAATACATCCTAGTTCATCCTGTTGTGCATGCTGAAAATTTATGATTGTCCAAGTGAACCACAAAGTATGTAGGTCCTTCGGCTGGCTATCCCTCGTGCTTACTACTTCCGTCTGGGCCACCAATGCTACCAATAGAATTGACGTTAGGAATCAGGCTGAAGCAATATGAACAAGAAACTCTAGGAAAACAGCAAAAACAAATCGGATTGTTTTAACTAAAAGAAAAAAATCAAATGAACAATCAATAGGGGGCCTCTCGGATCCATGCACCTGCAGACCGAGATCGAGGCCTCCATGCCCAGTTCTGGAGCGTGGATGCCAGCCGTCTTCGGCGACGCTAGGTTCGCACGATGTGGGCGCCCTGCCGTTGTCCTCCATGCGAGCACTCTGTCGTCGCGGAGAGGGAGGGGAGTACTGGGTCGTGGTGGCGCCTCCTCCACTTGGGCTTCGGTGGGCAAGTTCCCAGAGATACGGAGGGGAGTGAAGGCGGAGGGGGGAGGTGTGCGGGCATCAGCTGAGCAGTGCGAGAGCAGGGAGAGTAAGCACGATGGTCATAGGTGGCGGCCTGGCCAAGGAGAGCGGAACCATAGACTCAGATGCAGAGAGGGACGGAAAAATGGTGCAACGAAGGGCAGCGACGAAGATATTCGGTGGGAGGGACGAACCCCATGTTGGCGCGGCCCAGATAGGCGTGTGCGGAACGGGACTACGACGAGGACGACAAAAATGAAATCGTTAGAAAAAGGCCGACCTTCGCGAAGGGAAGACAACTCGCTCCGCACGTGACAAGTGGCACGCTGTGGTGCTATAAAATCTCAGGAAGTGGTCTCCCTGCTCGACACGTGTCGCAAGGGGAAGCAAGGTGGGGATGAGGAAGGAGAGAGAAGACAGGGGTTGGGTTGTGTTAGCTTTTTCCCTTTTTTCTAAATTTGTTTTTTCAAAATGAAATATCTTGAGAACCGTAAAACCAATTTACGAACCATTTCACTTTTGAGACCCTCTCGTCGAGATCTTCAAAACGAGATCCCATGTTGATAGGTTTTTAGATATTTTTTTCGTACTTCCTATACAACTATGGTTGTAATTGTGGTGTCTACCTAACTGTACTCGTGTTTCAACTAATAAGTACTTCTGTTTTTAGTGTATTTGATGCAGTTTTTTCCCTTTACTCAGTAATTGTACTTAGTCGTGTGCGCTACTGTACTTGTGCTTCTGTACCAATACTTCTTTGTGTGCACGACTGTACTTCTATACCTGTAGTTGCTCGTGTGCGCGGTTGTACTTCTGTACCTGTACTTACTCGTGTGTGTGACTATACTTCTGTAACTGCACTTGCTTGTGTGCGTGACTGTACCTGTATTTACTCGTGTGTGCAACTGTACTCGCTTATTTGTGACTGTACTTCTACTCGCTCGTGTATGCAGTTGTACTTGCACTTGGATATCCGCTATGTTGTAGTCGCCGCCCCTCACAGTACTTGTGTTGCATATGTAGTTGTACCTATGCATTATACGTACTGTACTCGAGCATGCTACTGAATTGTACTCACACTTGTAGTTTTGTACTTTGTACCTATGTTTTCGTAAGAAAAAATAACGAACGAGGACATAGTCGTTTGTAGTGAGCAAGCTAGTTACCATTTTGTAATCGATCCATTAACGCGAGCGTTAGCTGGCTAGCAAGCTTTGGTGGATTGTATGCTCACGCGCAGCACGTACTCGCGCGGGAGCGCGTACGGAGCGCAACGTATGGAGCGCCAGAGCGCGGGACGGGAGGAGCGCGTACTCGTGCGTACTCGTGCATGGGACAGGATTCGCACGCTCGCGTCGCGGCGGTGAGGACACGCGTCAACTTCGCGGGATGCGGTTTTCCCTTCGTAAAGGTCTCCCTTTTTGTAGTGACACCCATAGGTTCCCTATTCTACCAGGCCCACTACGACCAATCTTTAGGTTCCTTATTCTACCAGCCGCACTATGACCAATCTTTTTGTCGGGGTGTCACTAGAAAATGGGAGACCTTTACAAAGGGAAAACCGCGTCCCGCGAAGGTGACGCGTGTCCTCACTGCCGCGACGCGAAAGCGCGAATCCCGTCCCGGGCGTGAGTACGCGCTCCTCCCGTCGTGCGCTCTTGTGCTCCGTACGCGCTCCCGCACGAGTATGCACTACGCGTAAGCATACAATCCACCAAAGCTTGATATCCAGCTAACGCTCGCGTTAATGGATCGATTACAAAATGGTAACTAGCTTGCTCACTACAAACAACTATTTCCTCGTTCGTTTTTTTCTTACGAAAACATAGGTACAATGTATAAAACTACAAGTGTGAGTACAATTCAGTAACATGCTCAAGTACAGTACGTATAATGCATAGGTACAACTGCATATGCAACAGAAGTACAGTGAGGGGCGGCGACTACAGCATAGCGGATATCCAAGTGCAAGTACAACTGCATACACGAGCGAGTAGAAGTACAGTCGCACAAATAAGCGAGTACAGTTGCACACACGAATAAATACAGATACAGTCACGCACACAAGCAAGTACAGTCACGCACACGAGTATGTACAGGTACAGAAGTAAAGCCGCGCACACGAGCAACTACAGGTACAGAAGTATAATCGTGCACAGGAAGAAGTACTGGTACAGAAGCACAGGTACAGTAGCGCACACGACTAAGTACAGTTACTGAGTAAAGGGAAAAAACTGCATCAAATACACTAAAAACAGAAGTACTTATTAGTTGAAACACGAGTACGGTTAGGTACACACCACAATTACAACCACATTAGTATAGGAAGTACAAAAAAAATATCTCAAAACCTATCAACATGGGATCTCCTTTTGAAGATATCGACGAGAGGGTCTCAAAACTGGAAATGGTTCGTAATTTAGTCTTACGGTTCTAAAGATATTTCATTTTGAAAAAACGAATATAGAAAAAAAAAAGCTGACACAACCCAGCCTCCCATGTCTTCTCTCTCCTCCCTCATCTCCACCTTGCTTCCCCTTGCGACACGTGTCGATCAGGGAGACCACTTCCCAGGGATTTTCTGGCACCACAACACGCCACTGGTCGCGTGCGGAGCGAATTGTCTTCCCTTTGCGAAGGTCGGTCTTTTTCTAACTATTTCGGGAACCTATTCCTCCTTTTTAAGTGGCGCATGCTCAGCGTCGGTCGGCCGATCTGGCCAAGAAAATCAGTTGTAATCTGCGTCGTCCGATCGCGATCCAACGACCAGAACAAGCCACATCGCAGTTTAGCATTTTGGCTCTTAGTTTTTGAGAAATAAACCCGCGGTCGTAACTTCTTCACTGAAGAACGAAAAGGTGTATCTCTTTGTCTCTATTCTTCTCGGTATTTACTACAAATATGGCACCGTGCTGATTCATCTCTAGGGCAGAGGGTGTTGCAACAAAAATAGTCACCCCGTATACAAAAAAAATATACTTCTATAACAAAACGTCGCAACATTTTTTAAAAATAATGTCACAATAAAGTGGTTAAACTAACAAATTGTTTTGTTGGAGATCAATTTGCAACAATAGTAGCCAATATTATTAACAAAAACCGGAGACTATTACAACACAAATCCATATGTTTGCAAAAAAATAGAAGAAAACATTAATTTGTTACATATTGAATTACAACAAAAGTCACCAACTTTTTTTACAAGAAGTCACAAACGATTACAATAAAAAATCAATATGTTTGCAAAATGATGCAAAGTGGTCAAGCGACATTTAATTTGCTACAGATTGAATTACAACAAAAGTCACAAACTATATTTACGAAGGGTGTCAAACAATTACAACAAAAGTCTATATATTTGCAAACACTGCAAGAGTGGTGAAGCAACAATTAATTTTTTACATATTGAATTACAACAAAATTCACCAGCTATTTGTACAAAAGTGAGAAACAATTAAAACAAAAATATATATGTATGCAAACATTGCAAAGTGGTCAAGCAACATTTAATTTGGTACATATTTAATTACAAGAAAAAACATCAACTATGTTTACAAAAAGTCACACACGAATACAACAAAAATCTGGTGCACAAAAGAAACGAAGCAGCACCAGCAATTGGTTCCTATGTGTCTTGAGTGCTGGGCCAAAACGTGTGGGCGAACAAGTGATGGGCCATGTGGGCGCAGGTGATGGGCCAGATTCCAGCCAAACCAGCGATTCGCCGGCCCAGCAGCGAGCGCGGACCGAGCGACCGATCTTTTTCTCTCGATCGGTCGCCGGATCACAAGCGTTTTCCTTTTCAAATAGTGTAGAAGCTAGGATTCCGAATAGTCGGTCTTGTTCTGGGCGTTGGCCTCAAAAGAACTACACGAGAGTTGCAGCAATGGCTAACTTTTCGTCTAATCAAAATTCGAGTCTAAAAATGACGGCTATGAGCGTATTTAAAGGAGCAAAAGGTGGGGTCTCGGCCAGCCATAGGTATGGTGGCCGAAACAAACCCTAGAAGGCCTTTCCCCGTCCAGTATGGACTCTAAACTGTGGTTGACTTAATTCCTTCGAAAATAACATGGGCCTAGCCCAAAACTAAAGGTGACGCAGCACCACATTATGCTATGGACGAAATTCTGAAGTATAATCTTGTGTATTTCATCCAAGTTTTGAATCATCATTATGGTGGCTTCAAATATCTGAAGTCTCCACTTGTGGCGTCCTCTTCAATCCTCACATGCTTGCTGCCATCTCCATGCACGATTATGCTCCAATGCTTGTCCCTATCGTCCATGCTAGATCCATCATTACTAAGAGTAACAAGCGCGTCTGATTTAGGCAGCATCATATTCCCATGTATGTGAGGAATAGTTCCAAGAAACGAAAGTACTGATAGTTAAGTTGTTTAGCACGAGCTCGAGTGATCGGTCCTTGTATTTGTTTGACTTAGGTAATACGGTTGTATCAATAGATGGGATGTCCTCATCATAGGATTTTTCCGGGTCATTACAGATCGGTCCTCCCGATTGTAATATGTAACCACCATGTATTGGCAATATATATATATATATATATGGAAGCGTGCACCATATTGGTTGCACATGCCACAAGCCTTATTTTTTTATAGGCACGAAGCAGCAGCCCCAAAAGATTGATTCGACGCTTTTTCCTGATGTCGTTTGTGGGACGTGACTGGAGATGCTCTAACCCTAATTAATTGATGGATCTACTAAGTTTACCCATACTCACATGGCCATCATGACCATTACTAGGCTTACTTGTTCGGTTGCTTCCGTTTTCTTTGCAAGTCTACAACTATGTTCTGCCCAAGGGCGGACCTACCATGCCTGTTGCCCGGGCGGCTGTCCGGGCTTCCGCCGGCCGGCAAGCTATACTTTATACATATTAACACGTATTAACATTGTTTGACACTATTTGACATTGTTTAACACCGTTTGCCCAGGCTTCAAAATAGTCTTGGGTCCACTTATGGTTCTGCCTTTGAACTTGTTAAATGTGAAACACATGATGTTTGGGTGGAACTGGCTCAACACTCTGGGGCGTGGTCTATCTCATTATATAGGGGTAACAAGAGGTACGTAAAAGTTATAGGTTACATGTACAGATAAATGTACAGTCTAACACCCTCCTTCAATCTTAACTATGGCCTAAAGTATTCAGTAAGTTAAGATTGCATCGTCTTGTGAACAACAAAAGCGACAATGGTTTAGTGAAGATATCAGCAAGTTGTTCCTTGGAGGAGATAAATTTGATCTGCAGGAGCTTCTGTGCAACTCGTTCTCTCAGAAAATGATAGTCAACCTCGATGTTTTTCGTTCGATCATGAAATACCGGGTTCGAAGACAGGTATGTGGCACCGATGTTATCATACCAAAGGACAGGTGGATGTTCTTGGGAAATCTTCAACTCTCGAAGCCAAGACTGAACCCAAATGAGCTCTGCGGTGGCATTGGCAGCGGCCTTGTATTGAGCTTCAATACTACTATGAGACATTGTAGCTTGCTTACTAGCAGTCCAGGCGATCAAGTTAGGACCAAAGAAGACTACATAGCCCCGGTTGATCGCCGGTCATCTGGGTTACCAGCCCAATCCGCACTAAACGCCAAAAGCACGCTAGAGGGTGCTGCCAAAGGTGAAGACCATATGTGATAGTGCAAGGAACATAGCGCGGGATGCGCTTAATAGTAGACCAATGAATATCCCGTGGCGCATGCAGATACTGGCAGACACGGTTAGCTGCATAGGAAACATCAGGCCATGTAACAGTGAGATACTGGAGAACCCCAACAACACTCCTTACACAGTTGCATCATTAGCAGATAGTAGAGTACCATCAGTAGCAGAAAGCGTCTCATTGGAAGACATCGGTGTAGTGGCAGCCTTGCACTCAAGAATACCGGCACGCCGCAATAGGTCTAGGGAATACTTCTGGTGAGAGAGAGCAAGACCATCATTAGGATACGTGACCTCCAGCCCAAGGAAAAAAGTATAGCTTTCCCAAATCCTTGACAGCAAAGTACATGTTCACCTATGGACGCTGAAGAAGGAACAGTGAAGAGTCAGCTGTGGAGGGCACGAACCCATGAGTGCGGAGAGATGCGACAAGCCATGCATGCCAGGCGCGGGGGACCGGTTTCAGACCATAGAGCGCTTTCACCGAGCGACAGAGTTGCTGAGGATGATCCGGATCAACAAAACCATGGGGTTGGCGCATGTACACCTCTTCCTCTAAAACACCATGGAGAAAAGCATTATGAACATCCAACTGACGAAGATTCCAGCCCCGAGTAACAGCAAGTGAAAGTAGTAGCGGAACAGTGGTGGGTTTAACCACATGACTGAAAGTATCCTTATAGTCAAGCCCATACCTTTGCTTGAAGCCTTTCGCAACCATTCAAGCCTTGTATCGCTCAATGGACCCATTAGCATGCTTCTTAACTTTAGTCCACTTGGAGTCAATGATGTTGACACCAGGATGTGGAGGGAACTAGCTGGCAGGCACCATTATGATGAAGAGCCCGAAACTCAAGGTCCATAGCAGCGCGCCGGTGAGGAATGCTCATCGCAGCCTGGTAGTGATGGGGCTCAGCAGCGGAATCGTACTGTGCTTGAGCTAAGCATGAAGTGATCCAGGCAACAATGCCATCAGTGCGTTCCTTTGGCCGGTGAATACCGCAGCGACTGCGCGTGTGAGGGCACTGAGCAACAGGTGCAGGAGGTGGCGCCGCAAGCTCATCGCTGCGCACGGACGAAGGTGACGATGTATCAGTCGTAGTCAAGACAGCGGGCGAGGCGGGAGGCGACGGCCCGATAGTGGGTGAGGCGGGGGGGCATCGGCCCAGCAGTGGGCGATACTGGGCCCGACCCAGCGGGCGGTGGAGAAGGAGGCCGGTCAGCCAGGCCAACAGCGTGGGTGGTCGACGTGAGCACCTCGGAAACCGGCGTCGGTGCATGGACCATGCACCGATCGACGTCGGCGTCAACAGGGGCAGCAACAGGAGGGTTGAAGACGTCCAGAAGATGTAAGCTAGCTCCACGCCCAGTACCTGCACCATGATTAGGTAATAATACAAGCGAATATGCAACATCATCAAATTGGCCAGGACTGACAGAAGTAGAGTTTGTGGGTGGCACAGAAGAGGATGATGACATATTCGAGAAGGGAAATAGATTCTCATCAAAGACAACGTCTCGAGAGATGTAAACATGATTCGTGGGAACATGTAGGCACGTATATACTTTATGAAGATCACTATATCTAAGAAAGACACATTTTTTAGAACGAAACTCTTTAGATTATTGTAGGGCCTAAGATGAGGCAAACAAGCACAAGCAAAGACTTTGAAAAACGTATAGATTGGGAGCTCCTTAAACAAAAGTTCAAGGGTTGTCTTCATGTTTAGTAGTCTAGTGGGAGTTCTGTTAATCAAGAAACAAGCGCTGGAAAAAGCATTACTCCAAAACCAAAAAGGCACATAAGCATAGGCAAGTAGTGTAAGGCAAGTTTCAACGATGTGACGGTTCTTGCGCTCGACCGCACGGTTCTGCTTATGTGTATGTGGGCAAGAAGCACGATGCAAAATCCCAAGTTTATTAAAGAAGGTGTTGAGGTTGCGATATTCTCCCCCCCCCAATCCGACTGGACATGAATAATATTATACTTGAGAAGACGCTCAACGTGTATTTGAAATTGCAAGAAAACATTAAACACATCATCTTTACTCTTAAGTAAATAGAGCCATGTAAAGCAACTATATGCATCAATGAAACTGATATAATGATTATGACCACTGATTGAGGTTTGGGCCGAGCCCGTGATGCATGTAAAATGCATACATGAATTGTGTCCTTTATCATACTGAATTCTCACAAATTTGCAACATATATGATGATAATACCATGTTTTACATTGATTTATGGGGATTTACCAATGATCCCTGCAGAACAGGAATTCCCTGTTTCGCTTATTTTTTTACTTTCAGAGACCTATACGGAGTCAAATTGACCTGGGATTTTTGGAGCATCATTTTTCATTGGGAGAAGCACCCTGGAACCTGGAAGCACACCTGGATGGGCCTAAGGCCCAAAAGAGACCAGGTGGCGCGTCCTACATGTCTGAGCGCGTCACCCGGGGTCTTTCGGCCATCAATCATCCAATGTACTTGATTCTTTCGCCCACCGACGTATTTTGACCTAAAAATCACTTTATATATGGTCGTAAATAGTTGTCGGGAGGAGAATGCCGCAGAAGACAGAAACACGAAAACAGTGGTTGCAGCAGCGAAGATTGGAGGGGGAAACTCCACCGGGATCACCGCCTGAGGGATCTCCATCTTCTCCAATGCCTTCATCGTCACCATGATCAAAGGGGAGTAGTCCACCTCTGGACTACAGGTGGTGGCAGTAGCTTCATCTATTGCTCTCATGTTCTTCATAGTTCTTAGTGCCATATGAGCTGCCCTACATGATTATGGCCATATTTGTAATACTTATGTAGTGGATCCTTATTCTATGATATTGTGCTATGAGATATTATCATATTATGTGCAAGATGTATTGATATATGCATATTATATACTCCGTTCTTATATGCAAGAGCATGTGTGGGGTGATGTGTGTACTACATGGAGTAGCATGGTTTTAGTGATTGAATAGTGACAACAAATTCATGATCTATTATGGTTTTGCCTTTTCCATTGCTACCTTCCTAGGGATGAAGTGAATGCATGTGCTATCACTACAAGAAATCTGCCATAATATGACGTTTTTTATGACTGGAAATCAAAATGTCATAGCTTTATGACGTTCCTAGCTTTGACCGTCGTTGGCCACTCGGGGGGGGGGCAAAACCCTAGAAAATCGTGACGTTATTGGGCAAAAACGTCATTCGCAATTTAGGTCAAAACGTCATTAGCAAAATTAAGTGTCCTACGACGTTTTTCCACTGCCGATTGCGACAAATCAATAACGTCATTGGCATTTGGCTCAATACAATGGTATGTGTTTGGCTGCCATGCCATCCATTTTGCCTATGTGTCCCTTTTCGGGTCCCACGCGCCTCACACGTGTCACTAGAAGCAACTGGCTTGAACTAACTGACATGTAGGACCAACTGATACGCTTGGGACCAAGGCGTCTTGTTATTTGTTTTCTCTGTGCCGTCCACCATTTTAATGGGCTGCTGGTGATATCCTCCTCTTTTGGGTTGTACTCTACTAGGCTGCTGGTGATATTTTCTTCTTTTGGGCTCTCCTCTGCTGGGCTGGCCTACCCTAATATATATGTGACAGCCCAACATGGTGGTTGAATTGCTGGCACGACGGCCCATCCGGGGTTGGAGTGGCTCCCGATGGAAATAACTGGCAAAAATTGCGCTTGCGGGGACTCGAACCCTCGACCTGGCGCTGTCGCACTACCACTCCCAACCGCTTTGCTACAATAGTGTTGTTGACACAAGTATGGTTGTCCGTGTATATAGACATGATAGACTAATCAATTGTCTTCAAAACAGGTGCGGTCGAACCAAAATCCCTCCGACCGCATCTAGGGTTCCTCCTCCGACAGCTCGCATCTAGGGTTCCTCCTCCGACAGCTCGCATGGCAGCGCAGTTCCCAGCCTGCTCGGGCAGTTCTTCTAGGTCAGGAGCGTCGTCGCGTCGCCGCCGGTAGCCGGGCAAGCACATCCTGTATCAGCAGCTGCCATTCGATTATGAGCCCGCCGACGTCTGTGAATGTGGCGAGAAGATGCCGCAATGGATTTCTTGGAGTGATCCAAACCCTGGGAGAATATACCGGAACTGCAAAATTCGCTCGGTTAGTCTTCCCCCCCCCCATTCTGAATTGACAAAAATACTATGGCTTATTTATCCTCTTTTGTTCTTCATCTGTCAGATTGCTGGTGGAAGAGGGTGTCAAGTGTTTAACTGGGTTGATGACCTGCTGGATGCACATCACAAACAATTAGTTCGTGATCTGCGTGATGCTGTTTGGGATCGAGATGAAGAAATTGAGAGGCTCCAGGTAGAAATTGAGAGGCTCCAGGAAGAAAAGTTTCTGCTTGCTGCAAGGAAACAGAGCAACCCTGAACCAAAGAAAATGAGAGGCTTCATGGTTTGGGTGTTATCTGTAGCTTTTGAACTGAAATTAGGGTGAATTCAGTGATCTGTTGGTCAGGAGGAGAAGAAGCTAGACTATATGCTAGAGTTATTGTGTTGTAATTCCAACCATTTGTCTGTTCGTGCCACAATGTTTAGTTCCTGAATTTGGACCATGTCTATGTACGTGTGCAATTCTGTTCAGTTGAAAATGTGTTATGTTGAAAATGAGTTCTGCTGAAAATGTGTAGCAATTCCTTTTGCACAGCGGCGCCGCCCATATATGGTCGCCGGCGTCAGCCATGTATTGAAAAAATTGGGCATGGATTCCCCTAAAAATTGGGCATGGATTCCCCAAAAAATTGGGCACAAATTCTGGGAACAAAAAGCTGACATATTCAACATAAATTCTGGGAAAAACAAGCTGGCATGTTCAACATAAATTCTGGGCCAAACAACCTGACACATAATCTGAAATAAACTGACATTACACAAACTACAGATTCAAACTGCTATTCATCCATTACACAAACTACAGATTCAAACTGCTATTCATCTTCTTTGAAGTCCTATTTCCTCCATCATCATCATCATCATCATCATCATCATCATCATCATCACTGCAATACTGGTACATTGTCTGATCAACCTCCTCGATTTCTTCAGGAACAACCTCCTTGCTCCGTTTCTTCAGTTTGTCCACAATGACTTTTTCAAGTAGCACACGTTCCTGGTCACTTCTCGTCCTACTCCGTGCAGTGCCTTCTTTTTCTTGCACAGGAACTTGACTGGAATCTTCATCTTGATATGACAGTACAGCAACACCGGGTCCCTGTTCATTTTATTTTACACTCCATAGATGTCTATGGTGAAATTTCTGCACCACTTGTCATTTTCCTTTCAAGGAAGTGTCTGGCACATAAAAGACCTTGGTTGCTTGTGATGTCAGATTGAAAGTATCATTCTTGTACCAAAACTTTTTTGTGTTAACACTTTTGAAGTGTCCATCATCGTCGAATCCGGGTTTCCTACCACCAAGGTCAAACCAGTCACACCGGAAGAGGACAATTGACCGATGGACGCCACCGCTGGAGTTGTATTGCAATCTGATGATGGATTTGAGCTGACCAAAGAAGTCAATGATGTTGCCATCATGATCTCCCTCAGAAACGATTCCACTATTTTGTGTCTTTCTGTTCTTCTCGCGGTCAACAGTATGGTACCGAACACTGTCAACAACACATGCCGAATATAGTCTCACTCTAAAATCTGGTTTGCACGCCAAAGCATAAAGATCAGGACAGACATCATTTCGCATTTTTCCAATCTGCAAAAAATCAACCAGGGGGTGAGTAACACACACAGAAAATTTATATCATGAACTTTTCCAATCTTCAGAAATAAACCAGCTAAAGATCTCACATGAGTCTGAAACCATCTAGCAAAGTTCTTGGCAAGCCATCTATCAACATTGATCTGACCACCTCGTTGGTTCAACTCTTCTTTGCACAGCCTGGAATGGCAACATAAAATAGATCCTAATTATTACTTGGACAGGCTGCAATAACCTATCTATATATGGGGATGAAGAGAAACGTACTCGATGTATGGATCAACCTCAGGGCAACTTCGGAGCACATACCACACCATCTTGTCATAGACCTCACCTGCATACACATATTGAGAGGCTCCAATAAATTTCACATCGTGTTTGAAAACAGACACATCACCAATATGTGAATCATCCCGCTCCGGATTTCTGCTTGGACGGTTGAATCTTGTTTCAACATCGTCGAAGTATCTCGAGCAAAATGTCAGGCACTCATCAACAATATATGCTTCGGCAATCGATCCCTCCGGCCTGGCATTGTTCCGGACATAACGCTTCAATGTTAGCAACCTTCTTTCGACTGGGTACATCCAACCGTAATGCACTGGGCCTCTAAGCCTTGCCTCTTTTGGTAAATGGATGGCCAAATGCACCATCACGTCGAAGAAATATGGGGGGAAGATCTTCTCAAGATTGCAAAGAATAACTACGATTTCCTTTTCAAGTCTGTCCAGAACGTCTCTCTTCAGTGTTTTGCAGCACAGCTCTCTGAAGAAATTTCCAAGCTCAGCAACCACTTCATATATGTCTCCATGGATTGTTCCTCGCAGGCCAGCCGGTAAGATCCTTTGAAGCAATATATGACAGTCATGGGTCTTCAGCCCTTGAAGCTTGCACTTATCAGCAGCAACACACTTGGATATGTTAGACGCATACCCATCTGGAAACCTCACAGCTTTTATGAATTAACAAAATGCAATTTTTTCTTGTTTAATCATTGTATACCACGCCTGTGGCATCTCAAAAGAGTCAGCTGAAACAGGCTGCAAATGCAAGTCACGTCTTATTCCCATGTCTTCCAAATCAAGCCTTGAATTCACAGTGTCCTTTGTCTTGCCTTGTATGTTCATGAAAGTACCAATCAGATTGTCATAGATGTTTTTCTCGATGTGCATTACATCGAGATTATGCCTCAGCTTTAGATCTTCCCAGTATGGCAAGTCCCACAAACAAGACCTACGGCTCCAACACTGACCGTCCTCACGTTTCCTTTTCTTCTGAAGCTTGCCTGGTATCACATCTCTAACCCTATCAAGCTGTTCCTTCAGCTCTTCTGGAGTGAATTCCGCTGGCTTCTCACGGCTTTCAGAAGCACCATTGAATTCTTTGCTATTTCTCCAAGGATGGTACCGAGGTAGCCAACGGCGGTGCCCAATAAAGCAGATTTTGTTCCTTAATTTCTTGGAGCAATTCTCTTTGTCACAACGCACACATGCCTGGTAACCAGCTGTGGCCCTCCCTGACAATGTGTGCAGTGCCGGATAATCATGAATGCACCATAAGATTGCAGCACGGAGATCAAACTTGTCTGGACTATTGGCATCATATGATTCTACACCTTTCCAGAGCTCCTGCAGCTCTTCCATCAAAGGCTCCATGAAGACATCAAAATCTTTTCCTGGATAGGATGGACTAGGGATTAGCAATGTCAGCATGAAGTTGGACTGATCCATGCATGCCCACGGTGGAAGGTTGTATGGCACCACGAATACAGGCCACATGCTGTAGGAGTTGCTCATATTCCCGAAGGGATTAAAACCATCCGTGGCAAGTCCAAGCCTTATGTTCCTGGCATCAGCGGCAAAGTCTTTATGAATATTGTCAAAATCCTTCCATGCATCCCCGTCTGCTGGATGACTAAGTTCATTCTTCACGTCTTGCCGCTTCAGTTTGTGCCACTGTACTTCCTTTGATTTCTCCTTTGAAAGAAACATTCTTTGCAGCCTTGGAATCAATGGGAAGTGCCTCAGCACCTTCTCTGGGATCTGTCTCCTACCATCAGCATCTTTCCATCTGGAGGCTTTGCACTTGGGGCAATTATTCTCCTTGGCATAATCCTTCCGGAACAATACACAGTTATTCGGGCACACATGGATACTATCATAACCAAGTCCCAACCTGCCAATTATGCTAAGTGCCTCCTCGTATGACTTTGGTATTGAGCTAGTAGGGTATTGCAAGGCCAAAATCAGGAGTATCGCGTTGAATGCAACGTTGCTAATCCGGTAGTACGACTTGGCCTGAAGTAACTTGACTGTGAGTGAAAACCTTGACATTGTACCCCCATCGCTGGCTGCGCGCTTGGCTTCCTCTATCAACTCAGCAAATATAGTGTCCTTTCCAGGACCTTGCGGTTCTGACTTGTACAAATCAGCAAGCAGATCAGGAATTCTATCATCTTCATAACCATCTTCCTCTTGCAAACCAAAATAGTGTGCCTCTGCATCACCTCCACCAACATGGTGTGCCCCTGCATCACCTCCATGTCCAGCCTCAGGTTCACCTCCATGTCCATGTCCGGCTTCAGGTGCACCTCCTTGTCCTCCATGTCCAGCTTCAGGTACAGGATGTAATGGTTCTCCATGGAAGACCCATCTGTCATAAGTGCTTGCCATCCCAAAAAGAAGCAAATGAGCCTCTACTACATCTAGAGGTTTTGTGCACCGGTTGAGACAGCTACGGCATGGGCACAGCACCTCATCATCATTGGCAGCACTCAAGCGAACAAACTGCATAAACTCTGCCACTCCCTTTCTGTGTTCAGGGGAAAGCCTTCTAATTCTTGTTGTAATCCAGCGTCTGTCCATCTGCGGAAGAACAAAATTTTGCAATTAGCACACACCTAACTGCACAGCAGTTCCAATTTCAAGCAATGCACAGCAGTTCAATTCGATTTTGTGAACTGATGAAGAAGAACAGATCGAGAGGGGAGAGATGAGAGGGGTGCAGACCGGGAGATGCGGAGGGGCTCGTTGTTGGAGAGGGCCGGGGCTCGTCCTGTAGAGGGACGGGGCTCGTCCTGGAGAGGGCGAGGGGCTCGTCGTCGGCGAGGCAGATGGACAGCAGATCCCTTGCTCGGACGCAGCGCCGACACATCCACCACCGCCGTCACCTCGGACTCGGTACTTTAGTCCTAGTAACATCACATATTGGATCACAGAGATTCGATATTGTGAACTGACGAAGAAGAACAGATTGAGAGGGGAGAGATGAGAGGGGTGCTGACCGGGAGATGCAGAGGGGCTCGTCTTCGGAGAGGGCCGGGGCTCGTCGTCGGAGAGGGACGGGGCCGGTGACCACCGCCGCTGCCAGATTTGCGGGAGGGGTTTGAATTTCTGCTAGGTTATCGGAGGGAGTTAGGTTCGAAAGGGATATTTGGGCTTCTCCTGGGCGCCAAAAAAATATCAAAAAGAGTGAGGGCTGGGAGTCGAACCCAGTGATACGTCCAAAACGTATCTACTTTCCCGAACACTTTTGCTATTGTTTTGCCTCTAATTTGTGTATTTTGGATACAACTAACACGGACTAACGCTGTTTTCAGCAGAACTGCTCGTGTCTCGTTTTTGTGCAGAAATCCAACTTTCGGGAAAATCCTCGGAATTTCTTCAGATGGCCCTATTTTACCAAAACGGAGCCGAAGGGCGAAGGAGGTGGAGGCCCGAGGGCCCCACACCATAAGGCGGCGCGGCCCGGGGCCCGCGCGGCCCTATGGTGTGGCCCCCTCGGCCGGCCTCCGACGCCCCTTCGGACTACTTATTCGCCTCGACCTAAAAACGCACGGAGAGAAGTCGACATCGCCAGAAACCCTCCAGAGCCGCCACATCGCGAAACTCCGTCGCGGGAGCCGGAAGTCTCCGTTCGGCACTCCGCCGGGACGGGGAATTGGAGGAGATCTTCACCGCCATCACCGCCAACGCCTCTCCATCAACCAGCAATGTTTCCCCCATCCATGTGTGAGTAATTCCCCCGCTGTAGGCTGAAGGGGATGGTAGGGATTGGATGAGATTGGTCATGTAATAGTCATAAGATTGTTAGGGCATAGTGCCTAGTATCCGTAGATGTCACATTTATGATATTGTTGCAACTTGTTATGCTTAATGCTTGTCACTAGGGCCCGAGTGCCATGATCTCAGATCTGAACATGTTATTGATTCATGAGGATATTCGTTGTTTATGATCTTACCTATAAGTTGTATACACATGTCGCTGTCCGGAACCAATGGCCCCGAAGTGACAAGAATCGGGACAACCGGAGGGGATGGTAGTGATGTGAGGATCACATGTGTTCACGGAGTGTTAATGCTTTGCTCCGGTACTCTATTAAAAGGAGTACCTTAATATCCAGTAGTTTCCCTAGAGGCCCGGCTGCCACCGGCTGGTAGGACAAAAGATGTTGTGCAAGTTTCTCATTGCGAGCACGTACGACTAAATATGGAACACATGCCTATTGATTGATTAGTACTTGGATACTGTTTTATTATTATCTGCAAATGCCCATGCTTTGATTGTTATATGAGTTTCTCTCATCCATGCAACGCCCGTTAAATCCGTCCCTATGCCTACAGTATTTTAATCCTGCTGTTTACTATAATCACTACTGCTGTCTTTATTTCACTGCTCTTTCCGCTATTTCCACTACCATAGAACTGTTACTACGATAAACTCTTGCGAGCAAGTCTTTTCAGTGCAGCTGAATTGACAACTCCGCTGTTAAGGCTTACAAGTATTCTTTGTCTCCCCTTGTGTCGAATCAATAAATTGGGTAATACTTCCCTCGAAGACTGTTGCGATCCCCTATACTTGTGGGTCATCAAGACTATTTTCTGGCGCCGTTGCCGGGGCATAGCTTTATTTGGAAGTTCACTTGGATTGATATTGTTCGCTGCAAATTCTCCATTATGGGTAAACCTCGCGATACTAAGATCGCCATATTACCATCCACTACAAGAAAAGGTACAACTCTGAGTACCTCTGCCGCTCTTGATTCACCATCTGTGATTGATAAACTTGTTTCACCGCCACATGCTTCGCGTGCTGGTACTTCTGCTGAATCTGAGAATTCTCATAATATTGATAATGTTTCTGCTGTGCTTGATGATAGTGGTTCATTGGGATCTTTTCTAGATGCTACAATTGCTAAGTCTAGACAAATTGAAAATACTGAAACTCCTAATGTTGCTACACCTGTTAATTCACCTGAGTCTGTTGAATATTCTAGTGATGATCTTGATGAGGATTATGTAGAGCTTAATGATGATTTTATTGAAAAATGCAATGCTACTACTGATGCAAGAAAAATTAAAAAGTTGCTTGCAGAACATGCTGTTAGATATAAATTGTCTCCTGATCCTAAATTTGCCACATCTCCTATAAGCATTAGGGATAAAGATTATGATTTTTCTCTTGATCTATCTCATATAGCTATTGTTGAGAAAACACCCTTTTGTGGTACTGAAAAAGAAAGTGCTGTTGAACACATGACTGAGTTATCTACTCTTAGTGGCTTGTTTTCTGATGATATTAAGATGCGTACTTACTTTGTCGCTAAAATTTTTCCTTTCTCATTAAAGGATGATGCTAAAACTTGGTATAATAATTTGTCTCCTGGTTCTATTAAAAGTCCAAAAGAATTGCTTGATGTTTTCTTCCGTAAATACTTTCCTGCTAGTGCTCAACATGCTGCTTTGCAGAGAATTTATAATTTTGACCAGGAAGATGGAGAGAAATTGCCTGAGGCTTGGGCTAGATTTTGTTCTCTTATTAGAGCTCAGCCTGACCATGATTTGGAAAAGAATGATTTACTTGATATATTTTATAGTGGACTAACCATTGAGTCTAGGGCATACCTGGATAGTTGTGCTGGTTGTGTTTTCAGGAAAAGAACTCCAGACGACGCTGAAGAATTATTGGCTAAAATAGGCCGGAATCATGATGATTGGTCTACACCTGAACCAACCCCGACACCGATAGTGAAGAAGAGGGGTATGATTAAATTGAATGATGAAGATATGAGGGAAGCCAAGAAGTCTCTTAAGGAGAAGGGTATTAAACCTGAAGATGTGAAGAATTTACCTCCTATAGAAGATATATGTGAGACAATTCCCCCTTCATCCATGATTGAGGTACACTCGCTTCAACACTTTACTAGGGAAGATATTCCGTATTCAAAATCTCCTGCTCAATGCTTAGATGAATTTGATAATTATATTGTTAAGCAAGAAAACTTTAATATGAGAGTAGAGAATCATTTAATGGAAAATTCCCGAGCTATTAGTGAATTGCATGGTATTGTGGAGAGAACCTCAAATGATGTTAAGATACTTGTTAAACATTTTCAAATGGTTCAAACTCAAATTGATCAACTTACTAAAGTGCAAAATGACTTGTTGGGAAATAATTCTAAAGAAAAACATGCTTGTGAAGTAACAACTAGAGGTGGTGTTTCTACCCAGGATCCTCTATATCCTGAAGGGCATCCCAAAAGAATTGAACAAGATTCTCAACTAATTAAAACTAGTGCTCCATCTAAGAAAAAGAAAAAGAAACATAAGAATGTTGTAGAATCCTCTGAACCTGTTAGTGATCCTAATAGTATTTCTATTTCTGATGCTGAAACTGAAAGTGGTAATGAACATGAGGAAGATAATGATAAGAATGATACTCCTGATAAAGAAGAAATTGAAAAAGAACCTGAAAAGCATGCTAAAAATAAAAAGTATACTAAAGAAGATTTTATTACAAAGAAACATGGTAATGAAAGAGAACCTTGGGTTCAAAAGCAAATGCCTTTTCCTGCTAAGAAACTAAAATCAAAGGAGGAGGAACATTATAATAAATTTTGTGATTGGATGAAACCTTTATTTCTGCAAATCCCTTTGACTGATGCTATTAAATTGCCTCCTTATTCAAAGTATATGAAAGATATTGTTACTAACAAAAGGAAAGTCCCCAATGAGGAAATTTCTACTATGCTCGCTAATTACTCCTTCAATGGTAAGATTCCAAAGAAGTTGGGCGACCCAGGTATACCGACTATTCCTTGTTCCATCAAGAATAATTATGTTAGAACTGCTCTATGTGATTTGGGAGCAGGTGTGAGTGTGATGCCTTTTTCTCTTTATAAGAGACTTGATTTAGATAAATTGATACCAACTGATATATCTTTGCAAATGGCTGATAAATCTACTGCTATTCCTGTTGGTTTATGTGAAAATGTTCCTGTTCAAGTTACTCAGCATTGCTTAATATTAACTGATTTTGTTGTGTTGGAAATGCCTGAAGATGATAATATGTCCATTATTCTTGGAAGACCCTTTCTTAATACTGCAGGGGCTGTTATTGATTGCAATAAAGGCATGGTTACTTTTAATGTTGATAATAAGGAACACACTGTCTATTTTCCCAAGAGGATTGATAAAGTATGTGGAGTCAATACAATTTTTAATGTGAAAACTATCAAAGTGGGATCCATTGATTGTCCTGTATATGAGCCTAAAGAAGAATATCAAACTCTTGTGATTGGATCCATATCAATTCAATATAAGGTAACATGATTGATTTGAGGTTTATTTCTTCTTATGTCATATAAAATTTATTTGGTAGCAAGACTTGATCAACCTTGTTAACAAGTATATTTTATTGCATAGGAGAGCTAAACAACACTTCTTTCTTTCTCCCTCCACTTATTTTATTTGCTGTAGCACTTTTATTTTGCAATATGCTTTAGTCATTTAAGATTTTAGAAATCATTTTCCTGCGCAGTAATCATTAATTTAATGCCCAGAAATGTGCATTTTTCAAAGTTCTCTAAAAATTACAAAAATTACACCGTTGGTCCTATTTTTCGACGAGGCACCTGGGAGCACCAGAGGATGACCTGTGGGGCACCAGGGGGTGCGCCACCATGTGGTGTGGGCCACCCCTTGCCCCACTACACCATCTCTTCCTCCCAGCACCTTCTCTCTCCCGAAAAAACTCGTACCAAGTTTCTCTCACTCGTGTTTCTGCTCAAGAACTCGCGATTTTTCGATCTCCTTGCTCAGCCCAGATTTCTGTCTGAAATTTGGCACATTTACTCCTTGGTATGTGACTCCTTTGATTGTCCAATTAGAATTTCATTTGGTTGAGTATACCTTGAATATTTTGCTGCTGTAGATAACATGTTTAGTGAGCTTGCATGCTTGTTCTAAGTGGAAGAAATTAGTTTTGATGCATGTGAAGTACTCTAGCAAGTTCCTATAGTAGTTCCCTTCAATTACACACCTTGAAATCAAATTTTATAATGATTGTTGAAAATTTCAGAAAATGGAAGAAGGTGTGCCCCAATTGAACCAAGAAGAATTGGAAGTCCAGCAAGTTTCAAGAGTCAATCGTGAGGAGGGAGTATACCCCTCTTACTACCCATGCGTGGACTTTATGAGAAGTGCGGGGATTTTACAAGATGTGCAAACTCTAATCTCTCGTGCAGGGCTGAGTGGTTTTGTTGAAGGAGAGCCAAGACAATATGTAAAATTAACTATGTCTTTTGTGCAGGACTTCAAGTTCAATTGGTCGCGGTCCGACCCCATGGTCCAGTATAAAATTTACAATAAAGCTGTCAACTTGCCATTTGGTGTTTTTTGTGCAGCAATTGGAGTACCGCAATGGGGATCCTGCGAGAAGATCAGGGGAACACCGCGGGAGCTCTCAGATCTTTATACAAGGATTTGTAATGGGAGGAGCCTCTCCAATGATGATGGTAAGATTAGTAGCATTCAACATCCAGCCATCCGCTACTTTGCCTATTTCATTACAAAGTGCGTCCTTGCAAGAAGGACCGGAGGTAAATTATCTGTCCCAGACTTGGCTTTCTTAGCTGCTGCTTTGCAACAGGATAGGACTTATAATTTGGGTGCTTTAATAGCTTGTAGACTTGCTACTAACCGTGAGAAAGGAGGAATTTGTGGAGGTCTTATCGCCTCTCGCTTATTAGCTATGCATGGTGTAGAACCTCACCATTTAGATATTCCGCTTTCTATAGAGAAGCTTGATGTGGTTTCCATGATTAGACATGAGTTTATTTCAGATGCATCTAACTTGAACAACCTGCATTATAGGATAACTTTATATAAGAAAAAATGGAGTATAACTAAGAAAATTGAAAAACTAGTACGATTGCCTGCACCTGCTTTGTTTAACCTTGATGCCAGGGACGGGTGGTCGATCACAGAAAATGAGCTAAATGCATACATAGAAAGAGAAAGCCGTCGTGCGAGGGAAGATGTGGAGGAGACCGAGGAGCATCCCGACTCTTCATCCGATGCAGCAAGCTCCTCATATCAACATCATGGTCACGTGGAGCCTCCACGATATTCTTCTGCACAGGGGCCTTATTACCACTCCATGTATGATCCACCGGCGTGGAACCCCGACCCTCGTTGGGAATGAACTCCACTTAGGCCAAAAGCCTAAGCTTGGGGGAGGTATACCGGCATCACTCATTCTTTGCATATTATGGTTGCTGGATACTTGTACATACTTGTTTAGTCTCTAGAGTGGTTTTCTAATGAGAGGGAGATGATATTTGGGGAAGTGCTGTCCAAAAACAGATTCTGTGCTGTTACCAAAAAAATTCGTACGCACAGCCAGAACGTTATTTTGAGTTGCCAATTTTTGAGCATGTGCCCCAGGTTGTTATCTAACTTTCATTAGTTGAACACTTTTTGGTCTGAGCAATGGAAGATTTTTGTTAAATTCGATTTCTGTACTGCTGTCAGGATTTGGCAGATTTCTGTCATCCTGCTTTTCTGTGTTTCTGTTAGTTTGCATTCTTTTGTTTTCACTTTGTTTCTTTCCTAAAACACAAAAAGACCAAAAATATTTCTGTTGTTTCTCTTCACCATTTATTTATTTGGTACCTTGCTCTTAGTTTGCTTTATTTGCTATCGTTAGTTTGCTATGAGAAAACCCAAAAAGATTTTGCTTTGTTTGCTTGTTTTCTTTCGTTCTTATTTCTAATTCGAAAACACCAAAAATATTTGCTGTTCTTCTTTGGTTTGTAAAGTTCATCATGAGTTCAATGGTCTTCGGTGGCTGGAGCGTGGTTTTCATTTTATATTATCCAAGCTACACAAGTGAAAAGGCAATAATGACGATCTACGACAATCTGATTGTGGTGAGAGGCTGGTATGAACTCTATTTGCTTTCATTTTTGTACATATACTCATCCATATGAGCATGCTTAGTTGGTTCATGTGAGGTATATGTTATTTGAGAAAGTCTAGTAGCTCATGATCTCTCATGTTTGGTTCCGATTTATTAATATGAGTAGCATGTCATGGATGTTTGCTTGCATTGTTTTATTCATAAGTAAGTATGGCATTGTGGTATCCTCCTCTGAATAACTCATTTATATCGACTTGGCACATGCTCACGCATGCATATGACTGAACAAAAAGTCAATTAAGCCTCGATGATTTATAATTGCTTCAGAGTTCTTGTATCACTTTTATGCCTCCGTTAATTTATTTTGCCGCAAGCATGATTATGACAGTTACTGCTCTCTTGATTTGTCGCTCCCTAGTCTTTTGCTAGCCTTCACTTGTACTGAGCGGTGACGCCGCTCGTGCTTCCAAACACCTGAAAACCAAGTTGTTCCAAAAGTGTCCACCATAAATACCTATGCATGGCATTTCAAACCATTCCAAGTAAATTCTCATGCGCTACCTTTAAAACCTTCAAAATGCTTCTCAATTTGTGTTAATGTTTCATAGCTCATGAGGAAGTATGTGGTGTTTAGCTTTCGACCTTGTCATTTACTTTTGACGGACTCTCATATGGACTAGTGGCACATCCGCTTATCCAATAATTTTGCAAAAAGAGCTGGCAATGGGATTCCCAGTCCCGAATTAATTAACTTAAATAGACACTCCTCCATGGTTTGTGATTGTTGGACGGCACCCGAAGGATTCGGTTAGCCATGGCTTGTGTAAGCAAAGGTTGGGGGAGTGTCATCATCATAATAAAACTTAAATAAAAAGGCACTCCTTCATGGTATGTGATTGTTGGCAGGCACCCGAGGATTCGGTTAGCCATGGTTTGTGAAAGAAAGGTTGGAAGGAGTGCCAACCAAAAATAAATAAATGGGAGCCGCTCTTGTGAGTCCGGTTGATGAGGGAGTTAGTGTACCCATTACCATTCGTTGACAACAACAAACACCTCTCAAAATAATTTTACTCCTGCTTTACAAATAAAAAGCTCTAGCGCATGTTAATCCCTGCTTCCCTCTGCGAAGGGTCAATCTTTTACTTTTATGTTGTGTCTCCATTCTTTCTTCGAGCACTATCTTGAGAGCACAACTGTCATTCTTAATATAATATGCTTGTCTCAAAATATGATTGATTGTGGTATAACTTTGATGCTTTTATCTTTGACAAATCACTACTTCTAGTCTGTCTATGAACTCAGAGGTGCCTCGGCATTTATGTTTTGCCGATCAAATACAGCAAGCGAGATACCACTTTATCATATTCTCTTATGAACATTGCAATCTTGCTTACATACATGATTCATGATGCTTATTATTAATTGTTGGTACTTCTCCATGATTGACATAGCTGTTGGATGATCTTATTTGCATGTATCTCATTATGAACTGCTTAAGTATTAGCCATAGCATGAGAATATATACATCATATGAGCAAATGTGTTCGTGAAAGTTCTTTTATCGCTCAGTTGTTAACTGAATTGCTTGAGGACAAGCAATAAGCTAAGCTTGGGGGAGTTGATACGTCCAAAACGTATCTACTTTCCCGAACACTTTTGCTATTGTTTTGCCTCTAATTTGTGTATTTTGGATACAACTAACACGGACTAACGCTGTTTTCAGCAGAACTGCTCTGTGTCTCGTTTTTGTGCAGAAATCCAACTTTCGGGAAAATCCTCGGAATTTCTTCAGATGGCCCTATTTTACCAAAATACGACGGAGCCAGAAGGGCGAAGGAGGTGGAGGCCCGAGGGCCCCACACCATAAGGCGGCGCGGCCCGGGGGGCCCGCGCGGCCATGGTGTGGCCCCCTCGGCCGGCCTCCGACGCCCCCCTTCGGACTACTTATTCGCCTCGACCTAAAAACGCACGGAGAGAAGTCGACATCGCCAGAAACCCTCCAGAAAGCCGCCACATCGCGAAACTCCGTCGCGGGAGCCAGAAGTCTCCGTTCGGCACTCCGCCGGGACGGGGAATTGGAGGAGATCTTCACCGCCATCACCGCCAACGCCTCTCCATCAACCAGCAATGTTTCCCCCATCCATGTGTGAGTAATTCCCCCGCTGTAGGCTGAAGGGGATGGTAGGGATTGGATGAGATTGGTCATGTAATAGTCATAAGATTGTTAGGGCATAGTGCCTAGTATCCGTAGATGTCACTTTTATGATATTGTTGCAACTTGTTATGCTTAATGCTTGTCACTAGGGCCCGAGTGCCATGATCTCAGATCTGAACATGTTATTGATTCATGAGGATATTCGTTGTTTATGATCTTACCTATAAGTTGTATACACATGTCGCTGTCCGGAACCAATGGCCCCGAAGTGACAAGAATCGGGACAACCGGAGGGGATGGTAGTGATGTGAGGATCACATGTGTTCACGGAGTGTTAATGCTTTGCTCCGGTACTCTATTAAAAGGAGTACCTTAATATCCAGTAGTTTCCCTAGAGGCCCGGCTGCCACCGGCTGGTAGGACAAAAGATGTTGTGCAAGTTTCTCATTGCGAGCACGTACGACTAAATATGGAACACATGCCTATTGATTGATTAGTACTTGGATACTGTTTTATTATTATCTGCAAATGCCCATGCTTTGATTGTTATATGAGTTTCTCTCATCCATGCAACGCCCGTTAAATCCGTCCCTATGCCTACAGTATTTTAATCCTGCTGTTTACTATAATCTACTGCTGTCTTTCACTTCTGCTGCATATTCCACTATTTTTATGAACTCTGATAAACTCTTGCGAGCAAGTCTGTTTCAGGTGCAGCTGAATTGACAACTCCGCTGTTAAGGCTTACAAGTATTCTTTGTCTCCCCTTGTGTCGAATCAATAAATTGGGTAATACTTCCCTCGAAGACTGTTGCGATCCCCTATACTTGTGGGTCATCACCCAGCACCTCTAGATATGTCAACGTGCCAGTTAACCAGTGGAGCTATTGGAGAGATCTTGTCAGCTTACCATCCTTTATCCTTTACATAGTGGAACTAAGGCAACTTCTTTTTTTTTAAGTTATGGATATGATCTTGTTACATAATCTATCAGAGGGGATACTGATTTAGGACAACAGTTAATTTGTACAGGAGCATTAGCTAAGCAACAGGCTAATATATGACTAATAATTAATTACGGCTAGCAAACTATATATATCTATATATACTCCAGCATATATAGACCACCAAAAGCACATTATATTACACATATATTGATGGGGTTCGTTGCATAGAAAACAAAAAAATTCCTACCGCAAGACGAATAAATCCAAGATCTAATCTATGGAACACCCAAGATCTAATCTACAAGATCGAAGCAACGAGATTGATAAGATACTAACCCTTGAAGACTTCCAAAGCCTACGAGATCAGATCTCGTTGTTGATGTAGACGATCATCCCCAGTGCTGCAATCCGGCAGCACTTCCGTACTCGGTCGCGTGTACGGTGTCGATGAAGCCCTTCCTCTCCCCGTTCCAGCGGGCAGCGGAGGTGTGGTAGATCCCCTCGGAATCCCAGCAACACGACGGCGTGGTGGTGGTGGTGGAGGAGAATCTCTGCAGGGCTTCGCCTAAGCCGCAACAGAGAGAAAGAGGAGGGATGAGAGGTGGCGGCTAGGGTTTCAGGGTTTTTGACTTGGCCGGCCACCCCTCCCCTCTTTATATAGTGGGGAGGTTCGGTTTGGGTGCCCCCACGCCCAAACCCATCTAGGGCCGGCCAAAGGGGAGGGGGAACTTTCCTTCCCCCCAAGCCTTCCAAATTGATCCCCCTTAGGGTTTTGGCGAAACCCTAAGGGGTGGCCGGCCTAGGCCTTTGAGGCTTGGTGCACCTGGCCCATTAGGGCTAGGCAGCACCCCCTCGGCCCATGTAGGCCCCCTAGGTCGTGGGCCCCATGGTGGACCCTTCCGGAACCTTCTAGAACCTTCCAGTCTTTCACCGGAAAAATCCCGAACTTTTCCGAAACCTAGAAATCAACTTCCCTTATATGAATCTTATTCTCTGGACCATTCCGGACCTCCTCGTGATGTCCTGGATCCCATCCGAGACTCCGAACAAACTTCGGTCTCCATCTCATATTCCGAATCTACTTATGCGACATCGAACCTTAAGCGCGTCACCCTACGGTTCGCGAACTATGCAGACATGGTCGAGACTCCTCTCCGAGCAATAACCAATAGCGGGATCTGGAGATCCATAATGGCTCCCACATTTCAACGATGACTTAGTGATCGATTGAACCATTTACATACGATGCCAATTCCCTTTGTCTCGCGATATTTTACTTGTCCGAGGTTTGATCATCGGTATCTCCATACCTTGTTCAACCTCGTTACCGACAAGTACTCTTTACTCGTACCGTGGTATGTGATCTCTTATGAACCATTCATATGCTTGCAAACTAATCAGATGACATTCCACAGAGGAGAGTATATCTATCCGTCATCAGGATGGAGAAATCCCACTATTGATCCATATGCCTCAACTCACACTTTCCGAATACTTAATCCCATCTTTATAACCATCCATTTACGCAATGGCGTTTGATGTAATCAAAGTACCCTTCCGGTGTAAGTGATTTACATGATCTCATGGTCGAAGGACTTAGGCAACTATGTATAGAAAGCTTATAGCAAATTGACTACGCTCATTTGGGTGTGTGTCCATTACGTCATTCACCTAATGACATAACCTTGTTATTAATAACATCCAATGTTCATGATCACGAAACCATGATCATCCATTAATCAACAAGCTAGTTATACAAGAGGCTTACTAGGGACTCCTTGTTGTTTACATAACACACATGTATCAATGTTTCGGTTAATACAATTATAGCATGGTATGCAAACATTATCATAAACACAAAGATATATTATAATAACCATTTTATTATTGCCTCTTGGGCATATCTCCAACAGTCTCCCACTTGCACTAGAGTCAATAATCTAGTTTACATTTGTAAAGATATAACACCTTGGCCTTCTGGTGCTTATCATGTTTTGCTCACGGGAGAGGTTTTAGTCAACGGATCTGACATGCTCAGAAACGTATGTATTTTGCAATTCATTTGCGTCTCAACGCATCACTCATTTTCCAAATGAGTCGGCATTAATTGTATATGCTTAGTCCTCTGGTGGAACCTTAATTCCGCGGTCTGAAATAAGTCACTAATATTGTCACACACAATATAGTTTCAAAGTTCTGACACTATCGAAACTACACCAAGTTCTCAAAGAACTCCTCGACTTAACATCCTCAGTCATTGTCAAAACAATGACATACTCTGCCTTCGTTTGTAGAATCCGTCACAATATTTAGAACTCATCCAAATCTAGCATAGACTTGTTCTAGCTCATTGTGCTACCTTTTAAATAACACTTAGCCTAATTGAGATTGAAATTTTATTTTTATATGTGACCAAACTAATATCGGTGCAACACGTTACAATGATTTGTTTGTCATTACCCATATAAAACTATATATATCCTTGGTTTTTCTAAAACACTCAGGTATATTCTTACTGTTGTTCAATGATCACTACATGAATCATTCTGGTATATGCTCGCAACACTTTAGAGCACAGGACATCTGACTTTGTACATATTATTCGTGATCTAAAATCACTCATGTGTTTTTACTCATCAAGTGTCAAATACACTCAAGTCTTGTTAAAACTTTCACATGAAAAAGAACACCTTCTTAACATTTTAATATTGAACCACTTCAATATCCATTATATGTACTTTGACTTAAACTTATTATGTGTTTCAATCTATCTTCATAGATCTTGACATTAAATATGTTTCAGTCCATATCCTTTCATTGAAATTAATTCTCAATGAAACCTTTTAATCACATCAAGTACATGATTACATTATTTTTAATCAACGATATGTCATCTACATAAAGTATTATAAATATGTCTCAGCGCTCCCACTTAATTTCTTGCAAATGCAAGCATCTTCATCGTTTCTGATGAAATCAAAACTCTTTGATTATTTCATCCGGTGAAGATTCCAACTCCGCGATACTTACTTCATCCAATTGAAGTTTGTATACCTATCTAGTATTCCACGGACCAGCAAAACTCTTGGTTGTATCTGGTATACATCCTTCATACATACTTCTGGTAAGGAATGTATTTCTGCCATCCTACTATCATATCTCATAAAATAAATATGTAGCGATTACTAGAATAATCCACATAGACTATAAGCATTGCCACGGAAGATCTAATCTTATCGTAGTCAACTCTTTGAACTTTGTCGTAAACAACTTTTCGATAAGTCAAGCTTCTTTAAGGATATTCCATCCAAGTCCATCTATTTTATAGATCCATTTACTTTCAAAAAGTACTCATCTATCTTGGATTTCATGGCGCATAGCCATTTTAACGGAGTCAGGGCCCATCATAACTTCTTTGTATGTAGTTGGTTTATCATTGTTCAAAATCAATCCTTTGTTCACAAATCATTTATTTGATCACAAAGTAAACCATACCTACAAGGTTCAATAAGTACTTTGATCTCCATGACTATAACAATTTGTAGACATGGGAGCCATGATCTTCGTAGCTGCTTCCGGAACCATTTCCGACGCTGCGCTACTCTGATCATCATGCTCGGGTTCATAAACCTTATCAAGTTCCATTGTCCTCCCACTCAAATACTTCGCTAGAAAACAATTTCTTGGAAATAAGTAAGTAACATCAACAAACACTTTTGTCTTTTACTTAATAGTGGAAAGAATTCCCAATCAATTCTCTGGGATAACCAACAAAGACATTCATCCGATTTTGGTTGTAAACTCATTTACTTATGCTACGCATACCAAAATTTAAGAAAGGACTATTAGGGTTTATACCCATACCATAACTCATATGGTGTCATTTAAACGGATTATGATGACGCTCTATTTAGTGTAAAAGCGGTAGTCTCTAAAGCATAATCCACAAAATATAATGGCATCATTTATTTTATCTCATCATTAACCCAACAAGGTTTGGATACGTCTCTCGGATACTCCATCATCACTATGATGCTCCAAGAAACGTGAGTTGTAGAACAATTTCATAACTCTCTTAGATGTTCGCTAAAACTCGTAATTCAAATATTTCCACCATGATCCAATCATAGATATTTGACTTTTCTATTACGATGATTTCCACTTCATGTTGAAATTTATTTGAATCCATTCTAATGTTTCAAACTTCTTCCTTATCGAATATATCCACATATATATACTCAATTCATTGTTAGAAGTTTTCATGAAGTAGAAGAATCTCCCGCACACAACTATGCCCAGTGAACCATATACATCACCATGTATGTTTCCACTAAGTTAGTTGCCCGTTCAACTCTTGGCCTATGAACGGGATTTAAGTCATTCTCTTTAGAAGAGATTTGCAAGCGCCAAATGATTCAAAGATCATATGACTCCAAAAATCCATTCAAATGGAGTTCCTTCATGCGTTCCTTTCTAACATGACCTAAATGGCGGTTCCACTAATGAGTGGAATTCACATCATTTGCCTTATGGCATTTTAGCGTCAGTGTTATGTATGTGTGCTTCATCATAAAGATTTATAATAACTTATCCATCGTACATGGAATGCTGTTACAATTTGAACAACTCATTGTTTTCATTTAACCAGAACAAAACAACAATTATAAAGTTCTTTATTATAAATCTGAATGGCTAGACAGAATGCCAACGACGAACATAATAACACTTTATTTTTGTTCCAGACGTGCATTCATATCACATTCCTTTTCAGTCACTTAGGCCATGTATTCTTGTATTGCGTTGTATTGTATGACATCTCATACCAACCAATCTGGTACAAATACCCAAGAATTTCATTATGTGACCAAACAAGGAATACATCCATAACATGTATATCATCTATATACTGAGCTAGATTTTCTAGTCTTTTCTTTCTTTCTGCCAAAATATCTTTTGTAGTTTCTCTTTCAGCTTTCCTCATTCTCCAGAAAACACTTCACCTTCAATAACTTCTAGGTCTATTGGTCAAATACCATAACCTTGAGGTTCTTCCTTTGAAGTTGATCATCACATGACAAGTGTTCCAGATTTCACTATTAGTAACCTTTTAATGTGATGAACAATTTCACTCATAATTTTATCCATCAAATCATGACGACTTTCAGAGACCATCTGTACATGCAGGCTCGTAAAGTTTAACCTTAGTATCGTATGTGCAAAATCTGGCACACGTTGTATGCACACGGGAATCAAGAACACCCGATCATCACGTGATGCTTCGAAACGACGAGCTTTAGCAACGGTGCATACTAAGGACGATCACTTCATGGATGTGTGAATATCGTTAGGGCCCAACTAGTTGGAGGATTGGGACGCCCGACGTTTTCAACCTTCATAAATTCCCATAAAACTTATGAGTTTATGTAGTCTCACCAAATTATATTCTATCACCTTGCAATAAGGTCTTAGATATCACATATATCTCATACCTTGCTTATTTCTGAAAACAAAATTTTCAGCTCCTTACTTTTCAAACGGATTTGAACTTCAAGTTTCACGGAGACAAGATGATTTAAGGTACTAATTGAAACCATTTCTCTTTGAATCATCAACGTGAGATTTACTAAAAGTTTGCATTAGGACTTAATCATATCTTGATTCTTTAGCAATACGGTACCAGTCCGTAAAGTTACTTGTCAAACTTAACAGTATTTCTATCTCAATTACAAGACTAGCGCATGGTAGAAAACGGATGCCAATTCTACAAAATTTAATTCAAAATACTATTCAGACTATGTTCATGATAATTTGAGTTCATTTTAATTCTTCAATTAACTAGGTAAACTCCCACTCAAAACAACATCCCTCGCATTGTCTTAGTGATTACACGAACCAAATCCACTACACCAAGTCCGATCATCACGAGAAAAGATGTAGCTTCAAAGGCGAACACTCAAAGTGTTCATCATATCATTCATATGACTCATGCTCTACCTTTCGGTATCTCGTGTTCCGAGACCATGTCTGTACATGCTAGGCTCGTCAAGGCAACCTTAGTATCCGCGTGTGCAAATCTGGCTTGCACCCGTTGTATGCACATGTAGAGTATCACACCCGATCATCACGAGATGCTTCGAACGACAAGTCTTAGCAACGGTGCATACTAAGGATGAACACTTTATTATCTTGATATTTAGTGAGAGGGATCATCTTATAATGCTACCATCGCGATCTAAGCAATATAAGATGCATAAAGGATTAACATCACATGCAATTCATAATATGTGATATGATATGGCCTTTCTTCTTGTGCTTTTGATCTCCATCTCCAAGCACATTATCATGATCTCCATCATCACCAGCATTGCACCAAGGTCCGTGGCGCCGCTTCATGGTTGTCCATCACTTATAGCTACTATGACAACTACTTGAAATAAAGCTATTACATGATGAATAGACACACAGGTCTTTAACAAAATTAAAGACAACCATTAGGCTCCTGCCGGTTGCCATAATACAATAATGAACATCTCATACATCAAATATAATCATCATCACATCATGGCCATATCACATCACCAAACCCTGCAAAAACAAGTTAGACGCCTCTAATTTGGTTTGCATATTTTACGTGGTTTAGGGTTTTCGAGTAAGATCCAATCTACCTACGAAAAAGAACCACAACGGTGATACTAGTGTTGACAATAGAAAGTGTAAATTGGAATCTTAACTATGGTGGGAGAGACAGACACCCGCAAAGCCACTTATGCAATACAAGTTGCATGTCAAGCGTGGAGCAAGTCTCATGAGACGCGGTCATGTAAGGTTAGCCCGGCCTTCATCCCACCATCCCGCAAGATGCAAAGTACACAAACTAAAGCAACAAAAGCATCACCCACAAAACCATTGTGTTCTACTAGTGCAACAGATCGATGCATAGACTGTCTGATACCACCATGGGGTTCGTTGCATAGAAAACAAAAAATTTCCTACCGCAAGGAATAAATCCAAGATCTAATCTATGGAACACCCAAGATCTAATTTACAAGATCGAAGCAACGAGATTGATAAGATACTAACCCTTGAAGATTTCCAAAGCCTACGAGATCAGATCTCGTTGTTGATGTAGACGATCATCCCCGGTGCTGCAATCCGGCGGCACTTCCGTGCTCGGTCGCGCGTACGGTATCGATGAAGCCCTTCCTCTCCCCGTTCCAGCGGCGAGGTGTGGTAGATCCCCTCGAAATCCCAGCAACACGACGGCGTGGTGGTGGTGGTGGAGGAGAATCTGCCGGGCTTCGCCTAGCCCAACGAGAGAGAAAGAGGAGGGATGAGAGGTGGCGGCTAGGGTTTCAGGGTTTTTGACAGCAGGCCACCCCTCCCTCTTTATATAGTGGGGAGGTTCGGTTTGGGCCCCCCACGCCCAAACCCATCTAGGGCCGGCCAAAGGGGAAGGGGGACTTTCCTTCCCCCCAAAGCCTTCCAAATTGATCCCCCTGGGGTTTGGGGAAACCCTAAGGGGTGGCTAGGCCTTTGAGGCTTGGTGCGCCTGGCCCATTAGGGCAAGGCAGCACCCTCGGCCATGTAGGCCCCCTAGGTCGTGGGCCCCATGGTGGACCCTTGGAACCTTCTAGAACCTTCCGGTCATACCGGAAAAATCCGAACTTTTCCGAAACCTAGAAATCAACTTCCCTTATATGAATATTATTCTCAGGACCATTCAGGACCTCTCGTGATGTCCTGGATCCCATCCAAGACTCGAACAAACTTCGTCTCCATCTCATATTCCGAATCTACTTATGCGACATCGAACCTTAGCGCGTCACCCTACGGTTCGCGAACTATGCAAACATGGTCGAGACTCCTCTCCGAGCTATAACCAATAGCGGGATCTGGAGATCCATAATGGCTCCCACATATTCAACGATGACTTAGTGATCGATTGAACCATTTGCATACGATGCCAATTCCCTTTGTCTCGCGATATTTTACTTGTCCGAGGTTTGATCATCGATATCTCCATACCTTGTTCAACATCATTACCAACAAGTACTCTTTACTCGTACCGTGGTATGTGATATCTTATGAACCATTCATATGCTTGCAAGCTAATCAGATGACATTCCACTGAGAGGGCCCAGAGTATATCTATCCGTCATCAGGGATGGACAAATCCCACTATTGATCCATATGCCTCAACTCACACTTTCCGAATACTTAATCCCATCTTTATAACCATCCATTTACGCAATGGCGTTTGATGTAATCAAAGTACCCTTCGGTGTAAGTGATTTACATGATCTCATGGTCGAAGGACTTAGGCAACTATGTATAGAAAGCTTATAGCAAATTGAACTTAATGACTTGATCTTATGCTACGCTCATTTGGGTGTGTGTCCATTACGTCATTCACCTAATGACATAACCTTGTTATTAATAACATCCAATGTTCATGATCACGAAACCATGATCATCCATTAATAAACAAGCTAGTTATACAAGAGGCTTACTAGGGACTCCTTGTTGTTTACATAACACACATGTATCAATGTTTCGGTTAATACAATTATAGCATGGTATGCAAACATTATCATAAACACAAAGATATATTATAATAACCATTTTATTATTGCCTCTTGGGCATATCTCCAACATATATAGTGCCAACCTTGAGCTCAATAACATAGTACCAAAAGGACACGTTAATTATAGATACTACCGAGGAGGTTCAATGCTCATTTACTTGAGCACATTACATAGACCAACAGGCCATTAGATAGTACCAGATCGATAAGAGGTTCAACGCTCATATTACTTGAGCTCATACACACATATATATATAGTACTACTAGCTTAATTAGAGAGGTTCAGCCTGCTAGCTCATTTCTCGAGCTTCCTGACATGCAACATGAGACCGCCCCGGGCGCGATTGCGGAACCAAAACACAAAGATATCATTTTCCTTCATCTTGCTCTTCTGCACCACAGCTCTCCAGTTAGTTGTGATCACTGCACCGTCAACACTCCCTTTGCCCTGGAAAATCCTCACTTTCACACAATGTGTCTCACTGTAAGAGACAACAAAGTCATTATCTGGAAGGTGCATATTCCTCGAGATGTACTGCTTGGTAAACTTCCGGTTGAAGTACTGCAGATTATAAGATGCAAAACTTCGTTCAGATGAAGTCATTGTCAACATATAAAGATGCAAAAACATCCTTGAGATGGAGTAATTATTTACCATTCTGGAACTGCCTTCGGTACTTGCACTCTTCATAGTGCACACATAAAAAGGAATTGTGGGGCGCTTTTGGTCAACAAGATATCTCAGGGTTTCAACTTGTGTAGGATTCATTTCCACTAGATTGGGATACATGCAAAAGTCATCCCATTCCTCACCTGCCTCTATCCTGGGACCTACATATAAGGAAACCAGGGAATAAGGCCTAGTTTAAAGTTTTCCTAAAATTGAAGTATATCAAACCAACAGTATTTATAGAAACTGAAGTATTCCTTGAATGCTACAAATTGACTAGCTTTTTTTACCTTGACGAGTCAGATGGACATCAGCAGGAGGAGGAGGAGCAACTTCCTCATGCTCAGCTGCACAATCCATTGCTGCAGCATCATCAACTTCCTCTTGCTTAACGTGAACCCTATCTGCAGCACCATCCTCACCTTCGGAGGATGAGCTGATGTCGATGGTCTCAACGGCCTTCTTGGATGGGACCGAAATGGCAACTTCATAGTCATAGGGGTCCATGGTGTCGACCTAATTAATAACAAGCAGTGAACAATTTGAGAACTATGAAACTATTGATTACACATTAATTAAAACTAAGTTGGGATGTTTAGGTTCAGATTGACATTCGCACTAGCAGCACTAGCACATGGTTTGAAGCAATCTAAACCAGGAAAATCTACTCTAGCACTAGCATCTACTTTGAATCGATCAAACCCTAGGAAAATCGCCGCTCGGACAAAAAAAACCCCAAAATCCCCCGAGATTACGGACGGCAAACCCTCACCCGAGCTTCGGCCGACGGAGGCAGTGGAGCTTCGGCCGACGGAGGCGATGCTGCTTGATGGGGGCGGAGGCGGTGGCCGACGGAGGCAGAGCTGCTGGGTTGGGAGAAGAAGAGGCGGAAGTGGCGGCTGGGTTGGGAGAGGAAGAGGCGGCGGGGGAGAAAGCTGCTTTTGGTAAAGTGTGGACATTTTGGGGTGGGTGGGGAAAAATGGCACCCAATGACGTGTGGGGCCATCTAGCAGTAGATACTGGCCATTTCCGGTAATTTTATGTGGATTAGGGGCCAGCAGGTAAAATGGAACCCACATTCTCTGTTTTTACTAGTTTTAATAAATCAGAAATTCTGCCTCCTCCGCCTCTCCACTTCTTGACGGTTCCATCCTCCTCCCACTCATTTGCCGGTTCCACACTCCTCCTCCCACTAGACGAAAAACCCTCCTCCGCTTCTGCCTCCTCTGCGCGCCATGGACGCTTCTTCTTCCTCTTCCTCTGTTCCGCAACCGCTTCTGCCTCCTCCGCCGTCAGCCATTCAGGACTTCACTCAGATCAGGACCTTCACCGTCCATGGCGGCAAGGAGATCAATGTTGTCTACACGAACGAGGAGAAGACGATGAGCAAGTACCTGAAGATGTACGCGCAGTGGTATGCGGAAGAAAAGGAGAACAAATTTGTAGGATTGGATCTCGAGTACACTGCGGAGGACCCCAATGATGTCTACGGGTGCTTCTATTCTTGTAGACAGTGTTGGGCCTCCAAGAGCAGAGGTTTGTAGAACAGCAGCAAGTTTCCCTTAAGTGGATCACCCAAGGTTTATCGAACTCAGGGAGGTCAAAGATATCCCTCTCAAGCAACCCTGCAATCACGATACAAGAAGTCTCTTGTGTCCCCAACACACCTAATACACTTGTCAGATGTATAGATGCACTAGTTCGGCGAAGAGATAGTGAAATACAAGTAGTATGGATGTATATGAGTGGTAATAGTAATCTGAATAAAATATGGCAGCGAGTAAACATGCAATAGAACAGTAAATAAGCGGTGTTTGCGATATTGGAAACAAGGCCTAGGATCATACTTTCACTAGTGGACACTCTCAACATTGATCGCATAATAAATAATAACTTCTCTCATTTGTGCTACATACACTCTTTTGTTGGATGACAAACACTATTCGTTGTGTAGGGCTACAGGAGCTCCCTCAAGCCGGAGTTAACAAGCGCCACAACATTCAGCATTCATATTTAAGTAACCTTAGAGCATAATAGATCTTTGCAAAATAGCCCGAGTACTAACATAGCATACACACTGTCACCATTACACTATGAAGGGGGAATAGATCACATCAATACTATCAATGATAATTAACTCCATAACCTACAAGAGATTATGATCATAATCTACGACAAGAACCACACGGTGCACACACTGTCACCATTACACCATGCAGGAGGAATAGACTACTGTAATAACATCACATGAGTAGCACATAAACTAGTAGCGATATAAAGCTCATATAAATCTCAATCATGTAAGGCAGCTCATGAGATCATTGTATTGAAGTACATAGGAGAGAGATTAACCACATAGCTACCGGTACAGCCCCTTAGCCTCGAGGAGAACTACTCCCTCCTCATCATGAGACAGCAGCAGCGTTGATGAAGATGGCGGTGAAGATGGCGGTGGTGTCGATGGAGAAGCCTTCCGGGGGCACTTCCCCGTCCCGGCGGCGTGCGGGAGCAGAGACTCCTGTCCCCGGATCTTGGCCAGCGATGGCGGCGGCTCTGGAAGGTTTCTCGTACGTGGCTTATGTTTTTAGGGTTTCGGCGCAGGGGCTTTATAGGCGATAGGGCAGCCTTGGAGGGGCCTGGGGCCACCATAGGGGGGCGCCCCCCCCCCCTTGGCCGCGCCGCCTGTGGGGTGGGGCCCCCCTGGCACCCCTCTGGTCCCTCTTCGATGCTCTGGAAGCTTCCGGTGAAAATAAGGTGCTGGCGTTGATTTCGTCCGATTCCGAGAATATTTCCTTACTAGGATTTCGAAACCAAAAACAACGGAAAGGAGCGCATAGGCATCTCGTCAATAGGTTAGTTCAGGAAAATGCATCAAAACGATATAAAGTTTGAACAAAACATGTAGGTATTGTCAATAAACAAGCATGGAACAGAAATTATAGATACGTTGGAGACGTATCAAGCATCCCCAAGCTTAGTTCCTACTCGCCCCTCGAGTAGGTAAACGATAACAACGATAATTTGAAGTGACATGCTACCATCATAATCTTGATCACCATTATTGTAAAGCGTATGACATGAATGGAGTGATTCAAAGCAATGATCTATAGTTTGCTAACAAATAGATAACATATAGCAAAACTTTTCATGAATATTAATTTCAAGACAAGTATCAAAAAGTCTTGCATAAGAGTTAACTCATAAAGCAATAAATTCAAAGTAAAGGCATCGAAGCAACACAAAGGAAGATATAAGTTTCAGCAGTTGCTTTCAACTTTCAACATGCATATCTCATGGATAATTGTCATAGAGTAATATAATGAATGCAAATAAGCAAGTATGTAAGAATCAATGCACTTGGCACAAGTGTTTGCTTCTAAGATGGAAGGGAAGTAGGTAAACACTCAACATAAAGTAAAAGATAGGCCCTTCGCAGAGGGAAGCAGGGATAAAATCATGTGCTAGAGCTTTTCAAGTTTTGAAATCATATAGAGAGCATAAAAGTAAAATTTTAAGAGGTGTTTGTTGTTGTCAACGAATGGTAATGGGTACTCTAACTACCTTATCAACCAGACTTTCAAGAGCGGCTCCCGTGAAGGACGTTATCTCTACCAGCAAGGTAGATCATCCCTCTTCTCTTTTGTTCACACATGTACTTTAGTTTTATTTATTAGATGACACTCCCCCACCTTTGCTTACACAAGCCATGGCTAACGAATCCTCGGGTGCCTTCCAACATTCGCATACCATGGAGGAGTGTCTATTTGCAAATTAAGTTGCTTACTAATAGATCAGAGCAAAACATGTGAAGAGAATTATTAATGCAAGTTAATTAATTGGGGCTGGGAACCCCATTGCCAGCTCTTTTTGCAAAATTATTGGATAAGCGGATGAACCACTAGTCCATTGTGAAAGTCTGTCAAAAGTAAATGACAAGATCGAAAGATAAAACACCACATACTTCCTCATGAGCTATAAAACATTGACACAAATAAGAGATAATACTTTTGAATTGTTTAAAGGTAGCACATGAAGTATTTACTTGGAATGGCAGGAAATACCACATAGTAGGTAGATATGGTGGACACAAATGGCATAGGTTTTGGCTCAAGGTTTTGGATGCACGAGAAGTATTCCCTCTCGGTACAAGGCTTTGGCTAGCAAGGTTGTTTGAAGCAAACACAAGTATAAACGGTACAGCAAAACTTATTCCAAAAGCATTATAAGACTCTACATTGTCTTCCTTGTTGCTCAAACACTTTGAAATATCTAGACCTTAGAGAGACCAATCATGCAAACCAAATTTCAACAAGCTCTACAGTAGTTCTCCACTACAAGATTTAACTACATGATGTAAGAGCTTAAATGAGAGCTCAAAACAATTGCCAAGTATCAAATTATTCAAGACCATATGAAGCATTTTCTGATTCCAACCAAATAGCAACAAGTGAAGCGATCAACTTTCGCCCTTGACATTAAAAGCAAAAAAGAAGAACACTAGTGTTCATGAAAAAGCGGGCGTGTCTCTCTCCCACAAAGCATGAATTTATTCAGAAAACTAAGATAACAAAACGAAAATAAAAGCACACAGCTCCAAGTAAAGTACATAAGATGTGACAGAATAAAAATATAGTTATAGAAGTGACCTGTTAAGTTGTCGATGAAGAAGGGGATGCCTTGGGCATCCCAAGCATAGATGCTTGAGTCTTCTTGAAATATGCAGGGATGAACCACGGGGGCATCCCCAAGCTTAGACTTTTCACTCTTCTTGATCATAGTATATCATCCTCTTCTCTTGACCCTTGAAAACTTCCTCCACACCAAACTTCAAGCAAGCTCATTCGAGGGTTAGTGCATAATTAAAAATTCACGTGTTCAGAGGTGACACAATCATTCTTAACACTTCTGGACATTGCACAAAACTTCTGAAAGTTAATGGAACAAAGAAACCTATTCAACATAGCAAAAGCGGCAATGCGAAATAAAGGCAGAATCTGTCAAAACAGAACAGTCCGTAAAGAAAGATGCACGGGAACTTAACTTGCTCAAACGGAAAAACTCAAAACTAATGAAAGTTGCGTACATATCGAGGATCACGCTCGTAAATTGGCAGATTTTTTTATTTTTTTACAGAGACTCCGCGAATTCGTGACAGACAGCAATTGTTTCTGCGCAGCAATCCAAATCTAGCATCAACTTTGCCATAGAGACTTTACTTGGCACAAAAACATGATAAGGAGAGGTTGCTACAGTAGTAAACAACTTCCAAGACTCAAATATAAAACAAAAATTGTTGTAGTAAAATAAAGACATGGGTTTATCTCCAAAGTTCTTTTTATAGCCATTAAGATGGGCTCAGTAATTTTAATGATGCTCTCATGAAAATAGAAAATGAAGCAAAAGAGAATATCAAGAAGCAAATTCAAAACACATTTAAGCCTAACCCACTTCCTATGAAAAGGAATCTTGTACACAAATAGATTCATGAGGAACAAAGTGGCAAGCATAGAAAAGTAACACAAGCGCAATTTCAACATTCTCAACATAAAGAGGGGAAACTTAATATTATTAAGATGCATATAACCATGTTTCCCTCTCCCATAACTTTCAGTAGCATCATGAACCAACTCAACAATATAAGTATCACATAAAACATTCTTGTCATGAGCCACATGCATAAAATTATTTCTCTCCACATAAGCATAATCAATTTTATTAGTTGTAGTGGGAGCAAATTCAACAAAGTAGCTATCATTATTATTCTCATCAAGTGTAGGAGGCATAGTATAATCATAATAAAATTTACTCTCCATAGTAAGTGGCACCAAAAGACCACTATCATTATAATCATCATAAATAGGAGGCAAAGTATCATCAAAGAAAATTTTCTCCTCAATGCTTGGGGGACTAAAAATATCATGCTCATCAAAACCAGCTTCCCCAAGCTTAGAATTTTCCATATCATTAGCAACAATGGTGTTCAAAGCGTTCATACTAATATCATTGCTACTAGAATGCCAATAAGATTCCATAGGTTTTTTAATTTTCGCAGCAAACAATCCATGTCTTAACTCGGGAAATAGAATAAGAAGCTCACTGTTGCTTTCCATTATGCCTAACTAGTGTAAACAAGAAACCAAAAGATGCAATTGCAGGATCTAAAAATAGCTTCGAGCACCGGCAATAATGAAAATAACTTAGTTACCTGGACGGGAGTATGAGTGCCTTTTACCTTTCCTCCGACAACGAGCGCGGAAAATAGCTTGATGTCTCGGGTGCTTCTATTCTTATGAACAGTGTTGGGCCTCAAGAGCAGAGGTTTGTAGAAAACAGCAAGTTTTCCCTTAAGTGGATCACCAAAGGTTTATCGAACTCAGGGAGGAAGAGGTCAAAGATATCCCTCTCAAGCAACCCTGCAATCACGATACAAGAAGTCTCTTGTGTCCCCAACACACCTAATACACTTGTCGGATGTATAGGTGCACTAGTTCGGCGAAGAGATAGTGAAATACAAGTAGTATGGATGTATATGAGTGGTAATAGTAATCTGAATAAAATATGGCAGCGAGTAAACATGCAACAAAATAAGCGGTGTTTGCAGTATTGGAAACAAGGCCTAGGGATCATACTTTCACTAGTGGACACTCTCAACATTGATCGCATAATAAATAATAACTTCTCTCATTTGTACTACATACACTCTTTTGTTGGATGACAAACACTATTCGTTGTGTAGGGCTACAAGAGCTCCCTCAGCCGGAGTTAACAAGCGCCACAACATTCAACATTCATATTTAAGTAACCTTAGAGCATAATAGATCTTTGCAAAATAGCCCGAGTACTAACATAGCATACACACTGTCACCATTACACTATTAAGGGGGAATAGATCACATCAATACTATCATAGCGATAATTAAATCCATAACCTACAAGAGATTATGATCATAATCTACAACAAGAACCACACGGTGCACACACTGTCACCATTACACCATGCAGGAGGAATAGACTTTAATAACATCACATGTGTAGCACATAAACTAGTAGCGATACAAAGCTCATATAAATCTCAATCATGTAGGCAGCTCATGAGATCATTGTATTGAAGTACATAGGAGAGATTAACCACATAGCTACCAGTCTGCCCCTTGGAGAGGAAAACTGCTCCTCTCATCATGGGCAACAACGTTGATGAAGATGGCGGTGAAGATGGCGGTGGTGTCGATGGAGAAGCCTTCCGGGGGCACTTCCCCGTCCGGTGGCGTGCCGGAACAGAGACTCTGTCCCCCAGATCTTGGCTTCGCGATGGCGGTGGCTCTGGAAGGTTTCTCGTCCCGTGGCTTATTTTTTAGGGTTTTCGAGGCGGATTATATAGGCGATAGGGCAGCCTTGGAGGGGGCACAGGGCCGCCGGACCATAGGGGGGGCGCGTCCCCCTTAGCTGCGCCATGCCCAGGGTGGGGCCCCCACAGCACCCCTACTGGTCCCTCTTCGATGCTCTGAAGCTTCCGGTGAAAATAAGATGTAGGCGTTGATTTCGTCAATTCCGAGATTCCTTATAGGATTTCTGAAACCAAAAACAGCAGAAAAACGCACTTCGGCATCTCGTCAATAGTTAGTTCGGAAAATGCATCAGCGATATAAAGTGTGAACAAAACATGTAGGTATTGTCAATAAACAAGCATGGAACATCAGAAATTATAGATACGTTGGAGACGTATCACCCAACCAGGAATTTGAGAACTTCCTCGCCGTCGTTCAACTGTCCATGAGGAACCACGTCCTCGTCTGCCACTATTCCTGGTTTGTAGACCTTAATCTTGCTCTGATTTAGTTAATCTTGCTCTGATTTAGTTAATCTTGCTCAGATTTTAGTTAATCGTTAGTGCATGATGAACCAAGTCACCCTCAAGTGCTCTGTTTTAGTTAATCTTGATATGTTTTAGTTAATCTCGAGTGCTCTGTTTTATCTGTTTGAGAGAAAATTGCAACTCACATGCACCATAATTCGCAAGGCAGTTTCAAGAATATGGGATTGTGCATTTTATTGAAAGAAATTGTGGAGAGGGGATTATCCATAATTCTTGTGTTAATGAACCATGTATTTAGCTATATGATGTTTAATTGTGAATTTAGTTTCAGACCGAGAGTCATATTTCTGTGTTTTCTAACTGGGAATTCGTGCAACAACAAGTTACAAATTGGTTCATTTGGGCTCTAGGTGCAACAAATTAAACTACAAACCGTGCTAGCTGCAAAACTAGTTTTGTTTCTGTGTTTTGTGTAACAAAAGCCACAAAGCATGGTGTCCTGATCTTGCAGATTGAATCTATCCATATGCTCATCTAGCATGTACTGGATTTCATTATACCAAATTAATTATCACAAAGCAAATTTCCGGAGTCCTGATCTTGCATTTAATAGACTTTTGTTAGTTTCAAAATTATATATATGATGCAAAATGATATTTCAATGACTAAAAAATTGCACTTACACATTTCATAAAAGTGTTGGTCATGCATTCTTTTTTTAGTACCAAATGGATTATGACTAGATAATTTTCAGACTCTTGATCATGCACTTACTAAACTTATGTCAATTTTATTCAAGTTATGAGATTGCATAGACTAAACATTCGTATTCCCAAATTTTATTCAAGTGTTGATCTCGCAAGTACTAAATTTTTGCATCAAATTAAATCTATCCATATGCTCATCTAGCATGTACTGGATTTTATTATACCAAATTAATTATCACAAGCAAATTTCCGGAGTCTTGATCTTGCATTTAATAGACTTTTGTTAGTTTCAAAATTATATGATGCAAAATGAAATTTCAATGACTAAACAATTGCACTTACACATTTCATAAAAGTGTTGTTCATGCATTCTATTAGTACCAAATGAATTATGACTAGATAATTTTCAGACTGTTGATCATGAACTTACTAAACTTATGTAGTTTCAAATTTTATATTCAAGCTATGAGATTGCATAGACTAGCTTCGTAGTCCCAAATTTTATTCAAGTGTTGATCTCGCAAGTATTAAATTTTTGCTTTCAGGACCAACGGGAAATGTCTGGCGCTGCGCTCATTCCTTCAAGAACAAGGAATTGTGTTCTGCACCGTTGACAAGAGAACAGATTTTCTGAAGTTATATTTCGAGAAGATTACAATTCCTAGGGAGAACTGGATCGATATCCAGGAATTTGTCCACGTCAAAGGTCTCAACAATAGAGGAAATTTAATGAGGGATGGAATGGCTAGTCTTGCAACTAGCATCATCGACGAGTCGTACAGCCAGATGAAGAACAAATTCACTCCAGAGAGGCACGATTACTGGGAAGAGCAGCCGTTGTCTGATTTAAACCTGGAGTATGCAGCTAAAGATGCTTACGTGAGCTACCAGCTCTACGTCAAGATATGGTTCTTCCTGCGTTACCTTGTGTTTTGCCCCGGTTGCAAGAAGGAAGACACGCTGAGGGGACGTCTGTGTGGCAAATGCAATGCAGCAGAGATCGAAGCTGAACGTGCACAGAAAAATGGTGCAGCTGAAATAGCAAGGTTAAAGGCTGAACTTGCAAGCGTGCAGGCTGAACTAGCAAGCTTGAAGGCACCAGCCAGCGACAACACCCAGCAGGAAAGTCCCCCTCATGGCAAGCGGAGGAAGATGAATGATGAGCAGTGGCTGGAGAGTAGTGATGCGCCGAAGAGTAGTGAGAAGCCGTGGACTGGTGATGAGCAGAAGAGTGATGATCCGTGGACGACGGAGATGAGTGATCAGCAGAGCCGGAAGAGTGATAATCCGTGGCTGACGAAGCCAGGCAATTACTGACGACTTCTCCAAGATCCATGCCTAGTTAATTATTTGTATTTGCTTGTCAAGAAACTTTGCTTCTATCGTCTGTTTGTTTTATGAAGCATATATTGCTTCTGGTGTGTAATTAGTACTTTTAGTTTGAAACCAGAACCTCCTTATTGTAATAAGTACCTAGTTATTTTTTTATGAAGCATCTATTGCTTCTGGTTTATAAAAAGTACTTTTTAATTAGTTGAAACCCCAGAACCTCCTTCCGGTATGGGGTGCTTCCCGGAAATCCGCAGACGACACTTCGGAAGGTTCTGGCGAGGTATAGGGGGAACTCCCGCGTGGCGTCACCCTGTGAGAATCTTGACGTTGCATGTGCCAAAAACTTTCGAATACATGTTCCTATGGTATAAACAAACTCAAATGAAGCAAAAAGTAGAATGGTACACCCCCGTTGGGATCGAGTCAATGGGCTAGACCGCGCGGGGACAACAGATTCACATTTGGCGTGATCCCGCTACTCCCGAGTGTCGAAATCCCCCCGAACTTATTTGTGCACCTATATGCTAAGCATAAAAATGTTGTGGTATGTTGCAAGGTCCAGCATTTGACACCCCGGGGTATGGGGTGCTTCCCGGAAATACGCAGACGACACTTCGGAAGGTTCTGGCGAGGTATAGGGAGAACTCCGCGTCGTACTGTGGGAACATGACGCGTTGCATGTGCAAAAGCTGCTACTACATGTTCTATGGACATGAGCAAGCTCGTGGAAGCAAAGTAGAATGGAGCCAACCCCGTTGGAGATCGAGTCAATGAGCTAGACAGCCCAGGGACAGTTACGTTTGGCCCACGTTTTGGGCCAGATGGCAAAGCGAAGCAGGAAATCAAATACCCCATGGAGCCGCGTGGCATCATTTTATGTGTCATGTTAACTAGTACAAAAGACGGAATTGGATACGTCAATTTTCTTGGAAGACCCTTCACGAAAAGGGCTATCCTGCGTCTGGGAGTTCTATGGCACAGGGGGAATGACGTACCAAGCGACCTCTGGCACCTGGTTTATGCGGCAGGGCCATGGTTGGCAACGTCGTGGGCCACAGGATGGGAAATGAGCCTCGGGGCTGGTTTGAAAATCCAATGTGGTGGCTCCCGTTTTCATTTTCATGAGTCAAAACGGGGTTTTTTTGTGGGCGTTACGGAGTGGCGCATTAGAGTATCGAGCCCAACAGCCGCGCGGTGATGAGGGAGCCGTCCTACACACCACCTATCATACCATATGCGTGTGTTATTATCAAATCCTCGGGCTTCACACGGTTTCCGCGAACCGCTGGAAACTGACAGGATTTGAACTAGGGGTACACTTTACGTCTCAGAAATTCGGGGTAAAATGTTTTAAGGTCTACAACACGTCATTTTATGTGCTAAATTTTGTCCGTTTGAAGCGTCCGCGAACGGGTGCACCAGCGCCCCCGGTACGGCCATACCGCATGTCCCGGGGGCCCGTTTTGGGCAGATGGCAAAGCGAACGAAGTCAAAATACCCCATGGAGCCGCGTGGCGTCATTTTATGTGTCATGTTAACTAGTACAAAAGGCAAGGCCAGGATACGTCAATCCTGTGGAACCCTTCACGAAAAGAGCTATCACGTCCGGGGTTCTATGGCTTTTAGGGGGAATGACGTCTTTGTTATCACCGGATTTTGGCCAAATCAGGAGATGGGGCGTAAGTGAAGATGGGCTTGAAGATTACACGTGGAGCATCTTTGAAGCGGCCTTGCACGACGAGTTTGGGCTAGATTGCCCTGTATATTATAGTAGATTGCATCTTTGTTTAGGGTAAAAGATGAGAGTTTTACACCGCACGGTTAGGTGCACGCCTCAATTCGAAAGTCCCTTGGACTATAAATATGTAACTAGGTTATCGGAAAAGAGGGACAATCACGTTCACAACAAACACAAACCGGGCGCATCGCCAGCCCTTGTTTCGGGTTTCTTCCGGGTAAGCATCATGCTGCCTAGATCGCATCTTGCGATCTAGACAGCGTACGTTTAGTCGTTATCTTGTGTTGCTCGTCTTGAGAAGCATTGATGTTGATGGCGGGAAGTAACACTGCTGCATCGTAGATGTTTTGGGGCTTGCATTGATGCTTTTCTTATACATATTTGTAGCTATGCCGTCCTCGATATTGCTTTGCCATACCTGTAGGTGCCAGGGCGGCACCATCTTTGTTCGTTATAGTAGATCAATCTGTGTCAAATTCATCCTTGTTCTTCAGGGTTGGTTTAATATCAGTGCAGTTAGGCCTTGCAAACGGGTTGACCACGATCCGGTAGTGCGTAAGGTATGGTTTGTCGATCCAAGATGTTCCGGAAATTGACTTAATGTTGGTTTTTAGGCCTCTTTTGGGTTAGTTTTCCATCATCTCTCGTGTCTATTAGGCTCGACTACGCGTAGGATGTTCGATCATGCGGTGAAAGCCCTAAAAATGCCATTGGATTGGTTCCTTTGTTTGATCAGCGGGATCCCCATGTCACGATAAACACGTGGTCATGGGCCGTCGGCTCTTTGGAGCGATCCGGGGCAACCTGAGAGCCGATCGGGCTCGTATTTAATGTTTACGTGTCTACCATGAGGAGACTAATCGAAGCAATCCAACACCTTCTGACCAGGTATAGGTCAGGTGGCCCGCCTGCAACCGCGGGGCGTGTGCCGGAACATTGCGGGACAACGTCGGGGACCGGAGCCCACGCGATCTTGGCGGCCTCGGCTCTCGTGTTGCTTAACCCTTTGCTCGCCGGTGGGTTTTGGCAGAGCAACACATTGCAGCACGCCGGTGGGACACTTTCTACATCAACCACGTCAACATCGCATCCAAGATGGCGGACCAGACCGATCAGAAGTCGAAGATCTGCTGCGAGAGCACAAGAAGAAATATGATGAGCTCAAGGCCATCTTCGAAGCCGATCTCATCGGCTCTTCGAGACACCGTTCACATGGCATTAGGTTCAAAGGATTTACACCCGAAGGCGTGCTTGAGGGACTAGATCTGTCTCTTAAGAACGTACAGAGCCCTGCGCCAGGAAATTAACTATGCGGTGGCTCATTCTCTACATCGCCATTCTGAGAGCCCGGTGAACCTCTTGGCGTGTCGCTGTGGTTCAAGAAATCATGAAGCATCGGTATTCTCCCGTCGGGCTGCTCTAGGAACTCACCGGAGAAATCCGGGTCTTCTAGGCCACCCTGCCATTCACGTTGGCAGCTCCACATCAACAAGGTTCACGGCGTGCGTCGTCTACAAGGTTGGAGGTGATCCAGAGACACCATCTGTAGCCGCCCAAGGAGATCCCATGGATACGTGTGCACATACGTGCCCCCAAACAGTGGGCGCATACGAGCAGTTACACGGAGGGATTGCTGGAGCAGGAGGGAGTTCTCGAGCAGATGCTGAGAAACAGGCTTGGCTAGCTAAATATGCCACCGGAACGAGTCATGAAAGCTCAACTGCTACAGCTCCTACTGTGGACCAGATCAGTGCAATCTTGAGAGACCAGTTCGGTATCCTGCCGAAGAAGAGAACAATCGGCTATTCCAAGCCGTATCCCAACGAGTATGACCTGATCCCACTACCGCCTAAGTATCGGCTCCCTGACTTCACAAAATTCAGCGGATCGAAAGGGTCTAGCGCTCAATTGAGCACGTGAGCGATGTTTAGCACAGTTGGACATGGTCTCAGCATCGAGACCAGCTACGTGTGAGGTTCTTTGCGCAATCTCTCACGGGTCCAGCCTTTGGGTGGTACACCTCGTTGCCACCAGATTCGGTTCGAACATGAAGCAGTGGAAGAGCAGTTTCACATACAATATCATTCGGAAGCTACCGAAGCTGGCATTGCCGACTCGGTGCGGCAAAGGCGGGAGAGACGGTCTGAATACATTCAGCGTTTCAGGACTGTCAGACCGATGTTATTCGATTCGTTTATCTGAAAGAAGCAGTCGATCTGGCCTTTCCAGGCCTTAGCTCAAGGATTGACTTTCAGAGACTACACTTAGCGCATATGGTTCAGAAATTGACATCGTATGAACGGCGCCACCCGAGTTGTACAGGACAAGTTCAACGCCCGGTGCCCTGGTCGAGCGAGAAGAAGATGAAAACTTGCGAGAAAGATCGAAGTCGCCGTGGGTGAATTGACTCAGGCGATGCCGTGTCTGCAAATGGGTGGAACAACCAGGGCATGCAAAAGGGTTTGACTTTGATTTAAGTAAAACGGAGCAGATTTTGATTTGCTGCTGAAGGAAAAACAGCTGAAGTTACCCGAAGGCCACAAAATCCCCACGTTACAAGAGGTGAACGGGGAGACAAATACTGCAAATGGCATCACACGTTCACCCACGCCACCAACGATTGCAAAGTATTGCGCGGACAAATTCAAATGGCGATAGAACAAGGCCGATTAATCTTCGGTCAGTTTGCCATGAATGTTGACACACATCCCCTTTCCCGGCGTCAACATGGTGGATCTCAGTCACTGCATAAGATGCAAGCCAGGTTTCTCTTTTGACATCAACATGGCAGGGCTTGTAGACCGCCATGGTAAGGATAAAGCGGCAGTCACTCCCGTGGCAAAGATAAGGAGGAGCCGATCCCACGACCGGCCCCGATATGATGACGAGGACGGTACCTGGTGAGGAAGAGGTGAAAGCGTGCGGTATCAACGACCTCTCTCCGCGCATCTCCTTAACAAATATGAGCAACAGTATGACCGACGTCGGCGCTACGACGTAGATGATGAAAGATATCGTCGGTCTGATGCAGATGACAGGAAATACCGTCGATATGATAGAGACAATGAAGGGTATGAGCGTCACGCTAGAGGGAGGCCGAGAGAGCAGGAAGACCTGGATAAGCATTGGAACTGTCCTTTCTTTAAACACTGCTGGGACTCAGGGAAGAGCCGATTGCCTACAATCGAGAACTGCCCAGAATGTAGACAGCAGAGGAAGGGAACAAATGAAGTTTCAGTGTTCAAACGTCTAGGGCCTCTCCCACCTCAGAGCAGACAAGTTGAGTCATCTCGAGATGAAGATTTCGAGGAATTAGAAGATGAAGAAGAAGATAGATATCACCGGCCAAGGTGGTGCCCTGATGGACTGGCCACTCCCGAGCGTAGAGTGCAGCGGCTCGTAACTTGGAGGAAGCGAGCGCGTACACTGTACACGTTGAGAAAGCACGGCCCGATCTGGCGTGAAAAATTCAGCAAGCGTTGGAGATGGAGACTCGCCCGCCAAAGAAAGTGTGGCGCCCCAAACGGACAAAAGCCGATGCAGAGGCATCGGCTGCACAAATATGGTGTTCATACTCCCGTCAGAATTTTGTGCTCCAAAAGACGAGGAAGTATCGATGGCCCAGTTTGACTGCGGTCCACGGCCTGTCATCTTCGAGAAGCCACGAGAGAGAAGCTACAGGCATTTGAAAGCCCTGTACCTGAGAGGTTATCAATGGGCAGCCTATCGGCAAGATGTTGGTTGACACGGGAGCGGCGGTCAATATAATGTTGTACTCCATGTTACGACGTTTGGGACGTTCAAATGAGATCTGATTAAGACCAACGTCATTAAACGATTTCAACGGCCAAGCGTCGGAGGATGTTCTGAATGAAGATCGACCGTAGGCCGAAAAACCATCCATGCGTCATTCTTCATCGTCGACGGCAAGAGCACTTACGCTGTCCTGCTAGGAAGGATTGGATCCACGCTGCTGCATTCCATCCACAATGCATCAGTGCATCATACAATGGGATGGAGATGAAGCGGAGGTTGTTCATGCAGATGACTCGATCGAGATCTCATTAGCTGGCATGAACATTTGGGATGCAGACGACCAAGAGCCACTCTCTGGGATCAATTTGGACGGCTGTGAGCGCATCGAAGCTTCAAAAAACGGGGTGAGGCTGGTCTTATCCACCGGCCTGACAGAGTAGCAAGATCCAAGTCTATGGACATACGTGGCAAGGCCGATCCCTGCGATCGGCCCCAAAAAATAAAAAGCAAAGATCATACCTCCAGAATGTCGCGTAGCCATATAGTAGAGAACCAATAAGTTATAAACCCTCATTGAACATTGCAATGGAAAAGGAGGCCGATTCTAGCAATCGGCCAAAAATATCCTCAACATGCTTTTTGCCTGTGTTTAGCATTGATCTAGCAGGCGATGGAAAGCTGGGGTATGGGTTTACATCAGCTGATGATCTAGAAGAGATTGACATTGGGCCTGGGGATAAGCCACGACCAACATTTATCAGCAAAAAATTGGATCCGCATTTGAGGGGCCTGTTGATAGCCTTGTTGAAAGAGTACCCAGATTGTTTTGCATGGGATTATACAGAGATGCCTGGGTTAGACAGGAGCATCATTGAGCATCGACTCCCTCCGAAGAAAGGATTTCGGCCGTTCCGGCGACGAGCACACAGATGAAGCCGAAATCTTGGTGAAGAATCAAGAAGAGATCCAGAAGATGTTGGACGCCGGGTTCATCGAGGCCATGCAGGTACGCTGAATGGATTTCCAATGTCGTACCTGTGGAGAAAAAAGGATGGCCGATGCGCGTCGCCTTTCGAATCTCAATAGTGCCACTCCAAAAGATGAATATCCGATGCCGGTAACAGAGACATTGATTAATGGGCTGCTTTGGTCATAAAGTTTTAAGCTTCATGGATGGCAATGCATTTCTAACCAAATCTTTATGGCTCCAGAAAGATATACACAAGACTGCATTCAGAGTGCCGGGCTCGGTGGGCTTGTTTGAATATGTAGTCATGACATTTGGACTGAAGAATGCCGGCGCAACATACCAAAGAGCCATGAATTACATCTTTCATGATTTAATCGGCAAATTGGTGGAGATTTACATCGACGACGTGGTGGTCAAGTCGGTTTCGGTGGACGGACACTTGGAAGATTTGCGACACGTCCTGGACCGAACTAGGAAGTTCGGACTAAGAATGAATCCAAGAAATGTGCCTTTGGTGTGACGGCCGGTCAGTTCCTGGGATTCTTGGTTCATGAACGCGGAATTGAGATCGGCATGAAAAGTCAAGAAGCAGTGCGAGCGATGAAGCCACCCACCACGAAGAAGGAGCTCCAGGTGTCTCATCGGCAAAATCAACCGTCGGAAGATTCATCTCAATTTGTCGGGGCGGGTGGAGCCGTTCATGGGGTGAGTCAAAATTAAATCTGATGAGGAGTTTATTTGGGCGAGCAGCGAGCATTTGACGATATTAAGGAGTACCTAACAAAGCCACATGTGTTGGTTCCGCCGCAAAGCAGGAGGCCATTCTACATTTACTTGTCGATGGCTGACACCTCCATCGCGTCGGTGGTGGTGCAGGTTTATGATGGTCTGGAAAAAGTGGTTTTCTACCTCAGCAGAAGGATGTTGGATGCGAAACGAGGTACCTTGAGATCGAGAAGTTGTGCCTCTGTTTGTTTTTCACTGTACCAAGCTCCAGCACATCTTGCTTCAGCGGAGATTATCGTCATATGCAAATCAGATGTCATCAAGCACATGCTGTCGGCTCCTGTATTGAAAGGCCGACTCGGCAAATGGATGTTTGCTTTATCGGAATTTGATATCCGGTATCAGCCTGCGAAAGCAGTCAAGGGACAAGCGTTGGCCGATCTTATTGCTGCACGAATAAACACGGACGTAGCAGCACTATTTGTGCGTGCATGGGCCATGTTCTTCGATGGATCGGTCTGTGAGGATGGTTGCGGCATCGGCGTGCTACTCGTGTCGCCTCGGGGGGCAACGTATTCCTTCTCCATCAGGCTATCTACCCCTTGCACCAACAATGTTGCTGAGTATGAAGCGATATGCAAGGGAATGGAGTTGCTATTGGACGCTGGGGCAGAGGCCGTTGAGATCTTTGGAGATTCCAAATTGGTGATTTCTCAACTCACGGAGGAGTACAAGTGTGAGAGCGAGTCGCTCTTCCCATTATGTGAATGCTTGATGATTCAGGTATATAAACTTCAATTGGATCCCAAGGTCGTAAAATACCGAGGCGAACGACCTCGCAGACGGCGTCAGGATACAAGGACGTAGCAGATGGAGCCGATTTTCAGGTGCAGTTCATGGAACCCGATGATTGGAGAGCCGATATCTTCAATTACTTGAAAGATCCGGCTCGGGGGCACCTAAACGGATAAGATACAGGGCCATGAAGTACGTCCTGATTGGCGATGACATGTTCTACGAGGACTTTGGAAGGGTTACTTCTCAAATGTTTGGGACCGGCCGAGTCAATCGGCTCTTGCATGAGTGCATGAGGGTGCCTGGGGACTCACCAATCGGCTCATAAGATGAAGTGGCTGATCAGGCGGTCGAGATTTTATTGGCCCACCATGCTTGAAGATTGTTTCAAGTACTATAAAGGGTGTCAAGCATGCCAGAAGTTTGCGAGCATTCAGATGGTACCTGCATCAGCGATGAATCCCATCATCAAGCCGTGGCCGTTCCAGGTGGGCATGGATATGATCGGCAAGATACATCCTCCTTGAGCAAAGGCCATGTGTGGGTTCTGGCCATTACAGATTATTTTACTAAATGGTGAGGCCGTCCCTATGAAGGCAGTGGCATCATCAGATGTTATCGATTTCGTGAGGGAGCATGTCATTCACAGATTCGGGATTCCCCGACGACCGATGGAGGTTCGGTCTTCGTTTCTAAGGAGTTTAGAAAGTTCTGCGAGGATATGGGAATCAAGCTGATCCGATCGTCTCCATACTATGCTCAAGCAAATGGACAGGCTGAAGTGTCCAACAGAAGATCAAGCTGATTAAGAGGAAGATCGACGAGCATCCTAGACGTTGGCACGAGGTATTGTCAGACGTTGTGGGCTTATCGCATGTCGTGTCATGGAGCAATAAAAACCTCGCCATACCATCTGGTCTATGGACAAGAAGCTGTGTTACCCTGGGAAATCAAGGCTGGGTCGAGACGGATTACATTTGAGAATGATTTAACTACTGAAGAATATGCAGCCCTGATGAGTGACAACATTAAGGATGCAACGGAACTCAGACTATGGTCGCTTGAGAAAATCAAGGAGAATAAAGCCAAGGTGGCTCGCGCATATAATAAGAAGGTGAAGCCAAAGGAGTTCCAGGTTGGTGATCTGGTGTGGGAAGCTGTATTGCCGTTGGGGACTAAGGACAAAATGTATGGTAAATGGTCTCCAAATTGGCACGGCCCGTACAAAGTCGACCAAGTTTTAAAGGGTAATGCATACATGCTCGAGCAGTTGGATGGTGTGAAGTTCCCGGTGGCTGTCAATGGCCAGCATCTCAAGAAGTACTTCCCAAGCATGTGGGATGATGGGCAGTAAGATATGGAGGCCGATACACGAAATCGGCCAGTAAAAAAAATTTGGGAAACAGCCGATGCACAGACATCGACTCTAGAATAAAATAGCCGATGCAGGACATCGACTTCAGAACAAAACAGTCGATGTGACCCCATCGACTTAGAAACAACTGTCATAAGCAAGTATCAGGGCACCATTCGATTTTGAGTTTTCAACTGGTTTTATTGACGTTTTGGGTAGACCGGTGTTTGCCATCGGCTTTTTGAGGAATCCTTCTTCATTGATTAAAAAGGGGATTTCTTACAAAGAGGAGGCGATTGCTCAGAAAAGGGGGAACAAAAGTAGAACAGATTGCTACTGCTAATCTTATGCTAGTAGTCCCTACTCTAAGGGCTGTCGCCGTCCTCGCTGTCGCCGTGGTAGCCGTCGTCACTGCTGCTGACGAGTTCTTCGTCGCTGCTGCCGTAGCCTTCAACAGGGGCTTCTTCCTCCTCATCATCATCGTCTTCATCGTCATCTGACCAAGCCCAGCCACGGAAGCGCTTTGCCGGCGGCTCGTCGGAGGAGGTGTCGTCTCCTTTTCCTCCTTCTTGTCGGAGGAGGTGTCGTCGTCCTCGTCATCCTCTTCTTCCTCTTCGATGGAGGAGGTGAATTTACCCCGGAAGGAGAGGTCATCATCACTCTCCGCCTCCAGTTCTCCGTCAATGAGGAACCGGAGGTCGTCCTCCCCGTCAGTCGAGGGGCAGGTCACCATCTGACCAGACGAGGGCCTCGGGTGGGCCGTCTGGCACGAAATCGAAGTCCCACTCCTGCTCATCCCAATGCTTGGGAGCGCGCCTATTGTACGCCTCCATCTGGTTGTACTCTGGAATCGACTCACTCCGAGAGGAGGGGAAGGAAGCGGAAGAGGAGGAGGAGGAAGGCCATTTGTAGGAGAGGGGTTTTTGGCCGATGGCGGTGTAGAGCGAGAGGATGGAAACGAGAACTGCTCAACGCGGTTAAATAAAGGGGACGTGGTGGAAATTTAATGCTTTGGTGATTTCCGAGGACGTGGTGCCAAAACTGTCGAATCGTGCAGAGAAGTTGAGGACAGGGTATCATGATGGAAAGATACTGAAGCGGTTCTGCTCTGCCACGACATGACCCTTCGAAGGAAAAACAGAGTGGTTTTGAAATTATCATTGCCAAAACCAGGGGGCATGTGTTATCACCGGATTTTGGCCAAATCAGGAGATGGGCCGTAATTGAGATGGGCTTGAAGGATATACACGTGGAGCGTCTTTGAAGCGGCCTTGCGCGAGTTTGGGCTAGATTGCCGTGTATCTGTATATTATAGTAGATTGCATCTTAGTTTAGAATTAAAAGATAGAGTTTACCCCGTACACGGTTAGGTGTACGTCCAAATTAGAAAGTCCCTTGGAGTATAAATATGTACCTAGGGTTATTGAGAAAAGAGGACAATCACGTTCACAACAAACACAAACCTAACGCATCGCCACCCCTTGTTTCGAGGGTTTCTTCCGGGTAAGCATCATGCTGCCTAGATCGCATCTTACGATCTAGGCAGTATACGTTTATTCGTTATATTGTGTTGCTCGTGCTGAAGCATTGTTGATGGCGAGTAGCACTACTTATCGTAGATGTTTTGGGGCTTGCATTGATGCTTTTCTTATACATATTTGCTTAGCTATGCCGTCCCTCGATATCTAGCTGCCCTTATACCTATCTAGGTGTAAGGGCAGCACCCTTGCTTGTTCGTTATCTAGTAGATCCAATCTGTTATAGTTGCTCCTTGTTCTTCAAGGATTGGTTTAATATCCGTCTGGTTAGGCCTTGCAAACGGGTTGAACGATCCGGTAGTGCGTAAGGTATGGTTTGTTAGTCCTAAGAGGGATGTTCCGGGAATTGACTTAATGTTGGTTTTTAGGCCTCTTTTAGGGTTAGTTTTCCATCATCTCTCGTGTCTATTAGGCTCAACTACGCGTAGGATGTTCCGATCATGCGGTGAAAACCCTAAACTGTCGTGGATTGGTTTAACTTTGTTTTGATCAAGCAGGATCCCCATGTCACCGTAAACAACGTGAACCATGGGGCAATGCGTCTCTTTGAGCCGATCACGGGGCAACACGAGAGCCGATCGGGCTCGTATTTAATGTTTCGTGTCTACCCTGCGGGAGACTAATCGAAGCAATCCAACACCTTCCTGACCAGGTATAGTCGGGACGTGTGCCGGAACATTGCGGGACGACGTCGAGGGACCAGGCCCACGCAGTCTTGGTAGCCTCCCGGCTCTTCGTGTTGCTTAACCCTTTGCTCGCCGGTGGGTTTTGGACAACACGTACCAAGCGACCTCGGCACCACATAGTTTGTCGAAGCAGGCCATATTTGTACGTGCGTGGGCCCTGGGATGGGAAGCAAGGCCCGGGGCGGATTTCCAATCCGACCAACGGGCGACCCGTTTTTCAATTTCATGGTGCCGAAACGGGTTTTTTTTGTGAAGCAGCTACGGGGGCATTAGAGTATCGAGCCCAACCACCGCGCGGTGATAGGAGACCGCCTACGCACCACCTATCACATGCCATATGCGCGCGTTAGCTATCTGGCAATCCCGGGCTTCTGCGGTTTTCCGCGAACCGCTGTAAACCGGATTTGAACTAGGGGTACACTTTACGTCTCTCCAGAAATTCGGGGTAAAATGTTTTAAGGTCTACAATACGTCATTTTATGTGCTAAATTTTGTCTGTTTGAAGCGTCCGCGACGGTGCACCAGCGCCCCCGGTGCGGCCATACCGCATGTCCCGGGGGCCTGTTTTGGGCAGATGGCAAAGCGAACAAAGTCAAAATACCCCACGGAGCCGCGTGGCGTCATTTTATGTGTCCTAGTAACTAGTACAAAACTGGGATACGTCAATTTTCTTGGAAGACCCTTCACGAAAAGGGCTATCACGTCGGGAGTTCTATGGCTTTTAGGGGAATGACGTACCAAACGGCCTCGGCACCACATAGTTTGTCGGAGCGAGGCCATAGTTGGCACGTGCGTGGGCCCTAGGATGGGAAGCAAGGCCCGGGCGCGTTTCAATCCGACCAACGGGCGACCCGTTTTTCAATTTCATGGTGCCGAGCGGGTTTTTTGTGAAGCAGCTACATGGGCGATATGTCGAGCCCAACCACGCGCGTGATAGGAGACCACCTACGCACCACCTATCACATGCCATATGCGCGGCGTTAGCTATCTGGCAATCCCTGGGGGCTTCCTGAGTTTCCCGCCGAACCCGCTGAGGCGACGGATTGAACTGGGGTACACTTAACGTCTCTCCAGAAATTCGGGGAAAAATGTTTTCAGGTCTAATACACGTCATTTTATGTGCTAAATTTTGTCTGTTTGAAGCGTCCGCGAACGGGTGCACCAGCGCCCCAGGTACGGCCATACCGCATGTCCCGGGGGCCCCGTCACTACTAGAAAGGTGGCCATTGGTAGTTTTTGCTATCGGTGGCGCACTAGTGGTGCGCCACTGCTATATACTACTGTTGAATTAGTGGCGCACTACTAGTGCGCCATTAGTAAATCAAGTACCAATGGCGCACTTAGTAGAGCCCCACAGGTAACATCCTGTAGTGCGCCACAGCTACTGTTCCCATGCGCCACAGCTAACTTTAGTAGGAAACCAACAAAAAAACGTATGTGCGCCACCACCAGCATTGGCGTGCGCCACTATTAACTATGCTAAAAAACAAAAACAAAAAACAGACCAGGTCAGACCAGGTCATCCTGGTAATAACGATAATTTTTTTTTGAGGAAATAGATTGCACTCATTAACTTACTTACACAGCAGTTAAACTAAAATTACAAATAAATTTACAGAAAACACCCTAAAGCCAAAACTAAAAAGCAATCAAGTCCTAAAGCGGATGGCGGCGCCGCCCGAGGCCCTCGACGCTGCCACCGCCTGGTGCGCCCGACCCCGGCTAGTCTCGCGCCGCGACCAGGTCGCGTGCAGTTAGGCCGTGCGCCAGGCGGCCGTCGCGCTTGACGTCGTGCGCCCAGTTGCCGTTGTAGAGCGCGAGAACGAAGGAGACGATGGCGGCGGCGCGAGATTGAGGAAGAGCACACGCGACGAGGTCAGGGTGGAGCTGCGTGGGGTGGAGGACGAAGAGGCCGGGGCGCTGGGGGTAGGTGGAGTGGCTCGCGAGGTGCGCCGTGTCGACGTTCGCCGTGTCGAGATGAACCAAAGGGGGGCTGGATGTCGGCCGGAGGACCCACGGAGTGCACCGGCGACTAGGTTCTGCGAAGGATAGAAGCGGTCAACGCCGGCAGCAAAACTGAGAGCGAGAAGGAGAGGAAGGAGAGGTCCAGTAAGAAGAGGATGTTACCAGCAACGATGAAATCGACGAAGAAGCGCGCCCGTCCGGCGAGGAAAAAGGGCGACCGTGCGATCGATTCGTGGCCTCCCGGGATGATTCACTCAGCAAGGGAGACGAGGAGGAAGAGGAGGTGCTTCTGATGGCCTCGGTTTGGCGCGGGATTGCCGGTAGAAGGGGCGCGACAACGAGTCTCTGGAGGTGGCGCTCGGTGTTGGGTTCTTTGATTCTGTGAGGAAGACGGAGAGGAGCGAGCGAGGCGGAGGAAACGTGTGGCTGGTGGCTCGGCGGATGAGGATAAGGTTGTTTGCGCGTTGGAGAAAATTATTTTTAGACGAGCTAATTACACCTATAGTCCTACAACTTGTCTATCATGTGAAGGTTTAGTCCTACATCTTGCAAAGTGTGAAGCCTTGGTCCTACAACTTGAAATCAATGTGAAGATTTGGTCCTCAATCAATCAAAAGCTGACATGTGGCATAACAGTTTTTGCAGAAGCACCCCTAATATTCTTACCCGGCACAATAGACCCTTGATGTCTTCTTACATGCGGACCCCACCTGTCAGTGCGGACAGAACAAATAAAATAAAATACGCGCGTACAGGGGTTCGACCTCGCGACCTGGAGTTCACGGGCAACCCACTGTAGCCACTAGTGCATGAAGATCCTTGTGTTGCAAATGAGGACGTTACCTTATTTTATCTGAAATAGCTTAATAGAAAAGTGAGACAAAACAAATAAAATTTTATTTGCTGGGACGAGGTTTCGAGCGACTGCCTCATAACCATACATTTTCTTTATGTTCTACTTAAGGACGTTATAGCTTTATGCATTTGTTCATTTTTTTTTTGCCTTTTCTCATCAATATGACACTTAGCATATTTGATTTGTCCAATGAATATCAGTAAGAGGGTAATGTATGTATATTTTACTTAACATTCGATCTAGGTGCTTAGATATTTTGTACTAAATGTTGTTGCTATAGTAAAATATGTTTTTGCAAATATATGTATTTCTTATTTAAATGATGTACTTGGTTGGAATGAAAATATGGTTTAATCCCGTATTTTGGAACATGGGAGCATATGCTCCCTCTATTTTGAAATACATCTTACACATATTTTGAATTTTAAAAATTGAACTAAAAAATTCGCACGTACATCTTCAGGTGCTACTCGCTCACAGAGTTATTTCATAAAAAATCAACTAGTCACGTGACGTGTGTAAAAAAGATAATATTCAGTGATAAAAAAATGTTTTTCACAAGATAAAGTTTCGCATATGACCTATGGTGCCATCTTAATGCGGGTCCCACCTGTTAGTTACGCGGAAACAGATAAAATTTATTATGTGAGGCGAACGATTCGATCTTGCGACCTGTGTAAAAAATAACTAGTCATGTGACATGTGTAAAAAAGATAATATTTAGTGATAAAAAAATGTTTTTCACAAGATAAAGTTTCGCATATGACCTATGGTGCCGTCTTAATGCGGGTCCCACCTGTTAGTTACGCGGAAACAGATAAAATTTATTATGTGAGGCGAACGGTTCGATCTTGCGACCTGCCGCTACAGCTAACTGGGGGTTTGCAAATACACCAAACATTGCATGTGTTCCATATAGAGAACGTTACTTTCTTATAAAAATTTTATTAGCCAAGTAGCTTCCACTAGACCAAGCCCAAACACGAAACAAATAAAATTTAGAGTGCGGAGGAGGTTCAAACTCGTGACCTGCTGCTAGGTCTAATTCTCGATTGCCTCTGGTCTAATTCTTACACAAAAAATACAGACCGCTTGACTGGAGAAGACATGTTTTCATACAAAGTTATAAGTAGGATAAAACAGTAGAAGAATACAACCTTTAGAAAACTATTTTTTACCACATGTATATTAAAACAGAATTTACTCTGTACTGATATTTCAAAACAAAACACTCTATCATATAACATAGTATATATGTCGAATTGTATTTGTAATCTAATGTATATTTCTCAAATGAAATAGAATACCAATGTTTTCACAATTTACATGTCCATGTTTAGATGTGTATATAGAATATTTTGTAAAACCTTTTCGCCACTTCCAAATACTTTTTCTTAGGAAGAAGGGAGCATATGCATCTGTGAGCAAAAATAAATTTCCGCAAATGTTCATGCATTTGTATTTCACTCTCTATCCAAGTATCATTTACTAAAATAAATTTCCGCAAATGTTCATCCAAGGTTGTATTCTTCTACATTTTTATACTACTTACTAATTTGTATAAAAACATGTCTTCTCCATTCAAGCGGCATGTATTTTTTGTGTAGGAATTAGACCCGAGGAAATCGAAACATGAAAGTATATGCTTTCTTTATTTTAAAATGCATCTTACACATATTTTATTTTATCAAAAAAAAACAAAAAATCCGCACGTACATCTTCAATACGCCATCACAAAGTCGTTTTAGAAAAAAATCGACTTGTCACGTGGGGTGTGAAGAAAGACAAAATTCAGTGCTGAAAATAAGATTGTTCGCAAGATAATTTTTTTTTACATATACCACAAAACATATTGATTTTCATGAAACTTGGAGAACAAATATATATTATGGAGATGTATATGTAGAATATTTTGTAAAACTTTTTCGCCACTTCCAAATACTTTTTTAGGCAGAAGGGAGCATATGCACATGTGAGAAAAATTAAATTTCCGCAAAGGGTCATGCATTTGTATTTCACTCTCTATCCAAGTATCATTTACTAAAATAATTTATTTTCTATATTCATAAATTTGGTAGCATAGCTGCACACAAGCTTTCAAGAAAAATGACAACACGCATCCATCACTTTTCATAAATTATGTGATGTACAATTTTCCATAAATAAAACACCGGTGCTGCTAAAGGAAAAAAATAAGTAGTTTCATTTCTCGTGAAAAGGTGAAAAATCATCTATTCTCTGTATAATAGGAATGCGACGTAGATTTGTTCAATAAATTGATCATGGTGTAGTGCTATCCGTGAGGTAACGCGTAATCTGAGGTCAACAGTTCGAATGCTCAACTCCGCGTTTAATTTTATTTTCGCCATACGCACTGCCAGGTGGGACCCGCATGCCAGGGTGCACTAAAGGTCCTATGTGCCACTTAAGAATATTAGGGGTCTTTTTGCATAATCGGTAACGCCACATGTTAGCTTCTGGTTACCTAAGGACCATTCTTGAACCTGAATTGCAAGTTGTTGGACTAGGTTATCACCTTTTGCAAGTAGTAGGACCAAACTATCACATGCTATACAAGTTCCTGGACCTGAAGTGTAATTAGCTCTTTTTAGACGGAGACGGGAATCAGTCTAGTGCTACTACTAGTGGAACGTCGCCATGTGGTAGATAAAAAGAAGGAGCAAGTCTAGTAGCTAGTGGTACTACCAGCACTTAAAAAGAAGGATCCATTCCACTCCGTGTGCCAGATAAAAAGAGGCCTTTTTCCATGTTTCGAAAAAAGAAATCAAATTGGATTCAAAACTGAAAATAATTTGTAAATATTTTTCTGGAACATTACACATAATAGAATCCAAATAGAAATAATATGGAAAAAATAAAAATTCCTTAATATAATTAATACTGAAACACATATTTTAAAGTACAATTAACAATAAAATGAACATAAACCCTAGAAAATATTTAAAAATAATGGTACAAAATCGGAAGTTACTAGTGGAGCACCATGTTTAGGTGCGCCACTGCTATTTTTGGTAACAGTGGCGCACCTATACATGGTGCGCCACTCATAACTAGGACCCTATCTATAACCCACCCCCACACTTACTAGTGGAGCACCGTGTATAGGTGCGCCAACTCAAATAGTAGTGGCGCACCTATACATGGTGCGCCACTGCTAAGTCAGGGGAGGGTGGGATCTGCAGACCCTTAGTGGTGGCGCACCGGAAATGCAGTGCGCCACTGCTATTTTTACAGCAGTGGAGCATCACTTTTTGGTGCGCCACTGCTAACTAGTAGTGGCGCACCTCTTTAGTGGTGCGCCACTGTTAGCAATCTTACGACTAGGCCTTTTCCTAGTAGTGCGTTTTGGGCAGATGGCAAAGCGAACGAAGTCAAAAAAACCCCACGGAGCCGAGTGGCTTCATTTTATGTGTCATGTTAACTAGTACAAAAGACGGAACTGGGATACGTCAATTTTCTTGGAATACCCTTCACGAAAAGGGCTATCATGTCGGAGTTCTATGGCTTTTAGGGGGAATGACGTACCAAACGGCCTCTGGCACCACATAGTTTGTCGGAGCAGGCCATATTTGGCACGTGCGTGGGCCCTGGGATGGGAAGCAAGGCCCGGGCGCGGATTTCCAATCCGACCAACGGGCGACCCGTTTTTCAATTTCATGGTGCCGAAACGGGTTTTCTTTTGTGAAGCAGCTACAGGGGGCGCATTAGAGTATCGAGCCCAACCACCGCGCGGTGATAGGAGACCACCTACGCACCACCTATCACATGCCATATGCGCGCGTTAGCTATCTGGCAATCCCTGGGGCTTCCTGCGGTTTCCCGCCGAACCCGCTGGAAACTGACCGGATTTGAACTAGGGGTACACTTTACGTCTCTCCGGAAATTCGGGGTAAAATGTTTTCAGGTCTACAACACGTCATTTTATGTGCTAAATTTTGTCCGTTTGAAGCGTCCGCGAACGGGTGCACCGGCGCCCCCGGTACGGCCATACCGCATGTCACGGGGGGCCGTTTTGGGCAGATGTCAAAGCGAACGAAGTCAAAATACCCCACGGAGCCGCGTGGCGTCATTTTATGTGTCATGTTAACTAGTACAAAAGACGGAACTGGGATACGTCAATTTTCGTGGAAGACCCTTCACGAAAAGGGCTATCACCTCCGGAGTTCTATGGCTTTTAGGGGGAATGACGTACCAAACAGCCTCTAGCACCACATAGTTTGTCGGAACGAGGCCATATTTGGCACGTGCGTGGGCCCTGGAATGGGAAGCAAGGCCCCGGGCGCGAATTTCCAATCTGACCAACGGGCGACCCGTTTTTCATTTTCATGGTGCCGAAACGGGTTTTTTTTGTGAAGCAGCTACATGGGGTGCATTAGAGTATCGAGCCCAACCACCACGCGGTGATAGGAGACCGCCTACGCACGACCTATCACATGCCATATGCGCGCATTAGCTATCTGGCAATCCCTTGGGCTTCCTGCGGTTTCCCGCCGAACCCGCTGGAAACTGACCGGATTTGAACTAGGGGTACTGACGTGGGCATAACCCTTCGGGTACTCGACATTGCCATACCCGGTGCAAACTATGAAGGTGGACCAGCACGAGGACTCAACAAGCTGGACCTGCACGCGCATCAACTTGGACTACAAGGAAAGAAGACTCCAATTTGAATCCTACTAGGACTCTTGTAAATCCTAGATTGGCTGATATATAAAGCCAGGCAGGGGCACCCCTAGGGACACACAATCAGAAACATAATTTTAGAGCCAACACGCCTAGACACACGCAACCCGCGGATTAGAACTAGACTAGATCCAACAACTCCGCCTATGGCGGCCCCCTGTATACATATATTCATATAGTGGATTGCTAGCAGGACGTAGCGACCCTCCACCGCGGGGGCGTGAACCTGGGTACGTCGTGTACCGCCTCGCCCCCGGAACTTCCGTCGTCGCCTTTCTCTAAAACCCAAGCCCCTCATGGTGGGCATTGCCGAGGAACCGCCTCGACAATTGGCGCCGTCTGTGGGAAGCGCGACGCTGGATTTTGTCATCCGGGCGGGATCCGTCAAGTTCATCAACAACACTCGGAGCGCACCTGTCAAACAGTATACTTCAGCTTCACAGGATCAGATCTAGCGATTCGTCTACTTCATCAAAGGCACGGCTGCAACCTGGTGCTCCTGTCATGGCCGACTACGCGAGGCGTTCAATCGCAAGAAAAATATATCAGCACCTATGTTTTCCGCGAGGCATCAAAAGCAGGAAGGTGAAGCAACTAGCGAAAGAAGAGAAAAAATCATCTGCGTCAAAGCACGTACGTGCGGCTGCCATGGGCGAAGTCACACACCATGGGCGATTCAAGTCCCAAGGCGTTGCTGGAGCGATTGGCTAAGAGTAGTTAAGGAAGAAGAAAATCAGCGTGTAAGAAATCAAATTCGAAGTCCCAGGAAGACTCAGCTTGATGCGTTCTTGCAAGGATCAACTACTACAAAATTGGATCAAGTCAAAATAAAGTATCTATGGGGAGAAGGGATCTGCTGGGAACCATACGCAACGACGCACCAGAATCAAGTCGTGAGGATGCTTCAGCCAGGAAAGTGAATCAGCTCAGTACAATTAGCTACGTGGGGAATTCGAAGTATACTCCGAATCCATCACGGTCGAACCGACCATTAAGAAAGTCCGACAGCGACCATCGCCAATCTCGCCGTCACAAATATCAGGCCAAAATATGACTGCAGATCGGAACAAGCTTCGACTGCTTCACCGCGCACAGTCGCCACGCTCGGGAGCTCGCTTGTTGCATCGTGGACTTGATATATTCGGGAGCTCGCCAGTCGACTGCCCTGCTCGGCTGACCGCGCCCGCCATCGTGCACTTTTCTTACTCGGGGGCTCGCTTGACGCAGACCCAACATTACGGAACCAATATATTCGGATGCTCACCCGCAGCGGATCGGCTATGTCAACCGCGTCGTCTTCATCGGCCACGTCTGCTAGGCGCCGCGTGGACTATCTCTGTCCGCGGAATTATTTCGGCTGCGCCTGCCGCATGGACTATCTCTGTCCGCGGAATTATTTCGGCTGCGTCTGCCGCATGGACTATCTCGGGTGGCGGAATTATTTCTACTGCGTCCGCCGCATGGACTACCTCGAGTCAAATGGCTTCATAATTTATGATTACTCGATGGACTTATCTACTTCGGCTCTGGATATACCTTCTCCCGATGCACTCTCGGGTCGGTGGATTCACCGGTGTGCTGGAATTATTACTCCCATCGGGAGCGCCGGTGTGCTGGAATTACTCGGGAGCTCCTGGAAGATCTTCAACTATTATGTTCATTCCCATCGGGAGCGCCGGTTCGTTGAGCGCTGGAAATATGAAGACTCCATACACTATTACTCCCACCGGGAGCGCCGGTGTGCTGGAATTATCACTCCCATCGGGAGCGCCGGTGTGCTGGAATTACTTGGAGACTCTTTGAACATTTGACTGTGCTCACGGTCCCCTGAAGACTATTACTCCCATCGGGAGCACCGGATCGCTGGGCGCTGGTTCGCTGGAATCCACGCCGGAATTATAGAAGATATGAAGACTATTACTCCCATCGGGAGCGCCGGTTCACTGGAATCCAAGAAGATATGAAGACTATTACTCCCATCGGGAGCGACGGTTCGCTGGAACCCGAGAAGATATGAAGACCATTACTCCCATCGGGAGTGCCGATTTACTGGAGTTCAAGCAAGATTTGAAGACTCTTTATACCTGAAATTGTCATCTAAAAGCCTTTGAAAATACAAGTGCCTTGAAGATTTGACTGTGCTCACAGTCCCTTGAAGATTGACTGTGCTCACGGTCCCTTGAAGATTGGCTGTGCTCACAGTCCCTTGAAGATTTGTGCTCACAGTCCCTGAAGATGGTAGGCTCACGGTCCCTTGAAGATTCGACTGTGCTCACGGTCCCTTGAAGATTCGGCTGGGCTCACGGTCCTTTGAAGATTTGACTGTGCTCACAGTCCCTTGAAGATTCGACTGGGCTCACGGTCCTTTGAAGATTTGACTGTGTTCACGGTCCCCTGAAGGAACGGGGACCTTGCTCTTTTCCTTTGCTATAGATGCCTCAAAGAGTGCCGCAAATAGCAAGGATCATGACACAACGAAGACCTTGCTCTTTTCCTTTGCTATAGATGCCTCAAAGAGTGCCGCAAATAGCAAGGATCATGAAGCAACGGGGACCTTGCTCTTTTCCTTTGCTATAGATGCCTCAAAGAGTGCCGCAAATAGCAAGGATCATGAAGCAATGGGGACCTTGCTCTTTTCCTTTGCTATAGATGCCTCAAAGAGTGCCGCAGATAGCAAGGATCATGAAATATATATAAAACAACCCACGTCGATATTTTACTTATGGAAATATCAAAGAACAACGGGCTCATCGGCAGAACATACATCGGTTGAAAGCAAAGTTGCACATACAACGGGTTTAGCAAGACCCGCAACACGAGCTGATCACTCAAACAATTTGCTGACCAACGAATACACATATGCTTAAACGGGCAATTAAGATTTGCTCCTTCAAAATTTGCCAACGGCATTGACACGGTAAAAGTGCATATACATGTATCTACCGAAAAACTTACAAACAATGACATCAACGATGCTCAAGGTGCATTGACGATTGCCCCTTGAAATATACAACAATGTGTCAACGGCACCTGAAGAAAACCGTAAACATCGGTTTGCTCGACTTGAGTGTACTCACGGTTGCAAGCATCAGTGCCCAAACTCGGGGGCTACTTCCATCGGAGTCTGGACGCGCACCGATAATTATCGGCTCCTCGGGGCCATCATCCGAATCATCGGCTCCCCTCGGGGCCATCGTCTCAATCATCGGCTCCCCTCGGGGCCATCGTCTCAATCATCGGCTCCCCTCGGGGCCATCATCTCAATCATCGGCTCCCCTCAGGGCCATCATCCGAATCATCGGCTCCTCCTGGGTATCATCCGAATCATCGGCTCCCCTCAGGGCCATCATCTCAATCATCGGCTCCCCTCAGGGCCATCATCTCAATTATCGGCTCCCCTCAGGGCCATCATCTCAATCATCGGCTCCCCTCAGGGCCATCATCTCAATTATCGGCTCCTCCTCGGTATCATCTGAATCATCAACTCCTCTATCTATGGCATCATCAGAGTCATCGGCATCAAGTTCTCGGAACTTGAAAAAGTTTACGGTGTTTGACTTAGCATTTTTTTACATAACTATTTCATATTTATCTACAGGCTCGGGGGCTACTCCCATCGGGAGCGCTTCCACGCACCCAATAAAAAATATGGCAACCTCGCCAACAAAGTAGAATAAAGTTGAAGACATCGGCATCAACAATCAAGATCTTCGAGTAGTACAACTTGAGTCTATGCGTGGCTGCAAGCACCCGCCCATAGACTCGGGGGCTACTCCCATCGGGAGCGCTTCGCGCACCCGACGAAGCAACTTCGACTCTACATCAAGCACAAGATTCAACAGATGATCAAGACATTCAGCGAAGACAACTTTAGTCCCTGCCCGAAGCTTCACTTCAGCCGGACACTCGGGGGCTACTGACGTGGGCATAACCCTTCGGGTACTCGACATTGCCATACCCGGTGCAAACTATGAAGGTGGACCAGCACGAGGACTCGACAAGCTGGACCTGCACGCGCATCAACTTGGACTACAAGGAAAGAAGACTCCAATTTGAATCCTACTAGGACTCTTGTAAATCCTAGATTGGCTGATATATAAAGCCAGGCAGGGGCACCCCTTAGGGACACACAATCAGAAACATAATTTTAGAGGCAACACGCCTAGACACCGCAACCCGCGGATTAGAACTAGACTAGATCCAACAACTCCGCCTATGGCGGCCCCCTATACATATATTCATATAGTGGATTGCTAGCAGGACGTAGCGGCCCTCCACCGCGGGGGCGTGAACCTGGGTACGTCGTGTACCGCCTCGCTCCCGGAACTTCCGTCGTCGCCTTTCTCTAAAACCCAAGCCCCTCATGGTGGGCATTGCCGAGGAACCGCCTCGACAGGTACACTTTACGTCTCTCCAGAAATTCGGGGTAAAATGTTTTCAGGTCTACAATACGTCATTTTATGTGCTAAATTTTGACCGTTTGAAGCGTCCACGAACGGGTGCACCAGCGCCCCCGGTACGGCCATACCTCATGTCCCGGGGGTACCGTTTTGGGCAGATGGCAAAGCGAACGAAGTCAAAATACCACACGGAGCCGCGTGGCGTCATTTTGTGTGTCATGTTAACTAGTACAAAAGACGGAATTGGGATATGTCAATTTTCGTGGAAGACCCTTCACGAAAAGGGCTATCACGTCGGAGTTCTATGGCTTTTAGGGGGAATGACGTACCAAACGGCCTCTGGCACCACATAGTTTGTCGGAACGAGGCCATATTTGGCACGTGCGTGGGCCTGGGATGGGAAGCGAGGCCCCGGGCGCGGATTTGCAATCCGACCAACGGGGCGACCCGTTTTACATTTTCATGGTGTCGAAACGGGTTTTTTTTTGTGAAGCAGCTACAGGGGGCGCATTAGAGTATCGAGCCCAACCATCACGCGGTGATAGGAGACCGCCTACGCACCACCTATCACATGCCATTTGCGCACGTTAGCTATCTGCAAATCCCTCGGGCTTCCTGCGGTTTCCCGCCGAACCCGCTGGAAACTGCGGATTTGAACTAGGGGTACACTTTACGTCTCTCCGGAAACGGGGTAAAATGTTTTCAGGTCTACAACACGTCATTTTATGTGCTAAATTTTGTCCGTTTGAAGCGTCCGCGAACCGGTGCACCAGCGCCCCCGGTACGACCATACCGCATGTCCCGGGGGTCCCGTTTTGGGAAGATGGCAAAGCGAACGAAGTCAAAATACCCCACGGAGCCGCGTGGCGTCATTTTATGTGTCATGTTAACTAGTACAAAAGACGGAATTGGGATACGTCAATTTTCGTGGAAGACCCTTCACGAAAAGGGCTATCACGTCCGGAGTTCTATGGCTTTTAGGGGAATGACGTATCAAACGGCCTCTGGCACCACATAGTTTGTCGGAACGAGGCCATATTTGGCACGTGCGGGGGCCCTGGGATGGGAAGCAAGGCCCCGGGAGCGGATTTCCAATCCGACCAACGGGCGACCCGTTTTTCATTTTCATGGTGCCGAAACGGGGTTTTTTTTTGTGAAGCAGCTACAGGGGCGCATTAGAGTATCGAGCCCAACCACAGCGCGGTGATAGGAGACCGCCTACGCACCACCTATCACATGCCATATGCACGCGTTAGCTATCTGGAAATCCCTAGGCCGGGGCTTCCTGCGGTTTCCCACCGAATTTAATCCGCTGGAAACTTACCGGAATTTGAACTAGGGGTACACTTTACGTCTTTCTCAGAAATTCCGGGTAAACTGTTTTTAGGTCTACAACACGTCATTTTATGTGCTAAATTTTGTCCGTTAAGTTTGAAGCGTTCGCGAACTGGTGCACCAGCGCGCCCGGTACGGCCATACCGCATGTCCCAGGGGCCCCGTTTTGGCCAGATGACAAAGTGAACGAAGTCAAAATATATACCCCACGGAGCCGCGTGGCATCATTTTATGTGTCATAGTAATTATCCAATACAAAAGGCGGAACTGGGATACGTCAATTATTTTGGAGGACCCTTCACGAAAAGGGCTATCACGTACGGTATTGCGCGAGACCTTTGCACAATGGTAGGATGATACCGCGCGCCTACGCACCACCTTTCACGTTCCATATGCGCGTAATAATAATCTGGGAGCCCCCCGGCTTCATGCGGGTGTGTCCCGCCGATCAACCCGCTGAAAACTCACCGGATTTGAACTAGGGATACGGTTTTCTTCACCCAAAATATTCTGGGAAATATGTTCTTAGGTCTCTGCGACACGTCATTTTATGTGCTAATTTTTTCCGTTGCGCGCCCATGATGTGAGTGGCCTATGGCATGTGAGATCCAAACCTCCCGAAAGAATCTACTATAGCATCTATTTTGAATCAATCTAAACCAAGAAAATCTAATATTTTGGAACCACTCCAGAGTTGGAATTGAGATGCGGCAATTATTTTGGAAAATCCTTCACGATCGGACTACCACGTTCGGAATCTTGATGTATATAAAATGGGATAAAGCTTGCATATGCCTTATGATAAAGCATATAATTAGTGTGTGCAAGAGACATATATAATTTGACCTAATTAACCAAACATTTTCTGATTTTTTATATAATTTATTAAGGATTCTAGGAGTTTCATATATCCCTATATTATTATCATTGAAGGAATGAAGGTGACACACATTTAATTACATGATATTCTGTTTTTAAAATTATTTTAACCTACACCAAATTATATGCATTATATCGCATTTAATTATTATTGTTTTGCACGAAAAAGCCACAAAAATTCCCTCCTACTTAAATAAATTGATAGAGCCAAAACCTTACAAAAAGAACCCCAAAACTCTCCCGCGTCCAGCTCCCGCCCAGCTTCTCCCGCCAGCTCCACCGAAATATTTTGAATCCGCCCGCCACTAACCTAAGCTGGAAAGGAGGGCAAATGTCCGAAACGCCACAAACCTAAGCTGGAAAGGAGGGACATTTCAGTCAAATCCCGTACGAGCTCCCTCAATTCCCCTCCCACTCCGCTCCCCAATTCCCCTCCCACTCCGCTCATCCCCACCGGTGCGATACGAACCCCAATTCCCCTCCCACTCCGCTCATCCCCACCCGTCGACGGCCACCGACGAGCGGCGCTCCGACGAGCGGACGAGCGGAGAGCTACCCGCCAACGACGGCCGCGCGTGCGTAGACGCTCGCCACAAGATCTACAGGCGAGTTCCCTCCTCAACCCGACCCCTCCCCCCCTCTTCTATGGCCTTTTCTTGACCTGCTTAGGGTTTTGTCGGCCATGGCTAGGGTTAGGGTTTGCTTGGCATGGCATGGTTAGGGTTAGGGATTTCGTGGCATGACTTGTTTCCTTGGCTTGTCCAGGGTCAGGGTTGCTCGGCATGTCATGGTTCTTGCTGCAACCAGTCCATGGTTGCTTCGGATCTTGCCTGGCTCAGGCTCTGTAGATTTTAGATTTGGTTTTCTGCAGTCCCTATATGATTACCTGCTGCCGATCTTGCTTGCTATATGCAACCGGTCCATGGTTGCTTCGGATCTTGATTGGCATGTGTCTTGCTGCAACCAGTCGATGATTGTTGCGGATCTTGCTTGGCTCAGGCCCTGTACATTTTAGATTTTGTTTTCTGCAGTCCCTATATGATTACCTGCAGCCGATCTTGCTTGCTGGGGGATTTTACTTGGCTTGGGCTCTGTAGATTGTACATCTAGTTTACTGCAGTCCATATATGATTAGCTGCTACAGATCTTTCTTGCTGCAACTAGTACATAATATGATTACCTGCTGCGGATCTTGCTTGGTACAGATCTTTACCAAGGCATGCCCTTTTATATTTCGTCGATGAACATTTATATTGCCCTTTTATCCTGTGTTGATGAAACTTCTCCCAAACAAAGTTTGGTTTCCCTGTTTAATTTGTACATGCCTACAACTTTATCTGTGTACATGTCTATTGTTGTATGAAGGGATATGTCTAATGATTATAACCTGTTATCTTCTTAGGTAATACTATCAAGGTCTGACCTACTTTAAGGAGCAAGGTGAACCAGGTGATTGTTGATCAACATGAACCTATGTTGCTTGGTTCTTTAATTGCATCCATATGTTGTATCTGCTGTCACTAATTGTTATTCTTTTCGTGCCAGCACATATCCAACCCATCAACATCAGGCATGGCAAAGACTGGGAAGAAGCAGCTGGCTGGTATGCGGCTTCATCCTAACATCATTGTGTCTAATTGATGCTTATAATCGGGTGCTAGGGTTTTTTGGTTCTGCCTGAATATTTGTGTACCCTAGGATTAATTGAAACTAAAAGCTGATAATTGCTATGATTAAACAATTTACCTTAGTTGTTCGAGTTGGCTTGCTTCTATGCATTTCAACCATCAATCTAATGGTTACATATTTTTCTCATACATGTAAAGAAGCGCCCCTCACTGAGATAGAAGGCAAGGGCTAGGACAATGATGCGGAACAACCGTGTCTTACAGTCCCTGGGTATTCCCGCCGTAGTGTCAATATTTAGGAAGTCACATGGTGGTCGAGGTGGATGTCGTTCCACACTTTCAAATGATGAGTCATCTACCATAACACAAGGCGAGAGCTCAGATTATCATCCGAGCAATGACCAATTGGTTGACCAGGAGGATGGGGAGGTTGAAGGGAGTATAGGGGAACACATTGAGAAGGTGCATCCTGCTTATCATCTTTGGAGGGCTGGCATTACTTGTATCTGTTTTCTTATTTCTGTTTTGCTATAACCTGTGATGTAATGCCATTTTGTTTTGCTATTTTTGCGAGGCATTGAAGGATCCCAAGAGTAGAAAGAAAAAGGCTTCTGTTAGAAAGACAAGCCCAGGGAGGAGGAGTAAGAGGTTGCAAAAGGAACAAAGTTCAATGCCTCCTGTTAGAGTGTTTGCTGATGCTCCAGGAGGGAGAAAGAGGCATCTGGAACCTGTTGTTGAAGTTCCTTCCAAAAGAGTCACCAAGAGGACATCAAGTGAAGCGTCTGCAACCAACAATGAAGATACTCCGCCCCGCAACAATCGCAGTAGCTCACCACAGATTGATGAAAGGATCGATGAAGCAAGCACTGTTCGCAGGGACACATGTCCTACTGCATCTGATGTCATTGTCCATCAGCACTTTGATTCTGATGGTTTTCTTGGTCCTGAGGATGATGAAGGCAAGTTTTTGATGGACAACTGTCCACACTATCTACTGCCTTTTTTGTTTATCTTTATAAACTCTTTTAGATGTGGGTGCTGCTTTCTGACCTGATCTTTGTATGTATGCTATTCAGGTGGAACCACTGCTGCAGGTGGCCGTAAAAGGAAGGGCACCGGGCTGGAGCAGATTTGCAAGGGGATGGGAGTCAAGCTTACCATTGAGATTCCTCCAGGGCTGAAACGTCCTGAGAAGCCTTTGCCTGCTGCCAAGTTTGCATCGGAGGGTGGAATGCTTGCAAGAGGCCAGATGCCACTCCTTCCGCATTTCAAGTTGTACAAGAGGGATGAGAATTTGTTGGCCGACTTCGTTGGAAAGATGGGGGTAATCTTCTTCATCACCAGTTCATTTGTTAGATGATAGGAGTGCTTGCTTGATTGTTCATAGTTCATGATAACTAACCTTGTCCTTGCCCTTGTTTGCTTTGTAGGCAAATTTCAACATGGACACAGAGTCGGAAGACATCCAGAAGGCTTGCGCTGACATACTGCGGAAAGTGTCGAAGAACAGGCGCTACATCCTGAAAAGGGACTACTTCGACAAAGTACCAGCAAATGAAGTCAGCATCAAGTCCCCTGTTAAGGATGTCTCAGATGAAGAATGGGATGCTCTAACTGCTCTGTGGGTAACCCCAAGACACAGGGTATGTTTTTTGCTTCAGTTGCAGTCATTAGTGCTTGCATGGTAGACATGATGCTCATCTTTATAGTGTGCATATTGATGAATATCATGATTATGCCCTTCTGCAGGACACATGTATCAAGAACAAGGACAGTCGTGTTGCAGTCAAATTTGGCCAAAAGACTGGCTCTCGTAGCTATGCTGCTCATCTGTATGCAACTGTAAGAACACTCTTACAGAATTTCCTTTTGCATCTTACTCTTGTCTCCACAAGCTTATGTTGTGATTCTTGGTGAACATCATTTCCAGAGGGAGGAGCGCAGAGGTGAAGAGCTAGATGTAGTCGACATCTTTAAGGCGACCCATCACAGCAAGAAGGATGGTTTCTCTGAGGAAGCTCTAGCTGCAATAGTAAGTGACTTGTTCATTTCACTTTTGTGAACCATTCTTGGACCTGTGCTTTTCCTGAATTGATGAATCTTTTGGAAACGGATCTCAGGCTGATATGGAAGCTGAGATGGCTCTTCCTGTGCCAGAAGGTGCACCGCCAAGGTCTGCAGTCGCTGTTGTTGAAAAGGTTCTTACCAAAGAAGCCAAGCACAGCACTTTCCTGAAGAATGCTGGACTTCAGCCCAGTTCCACTGTCAAGCTCAACAAGCCCACCGCAGCTGCAGTATCGGCGCATGTTCTTGACCTGGAAGCACAGCTGAAGAGGTCCTAGGAGGAAGCTGAACAGATGAAGCAGCAGTTTGCTGCCATCATGGAAGAAGCAGCTGCCCAGAAGGAGAAGCAAGCGGCAACTGAAGCCGCACAAGCTCAGCGTGACAAGGACTTTATGGAGCTCCTCAAGCGGACTGAGGAAAGTGACAGGAGGGTTGCTCACATGTTGTCCGTCTTGGGAGCTTCTGGGAATTAGCTCCTGCTGCTAGTCGTATCCCTTTTTTGTGTCCCGCCATGGAACTTGGGTCATATCCTGGCAGCGTGACAAGAACTTGGTCGGTCATATCCCTTTTTTGTGCAACTTGTTGTTGCGAATTGGTTGATCTTGTAGTGAATCTGTGAAATTTCTTGACATGTTGGTGAATCTGTGAACCTGGTCATTTTGCTGTTGTGACTCTGCTGTGAAATTTGCAGATTTGAAATGTTGTCTTCTATATTTTGTTGTTGAATTTCCTAATTTAATATATGCACTGTTAGGCTAGTGTGGGCTCTTAAAAGGCCAAGAGCCAAAGTAGCCTAGAAATATATGGGCTCTTAAAAGGCTACAACCCAACAAATAATTGATTGCATTTTCGAAAAATGGGAGTTGAAAAGGCCAAAAAAGGCCGAAGCCCAAAAAACTTGCAGGACCGTAAAAAGGCCAAGGCCCATAACTTTTATGGACCCAAAAAGGCCAAGGCCCAATATCTTTATGTACCCCAAAAAGGCTGAGGCCCAAAATCTTTGTGGACCCTAAAAAGGCCTAGGCCCAAAATCTTCATGGACCCTAAAAGGCCATGGCCCAAAACCATAATGGACCCTAAAAAGGCCACGGCCCAAAACTGTAATGGGTCCTAAAAAGGCCACGGCCCAAAACTGCAATGGGTACTAAAAAGGCCACGGCCCAATGAAAATTGGCCCAGGCCCAGTAAATACAGCTAAAAAGGCCGTTGAAAAAAAAAGCTAAAAAGGCCGAGGTAATTGGGCCAGTTACGGGCCAAGGCCCAACAAAGCCGAAAAAATAATCAGAACTAATGGGCTCAGCCCACATAAGGAGCTGAATGGACCGGGCTGAATTCAGATAATGACGTTTCTAACTCGTCACAATTTTGCCACGTCAGATTGCCACGCTGGACTCGGGGGCAGGTGCCCATGACGTTTTGGGAATGTCATGCCGTCAGTGACATTTTAAAACGTCACAAAGCTCTACGACGTTTTAAAGTGGAACGTCTTAAGCAGTCACTGCTGACTCCCAGCTTTCGACGTTTTGGAAAGCGTCACCGTAACGTCACAAGTAGCCATTAGTGACGTTTCAGTGACACCTTATTTTTTTCAACTTATGGCAGATTTCTTGTAGTGTATGTTCGTCACGTGTCAAAAGTGATGTTCTTGTTTGTTCAAGGTAGCATTTCATATTCAAACATCATATTCAACACAAAGCTATGCTCTATTAATTTTTAATACAAGATTGCATGAAGTTTTCCCTTTCTTGTGGAGTATAAGAGAGATGTGTTGCATCATCTCTATGTTAGGACGTGATGCTCATATGAATGTGTATCTTTCACATGTTACTATTTTGCTTCTCCATATCTCATTGGTGAATTGTAATTGTCCACTACAACTTAAAAGAGAGAATAGTCAAGTGAACCCATGAACCCCGGTCCACTTTTTATCATAAGAAACACCTTTATATTGCTTTTATCTTTTTTCTATTTGTTGCACTATTTTAATCCGAAAATACAAAAATATTTACTATTTTTATTTGCATCCAAAACACCAAAAACAATCAACCCGTTTTAATGTTTTTTTACTTAGTTGCTTTATTTTCTCTAATTTACTTGTTTTATTACTACTTGTGTTTTATTTACTTACGCGAAACCTTGTGCTTGACAAACACACGGTGGAGTTGGGGACACAAGACTTTATTTTACTTTGCAGGATTACTAGAATAAAAGAGGGAGAGACAACTCTTTGTTCAGTTCCCTGAGAGTTCGTGATGAGGATATATTCGTGAAATATGTTGATTCTACATGTTTGAGCCGGAAGCAAATACTAAGTCAAACTGGTGATTATTATGAGGTGAATTTATTCTTAGTTGAAAACAATACTTTGATATCCGAGAATAATATACTACCTAAATCGTTGTATTAGTAACTTGCATATTTTCATAACTTGCATATTTTCAAACAACTTGAAAATTAGAGCCAACAAAAACTTTTATGTTGTGCTTATGAGTGTGCTTAGAATAGATTCTTTGAAAACCCTAACCAATTTAAAAACCCATTAGGTGTGTTAGTTATGAGAGAACCCTAACCACTTTGAACCATTAGGGTTTAACCCACTTATTTAAATGACCCCACCCTAATGACTACCTTTGATTCATAAACCCTAGCCCTAATTTCTCACCACCTCAAGATAAGAGGGAACACTTCCCCCTCTTATTTTTCTGGTGACACATCATCACCTAGGGTTGCACTTCTACCACCACCACTACTTTTTTTTCTCCTTATTATTTCTCCAACACATGTGCACATGCACTTTTTGCCAAAGTTTGGCACATGCACTATGGCATGGCTCCCTTTTTCACCCCTGCCCCTTTTTCCTTCTCTCTCTTTTCTCTCTTGATTTTTGGCCGAGAAACAAGAGGGAGGAAACTTCCCCCTCTCTTTTTCTTCTCCCCTCCCCCTCTCTTTTCTTCCCTGGTTGGGCCGTGGACAACACCACCCCACCTCCCTCCCTTGCCCTGGCCCAACTCTGGCCCTCTCCACCCCTCTCTTCTGGCCCAAAACACCGCCAGAGACCCTCCCCCGCCAAACCCTAGCGCCAGCCCGCGCGCACGCCTAGCAGGAGCATGATGGCGACTCCTCGCTCGATGCGCCATCAACCTCGAATGCCAGCCCACCTCCTCGTTTCCCTCCGCAACCGACACCACCAGGGCGACATCACCGTGGGCCTGGCTGCTGACGCCAGCCCTTGGCCGCTCGTTGGCCGATGCCACCGCCCCTCCACTATCAGCCGTTCCCCCTGCCTATAAAATCCGCCCCAGATGCCACCGCCGCCCCCTTTAGCTTCCCCTCCCACTCACTCCACCCACGCTGCCCCTCTCTATTGAGCTGCTCGAGCAGCAGCTCGAGCCGCTGCTGCTGCCGCTCCTGGACGCTCACCGCGGTCACCGCAAGGGTAACGCGCAGGAGGTCACCACCACGGCGCCAACGACGCACCCCTCTCCCTTTTCTCTTCGTCATCGCCACCATCTGCGTCTCCTGACCCTCTTTCCCTTCTTCTCCTCACTAGGGACGCCGCAGAACGCCACCGGCCTCGACGCTCCGACGCTGTCCGTGACGCAGACGACGCCGAGCAAGGAGGAGGAGCAGCGCCTGGACGACGCCAGGACCCCCACACCATGCACCGCCACTCCCTCACCGTCTCTGCACGTCGCCACGCCGCCACGCCGCCACCAGCTGACAAGGGATTAACTTGTCAATGCATATAGATTGTAGACTAGGGTTTTGTTAGAAGTAGAGGGCAAGTAGATCTCGAAGGTTTCAGCCGAAAAGTACTCGCTGATTGTAAAACTAGGGTTATGTTGACAATAGATTCGATCCTCTCCTTGTCCCTCGACTCCCCCTTATATAGGAGGTGAAGCCGAGGGTTTCGTAATATAAAAGTTACAGAGTCCGGGAGGGTTTCATACCCGTCCCGCAAGATTACAAGTTATATTTCCTAATACAACTCTAGCTTTCCTTACTAGCATCTTGGGCTTCCGAATCTTCTTATTCTTCGAGTCCTGGGCCTTCAGTAAACCCTGGGTACCATCTTCAGGCCCATTGGGGATGCCTATGTCAGTAGCCCCGAGATTTTTCTTGAATCGAAGAATCATGAAAATCTCCAACTTTAATCATTCAATAATCTTGTCGAATTTATCGCATATCTTTTGGATGCGCAAATACTATATTGTACAGGGATAATGGTAGTTGGGGCTAGTTCATCTGACGGATCAGGTACTAGTTAACTGCTCTAGTGGCAATCCGCAAAAACCTACTTCAAGATCACGTCCCTGGACATGATCTCGGGATACTGTGTAAACTTTGACAGGTGCAGCTTAAGGTCTTACCATTCGTCGAGTCCCGGTCATATTTTATCGGGTACCTAACACGTCCGTTAGGATTTTTCTTCGTATCTGTTGATACGGAAAAAAGTAACAAACCGCCGTCAGAGACGGTGCCACGCCGCTCAGAACGGATCTGGGCTCTTACCTTCGCAAAGTTTTGCGGCATTCAGAGATTATTCGCGACTTTTAGCACTCTGAGAATATATTGTCGAGTGCTTTTCGGCTGTTGGAATAGCACATTTTATTGAGTCATATTTTATGACTTACTTTGCCTTCCCGATGGGAGTATATGTAGAGTTATCTGTATAACTCGAAATATACTCACTTCTTTTCTTTCTCTATATTTTTGTATAATTTCATCGGGCACGCGAACAGCATTCCCGATGGGAGTAGCCCCCGAGGCTACAGCCAAGGACTTGTGCTTGGTTGTAGGCTCAACAGATTAATATCTTCTGTCACTATATTGTTATTTCCTCTCGAACTTTTCACATCTATCGGGTGCGCGACCATGGGAGTAGCCCCCGAGGCTATGAACAAATGCTTGCATTTGGTCATAGGCTCTCGCCATTTCTATTTTGTCATACTCAAATTTTTCTTTTTTCCAAAGTAGCCCCCGAGCATTTGGGCAAAAACTTATATTTCATCAAAGGCTCTCGAAATAATCAATAATCTTCTGTTGTCGACCTTTTTACCAAGCTTCATAGTCGAATTTTTCTCTTGCCAAGGTGACATCATTGCTGACGATAGCCACGATTACTGTATCGGGAACATGCGAGAACTGCTTCTCTCTCTGTCTCATGGGCCCAAATTTCCTATCAAGTTGACACGTCTTGCAAGTGGGGGACACACGTCCTCCACTTTTCCTGGCGCACGTACTGTAGGTCCTGTGTTTTCTCGTCTGAATGAAATTACTTTTTACCCCTTGTCCACGTGTACACCATCTATTCCGCAATCTTTTCACCCAACGGTGCGTCGTTTCACCGCACCTTTATTTAAGGTCTTCGTCTTCCTCCGTCAATACTTTCACTCGCGCCGCACCTCTGTTCTTCTGCAAAAATTCTCCACTGCTCCCATTGCCTTTTGCGCTCAACCACGCTCGTACCTTTCTTCTCCGCTCTAGTTGATGCCACCACGCGCGCGGCTCACCAGGCATAGCACTCCAGAATCCAAGATGGCCGGAGTGGGAGAGATCCAAGATCTCCAGCCAAGATATGAACCTGCTGATGAAGCTGGAGTTCGCCAAGAAGGAAAACGCGCTGCGCTTCCCCAAGGAGGAGAGCTATCCATCGCCTCCAATGGAGTACCGGGTCAGTTTTGTTGACCATCTCATCTGCGGTCTTTCTCCCCCCATCCACGAGTTTCTTCGAGGTCTTCTCTTTGTCTATGGGCTTCAGCTTCATCAGCTGACGCCCAATTCCATCCTGCACGTGTCGATTTTTATCACATTGTATGAATGCTTCCTCGGAGTCCAACCTAATTGGGCTTTGTGGAAGCGCATCTTCTGCCTCCGCCGTAATGGCTCCCACGGCGTCGCCTATAACATCGGCGGCGTTGTTATCTGTGTTCGTCCTGACGTCGAGTACTTCGATGTCCAATTTCCCGACTCCGTCCAAAGGTGGCGCAAGAAGTGGCTCTATGTACACGAAGAGGGCTCTGATTCAGTGGAGTACAACATTGCTTCTTTTGATGGAAGAGCCAAGATTATTTGCCGCCGATCCTGGGACGCTGAAGCTACCGAAGAAGAGAAATCAGCGACAGAAGCGCTAATGACTCGCATCCATGAGCTCCAGAACACCCGTGGCAAGGAATTATCGGGTATCCAGATCACAGCCTACTTCCTTAGGATTAGAGTGCAGCCTCTGCAAGCTCGCAAAAATCCCCTTTGGATGTATGCTGGTGATGAAGATGTCGAGAGGCTCTCCAAGGATCTTCCTGTGAAGGACTTGGAGAAGTTGATTCGAAGAATTTCAAAGCTTAACAAGAAGGACACCATTCCATCTTCTTGCCACGTTAAGCCATTTTGTAGCACCAATCCCCTTCCCGAGGTAATTTTTCCTCCTAACTATTATATTGTCTTCTCGAGTTTTTGGTATCTGTCGACTACTTTTTTGCTAGCGCCTTTTTGCATAACTTTTTGTCAACACTCTTGGTTTTTCACAGGGCCACCCTATTCTAGTTTTTCTTCCTCCCCTTCCCGAAGGTGGGGAAGTCGAAGAACAGGCCGTTGTCACCGACGACAACCAGGGTACTTCTCGCCCTGATAGTGAAGTCGCGGGCTCCCAAAAATCCGCGGCTTCTCTTGAAAAAGAGATTGAAACTGAGGCTACCTCATCAACACGCTCTTCCCTCCCAGCTGCTTCTCCAAAGAACAAGAGGAAAAGGGATGAGATTGTTGATTCTGGCACCTCCAAAGCCGGTGCTGCACGTGCCGGAGAGACTGCACCTGATGCTGGAAAGAAAGCTTTCGATCCTTACGAGGCTGCTCTCGTCAGCTCGTAAGTTCTTGGTGCACTATATTTGTCTGTTGTCGATACTTTTCCAAATTGCTTTCTTATCTTGCTGCTTTATTTGTTGCAGTGGCGATGAAGAGGAGGATGCACCTATTGACGCGACTGCTCGAACGAGCACGTCCCGTACTTTAGTTGTTTCCGAAGCTCAGCCTGATGGCGACGAAACTTCGCCTCCTCAACAAAACATAGAGCATCCAACACCAGTTGTGAGCCCCTAAGCTCATTCGCCGAAGAGAGCTAGGGTAGAACCAGCCAAGGACCTTCCATGGTAATTGGTTGTTCCACGACTCCTTTAATGGAAGAAGTAAGTTATCTTCTTTTCCCTGTATTGATGTCGAACTTTTCGCTTCCTATATTGATCCTCTTTTCATGGTCTTTTCTTCAGCCTTTCATGAAGGAGCTTATCCGCTTCGGTACCCAATTTGTCGGGTACCGTGAGTATGCCGCCAAACTTGAAGGTGCCCCCCTTTTTTCCTTATCTGTCTTTCCTTAGCGAGTATATTCTGTCGCCATTTTTTGCCACAATGTTTCACTTGTCTTTCTTATTATGGCAGAAACTCTTGCGGAGTCCAACAAACGCGCTGACGCTCTTGCTGTGAAGTTAGAGCAAAGAGAAAAAGCTCGCAAGAAAGCTGAAGCGGATGCTGCTGTCGTCGAAGATCTTCGAAAAAGACTTCACGACATGGAAACTTCGCTGAGCGAAAACATAACTCAGCAGTCTGCTCGCGAAAATGAAACCCTTACTGGCTTGGAGTCGCAAAGTCGACGTTTTATTAGTAAGTGCTCAGACCCTTGCTGCTTCCTTGTGTCGTCTTTGTTCCCTTTTTCCTTTGACCAACTCTTTTTTACTTTATTCAGGGAGAACAAATCAAGAGTATGAGCTGGAAAACCCTGAAGGTGACCAACTCCTTAACGCGCTTTCTGTTCTTGAAATCCATGGTGATGAGGCCCGCGACGGCCTTGCTGAAGCTAAGATTGTCCTGTCGCGGCTTTTCCCATATTTTTTCAAGAAGAAGGAGGAACCCGCAACTTTTGTTCCTCTCGCCAAGTGCTTCACTTCTCAAGAAAACCTTGGACTCCAACTTCGCCAAGAAGGGTTGAAAGTTGGTGTCGAAGGTACTATTGCCTTGGTTGCTGACAGCCAACAAGACGTCGACTGGACGAGGGTTGGCGATACGGAGGAGATGGAGACGAAGAGGTGGCAGTCGCTGATTAAAGCTGCCAAGCCCAATTCGAAGAAAATCCTTGCCTACCTTGGATACCAGCCAGCTCCTGCTCCTAGTTCGTCGAAGCCGGAGGTCAAGTAGACCACCTTGTCCTCTCTTTATTTTTAACTCTCTTTTGGCGTTGTCGCCTTAGTAGTTGTAGCGGCAGCTGCTTCAGTAGTTCACTAGGGACCCTTCTTTTGTAATAGCCATGTACATACTTTAAGAATCAATGGAAATCTATCTTTGCTTGATGATTGATGTTGAAAATTTTATTTTCAGTTGATTTTTGACAACTATACTGCAACTCCTCGTCCTTCCGATGTTTTTCCTGCTTCGTCCTGTTTGAAGAAGACACCTGTTGCTGTCGAACTTACTGAAGATTCGTCGAGTAAAGGTTCGTCACAAGACTTGGACGAACTTCGCCAACAACTCCAATCTACGAAGAAACAATCACTTATGATAATGGAGCAGTCTCGAAAATCTTCCGAGAGGGAAAAAAATTGCGCTTCAACAGGATCAAGATGCCATAGCTGCAAAGGAAACCGCGGTTTCTGAGGCTGCTGCAACTTCTGCGCGAGAAAATTTCATGCTTCAATTGATGACGGATGCTAGCTTGGATATGGCAGGTGTGCTTCATTAACTTGGTCGTGCTTAATTTTTCTCTTGCTTGTCTTCTCTTTCTCTGCTGATTCTTTTAAAACAGGTTCTTTTTTGGACACTGCTGCCGAGGATGAGCGTGTTGAAGCTCGATCCAATGCGCTTCTTAGACTTGCGCTGGAGCATGATTCTAATTTTTGGGCGACCCCTGAACGTACTCGCCAAATCGTCAGGTTCCAAGACCACGCGGTTCAGGTTCGCGATTTTCTTGACTTCTGCACTAGGACATTGTCTCTGGTTTACGGCACCATGTTCCCGCGTAATAAAATGCCAGAAAACCTTCCTGCTCTGATGGAAAAATTTCGGGATGCTCCTCGAATCCATGGCTTTGTGCGGGCCCAATTAGCTGCTGGCGCAAGGTTTGCTATGATTATGATAAAAATTTGCTACCCGAAGTTAGACATGGGTCAAATTGTTCCTAAGTGCCTGGCCAAGATGGCGAAAAGGAAAAGGAACTTCGGCAAGTTTGATGACATTGTGACCCCTGTTGCAGAGACATGATGGACGAGCTTCTTCGGATGGACGCCGAATTCTTCGTGAAGGGTAGCTATGCTGAACATAGTACTTGTGCATCAAATAATGAGCGATTAACCATAGATGATATACTAAGCAGTGGGTGAAGGCTTTTCTTCTCTTTTTGTCGGGCTCATCTTTGTAATTTTTCCCCTGTTCATTGTAAACACAATCTATGTTGTATAGCTGCTGAATATATTTTTCTTGTCATGTCGCCGGGTATTTAGTTTGGCGATTTTCTCTATTGTGCCTCGCGAAAGTTGAACCAAAGCAAGAGAGAATATATTGAACGTTCTGTTTTGCGGGTCTTAGCCCCCGAGTTTTTTTTTGTCGATCACTATGTTGTGTGTGTTCTGTTTTGCGAGGTGCTTCACACCATGGAATTATATTTGCTGATATATATATTGTATCGTCTGGGTATAAGCCCCCGAGCCTGTCGAAAAAGATGTATAACTCCACTATCTTTATTATATTGCAGCACCGCGAGCCCGCCTCATTAAAAACCTTTCCCGGCCCCACTCGGTGCCCCGAAAAAGGAAAAGAGTGCGTCTGAAAACTCGCGGGCGTTTCAGTACATTGTATGTTTAAAAAGGAGACTATATTTCGGCTTCTAAGTGTAAAAACGCCTGAGCTGCGCCACGTTCCAAGGATTTGGCTCAGCGATTCCTGTCTTCTTATCCTTGATTCTGTATGCTCCTCCTTCAATTACTTCTGTGACGATGTAAGGGCCAAGCCACGGCGACTCGAGTTTTTCACTTTTTGATTGAGTCGTAAAACCAAGTCTCCAACTTGAAAAGATCGTGGTCGCAATCGTCGGCTGTGGTAATTTTCAGATCTTGCTTGGTACTTAGCGACCCGTGATAACACTTCATCTCGAGCCTCATCGAGTGCGTCGACATCATCCTCCAAAGCTCTTCTGGAAGTTTCTTCATCGTATTCTGTGACTCTGGGAGAATCATGCTCTATTTCTATCGGCAGTACTGCTTTAGCTCCGTGGACCAGAAAGAACGGAGTCTCCTGTGTCGCCGTATTTGGTGTTGTTCGGATACTCCATAACACACTCGGCAGCTCCTCTGGCCAAGTATGTCGAGCTTTTTCCAATGGTCCTAACAAGCGCTTCTTTATACCATTGCAGATGATACCGTTGGCTTTCTCGACTTGACCATTAGTTTGAGGGTGCGCAACTGACGCAAAGTGCGATTTGATGCCCACCTCTGCACAATATGCTTTGAATTCCTTGGATGTGAAATTACTGCCGTTGTCCGTGACGATGCTATGAGGTACTCCAAACCGAAAGACAATGCTTTTCACAAAATTGATTGCTGAAGCTCCATCTGGTGAATTTATCGGCTTTGCTTCTATCCACTTGGTGAATTTGTCGACAGCGACAAGCATATACTCGTATCCACCTGGCGAGGCCTTGTGTAATTTTCCCACCATATCGAGACCACATTGAGCAAAGGGCCAGGACAACGGGATTGGCATCAACTCTGCTGCCGGAGAATGAGGCTTTGCGGCAAATCTCTGGCACGCGTCGCAAGTTCGCACTATTTCCTTCGCGTCCTCGATTGCCGTCAACCAATAAAATCCTGCTCTGAAAACCTTGGCCGCGATAGCTCGACTACTTGCGTGATGACCGCATATTCCTTCGTGTACTTCCTTCAGAATTACCCTTCCTTCTTCGGGTGTGACGCACCTCTGTAACACACACGAAATACTTCGCTTATACAACTCCCCTTTGACCACAGTAAAGGCTTTAGAACGCCTGATTACTCGCCTTGCTTCTATTGGATCGTCGGGTATTGTTTTCCTTAGGATGTACGATATGTACGCCTGCATCCATGGAATTTGCACCATCATGACTAGCTCTTGTTCCTCTTCTTCTTCCAGTGCTTCTTTTGTAGCCCCCGAGGGTTTCTCGTCCTTCTCCTTTTTCTTTGGTTTCATTGGCTTTGTAGATCTCTCGGCTATTTCTTCCCAGAACACCCCTGGTGGAATCGCGAGACATTGCGACCCGATGTTTGCAAGAACATCGGCTTCATCATTGCTCAACCTGCTGATGTGTTTTACCTCGCATCCATCAAACAGTTTTCTAGCTCGTTATACATCTCCTTGTATGCTATCATACTTTCATTGACTGCATCACATTGATTCATGACCTGTTGAGCCACCAATTGTGAGTCGCCAAAGATTTTCAGTCGGGTTGCACCACAAGCTTTCGCCATCTTCATCCCGTGTATGAGAGCTTCATATTCTGCCTCATTGTTAGACGCGTTTGGGAACGTCATCCGTAAGACATACTTTAATTTGTCGCCTTCGGGTGATATTAGTATCACGCCTGCTCCCGCGCCCTCTAACCTTTTGGACCCATCAAAGTTCATAGTCCGGGCTCTCGATAAATCTGGAGGTCTGTATTTTGTAGCTCCATCCACTCTGCGATGAAGTCTGGTAGGATTTGCGACTTTATTGCTTTTCTTTTTCATACGTGATGTCCCGAGGAAAGCTCTATTCCCCAAAGGGAGACACGACCCGTAGCTTCTGGATTGTTTAATATATTTGATAGAGGAGCCTCGTTGACCACTATTATCGGGTGCGCCGAAAAATAGTGTCGCAACATTCTTCTTGTTGTAAACACTCCATATGCTAACTTAGTACTGGGTACCCTGTTTGAAAGCGACAATACTTCACTGATGAAATATACTGGCCTCTGTACTCCATGCAATTTTCCTTCTTCTTACCTTTCGACTACGAGAGCCGTGCTGACCACCTGAGGTGTGGCTGCAATATATAGCAGGAGGGGTTCCTTCTCCTTGGGCACCACCAAGATTGGTGGTGTCGAAATTGTGTGCTTGAGATTCTCGAAAGCTCTATCTGCTTCCTCGTTCCATTGAAATTTCTCTCCTTGTTTGATCAATGCGTAGAACGGTAGTGCCTTTTCTCCTAGCTTTGCGACGAGCTTAAAGCTGCGACTCGCCCCGTCAGCTGTTGTACTTCTTTCAACTTTGTCGGCTTCCTCATCGTTACGATGGCTTGAATTTTTTCTGGATTGGCCTCGATCCCTCTTGCTGATACTAGGAACCCGAGAAGTTCTCCCACAGGAACACCAAAGGAGCACTTTGTCGGATTTAACTTAAGGCAGAACTTGTCAAGGTTGTTGAAAGTTTCTTTTAAATCCTCGATCAGCGTTGTCCCCTTTTTTGATGTTATGACGACATCGTCAATGTAAACTTGTACATTTTTCCAATCTGTGTTGCAAGGCACTTCTGCATCATCCGCTGATATGTTGCTCCCGCGTTTCTTAGACCAAAAGGCATTGTTCTATAGCAGAACACGCCATAAGGTGTTATGAACGCTGTCTTAGCTTCATCATCTTCTTTTAATCTGATCTGGTTATAACCAGAATATGCGTCCAGGAAGGAAAGACGTTCACATCCTGCCGTGGAGTCGATGATTTGATCGATCCTTGGGAGGGAAAGTGATCCTTTGGATAGTGTTTATTGAGGCACTTAAAGTCGACACACATGCGAAGGACTTTCGTGTTTTTCTTTGGCACCATCACTGGGTTAGCTACCCATGTGGCTTCTGTAGATATCTCTTTAATAAAACCAGCTTCTCTGAGTCGATCAATTTCTGACAGCATAGCTTTGCGGTTTGGTTCCGAAAAACGTCGCAAAGGTTGTTTGATTGGTCTTGCTATTGGATCCAAGTTTAAGTGGTGCTCGGCAAGTTCCCTGGGTACTCCTGGCATGTCAGCTGGACACCATGCGAAGATTTTCCAGTGCTCACGGAGGAACTCAACGAGCGCGCTTTCCTATGCGAGGTCCATATTTGTTGCGATGGACGTCGTTTTCTTTGGATCCGTCGGGTGGATATGTACCTCTTTTGAGTCCTTAGCAGTGTTGAAGGTTGGTTCCCTGAGTGGCCTTCCTGTATCTGGTAACACATCATAGTCAGTTGTGAGCCTTGACGCCATATATTCTGCTTGCATCCCGAAAGTTTCTGACGGTCGATGAAAATCCTTGTCGCATTTATCGGCTAGCGCAAAACTTCCCTTGCTGTAATTGGTTCCTTAGGTCCAGGTAACCTCCACAACAGATACGTGTAATGTGGTACCGCCATAAACCTGGCATATGCTGGTCGTCCCAACAAGGCGTGATATTGCGACGGGAAATCCACAACTTCAAACTCCAGCTTCTCTATCCTGTAGTTTTCTCGGGTCCCAAACTGAACGTCGAGATTGATCTTCCCCAACGGATAGCTCGGCTTCTCTGGCGTGATTCCATGGAAACGTGTGTCAGTTGGTTTTAAATTTTCTAGGGATATGTTAATCTTCCTTAGTGTATCTGCATACATAAGGTTCAAGCTGCTGCCGCCATCTATAAAGACTCTCGATACATCAAACCCGAGCGATGTTGGGTAAAATAAGTGGATTGCCTGGTCGAGGAACTTGCTGCGGGTGATCCGCAATTGTGAAGCCAATGTCTGTCCCGCCAATTTAGGTACTGTTTGTTGGTGGAGGCATCTTCTCTACCATGAACACTTGCGAGATTACTTTTGCGCCCTATTAGATGTCCTAGCTTTCTGAATCATCGAGACCGCACCATTGGAGTTAGGGTCAACATATGGAGGTGGGTGTGGTGTTGCCGCTATTCTGAGATGGTGCCGATTTTCATCCGTAATTGCGGGAGGAGGTGGCAGGTGGATCTCACTCCTAGGTCCTTGGGGGTTTCTATTCATTGCTTGAGCATTGGTTATCCTGCGGCCCGCAACATTGCTTGAAAATTGCGACAATCCTTAGGTGTCCTGACTGCCTCTTCCCATTGTTGTCGAGATAAAAATGCATCTGACACGGCCCATTCATCATATCCTCGGGAGATACATATGGTCTCTGAAACCTTGGCCCACTATTTTGCATGTTACTACACCTCTGTTGTCGCCTTGTTGCTCGTTACTTCTTTGATAATCATCTCGACTTTTCCTCCCGAGTTTCCTCGGAAACCAGCTGATATGTGGCCGGGAGCATCATTACTATAGAAGCTGTCGAGAGAATCGTCGTCTATTTTGAAAATTTGTTGCGGTCCTCTTCTGGCGACCTATGTCGCTTGTTGTGTATAGCATCTTCTCCATCTGCCCATCTGTTTGCTATTCCATTAGTGCTGATATTGTTTTAGGGTTGGTTCTCCCTAAGTCTTCGACGAAATCTCCCCGTCGAATTCCTGCCACAAATGCGTCTATTGCTCTCTCGTCAGATATGTCCTCTCCCGAGTTTTTGATAATATTCCACCTCTGTATATATTTTCTCATTGATTCGTCGTGTTTCTGTCTACACGCCCTCAGCTCTTCTAATGACGCGGGTTTCTTGCAGGTGGATCGGAAATTCTTCACGAAGATATCCTCAAAACTATCCCAGCTCGATGGAACACGGGGGAAGTTTCTTTATCCAAGATCGCGCTCCACTCAAGTGTACTTGGATGCTCTGCATGGTGTTGCCCTGGTTCCGCCTATCAACTTCACCATCTCGAGGTAATCAACGAGCCAATCTTCGGGATCCTGTAGGCCGTCGAATTTCTTGAAATTTTCGGGTAGCTTAAACCCTGACGGGACTCGAGTTTTTCGAACTCGTCTCGTAAAGCACGGGAGCCCACACATATCTTCTTCGGCAACTTCTGGTGACTGTCGATGTTCCCTTCTTTCTTGTCGCGCTCTATCCACCCTTGCCTGAGCCGCTGAATCTCTTGCTCCACTTGCTCTCGGTGGATCTTGCACTGCTGCGGTAGGTCGTGGACTATTTTGCCTTGCAGTTCCTTCGGGAGGTGTGGCTGCAAACGCTGTTCCCATGGCTCCAACTCCTGCCATTGCCATGTTAAACAAAGCTTCTCTCGGATCCCTAGGAGGTGGTCTGGACGCGAGGATGTAAGCTTGCGTTGCCATATACCCAGCTTTCGGTGTTTTAGGGATAATATTTCCCCTTGTATCAATCGTCATGAAAGACATGTCGAGATTTTGAATTATATTTCCTCTCTCTTCTTCAGGTATATTTTGTAGCCGAGATCTTGCTCTCCTCCGAGCTTCCCTGTGACTATCTCCCGAATTTCCTGATTGTCGACTTAGATCTGCCCGGCGCCTGCTTGACGCAGAGGCTGCCTCCTTTCTTCTGTCCAGCTCAGCTGTCCGTTTTTCTAACTCTCTGCTTATGCGAGCGAGTCTGTATTGATAAGCTTGCAATTCTTCTGCTGTAGCGGTCGTGGTCATTGGCTCTGAACCATCCATGGCTTTTGCGGCTCTATCCCATGCTGCCTGCGGGAGCTGAACTCTAAGACATGGAGTGGTCCCAACACCTCTTAGAGATCAGCGGGATCAACGTATGGGTTTCCCAAATCGTCGAAAGTCTCTGACGTCTCTGGTTCTGCTCGGTTTGTTTCCTCAATTGCATAGACCTGATGATATTTTGAGTGTTGATTTTTGTCAGGATTGGTGACACCATCATAGAGATTGGTGAAGACCTTTCCAATTACAGCAGATTTGTCGATGAAGTTGAAGCTGTCGGCGCTGTCGGAGTCGCTGCTTATAAGTCCGCAGACGACTCGAAGGACGTGTCGCTGAAGATCTTGGCGAGCTTTCCGCTTGCCTTGGTGTTGATGAAGCGTGGCGACGAAAACTCTTCATCGCTTGACGAAAAGTCGGAATCGATCGCTGATAATTCCGACGAGATCGGAACTTCGAGACGATAAGATCCTTCCTTGTCAACGCCAAATCGGAATTCTCCGAATGTCATCACGATGGGCTCCTCCAGATATGCACATGCATCCAAACGGGAGGGCGGGTGAGGAATAAAATCGACTAGATCAGTTTCGATCCGTTTACCTCGATCCATCGCGTTGCTTGCTACCGCGTCGACGATCTTGAATGTGCCATCAGATCAGATCCTTGACCCTCTAATTCCCACAGACGGCGCCAATTGACAAGGGATTAACTTGTCAATGCCTACGGATTGTAGACTAGGGTTTTGTTAGAAGTAGAGGGCAAGTAGATCTCGAAGGTTTCAGCCGAAAAGTACTCGCTGATTGTAAAACTAGGGTTATGTTGACAATAGATTCGATCCTCTCCTTGTCCCTCGACTCCCCCTTATATAGGAGGTGAAGCGAGGGTTTCGTAATATACAAGTTACAGAGTCCGGGAGGGTTTCATACCCGTCCCGCAAGATTACAAGTTATATTTCCTAATACAACTCTAGCTTTCCTTACTAGCATCTTGGGCTTCGAATCTTCTTATTCTTGAGTCCTGGGCCTTCAGTAAACCCTGGGTACCATCTTCGGCAGGCCCATTGGGGATGCCTATGTCACCAGCCGCTGGTAAGCCGCCTAGCCGCCCCTTTCTTCTTCCGCGCCAGCGAGCGCCGCAGACGTCGTGGACGTGATGGATCTGAGCCGTCGGATCCAGATCGGGCGGGCGCATGGCGCATGCACGGCCACGTCGGTGTGCATGGCCACGTCTGCCGGCCTGGCCCACCACAGGCCCCGGCCCTTTTCTTCTTTTCTCTTTTTCTGCCGCCACCCGGAGAGCCTTACTGGGCCGGCCCATCTCTGCCACACTGGCACGGCCTAGACCTTCCCGCCCAGTTAATTCCGTTTGAAAAATTCGAAACCGAAATTAAAAATAGAAAAGTATCTGAGATCTGTTTTGCAAATATCTAGAGTTTTGTAGATCCGTTTGAGGTGATTCAAATTGCAGTGGACCAGTATGAAAATATCTATCCAACGCCACGGGCCTTGTATTTTTAGGATTTGTTTACGATTTTTAATGTATTAAACATGATCACTATATTCCGGTTAGTATTTCTAATTCTAAAAATTGAAAAGTTAATATTTTTGAATGAATCCAATTGGGTTGATCTTGTTTTATCAATGTCCATCTACGAAAAATACTAACAGTCACTGTTCATGAAAAGTTGTCACTGTTTGCAAGTGTATGTGTGTCACATGAAATGATAGAAATAAAATCTCATTGAATTATTCAAATCCTTGCCACCTTTTTGTTTTAAAAATAGCCAACCTATGATTTGTTACTGTCAAACAACTCCCATGCATGTTTTATTTTTTATTTTATTTAACCCTTGGTCCTTGAGTTGTGTATTTATTGTATGTGTTGTTTATTTTTGCGACGCTAGATACGAACGAGGGTGAAGTTGAAGGGGAGGATTTTGGAGAAGGATTTGAGGAAGACCAGGGACAAGCCAACCAAGGCAAGCCATCTTTTAATCTCTGATATGATGTCTCTTTGGATGTCATCTTGTTGCTATCCATAGCATCTTGGTTCTATGTGTGTTGATATCCATTTTGTTGTCATGTATGCTTGGTTGCAAGCATGGTAATCTTAGTGGTTATACCCTATCATTGTCTTGGTAATTGTTGAATGCATGGTAACATGGTCGTGCTATCCTACTTGGCTAGCTTGTATGCTTAGCTTGAGCATGCTTCATCTCGGGGCAATAATTTACACCACACCCCCTTTTGTAGTATAGAGGTATCAATGCCATGTTCTTGGTGTATTCTCAACTTTGGGATGAGTATGCCGATGTACCCTAGTGGTAATTATGTTGGTTAATTCCCACCTTTTTATTGAGTTGATAGCTAACACCAAAAATCTGAGAGTATATCCCCTCTTATGATGGCACATACATGCTTACCTTAAGGAAGTATGATCCTCCTTGATACCACTCACACATACCTCTCAATGGCATGATGCTCATCATCTCGGCCATAGTAGAGTTAGTTCTTCTCATGAAACTTTAGGTTGGGAACCCCTCAAGGTTTACCTTGTTGTAAATGTTTTAAGAAAACCTTGGGTGAGACAAGCTTACCCAAGTGTAAGGTTTATGAAAGCAAATGATCTTGGCAAAGATGTTGGAAAAGTGTTGTATGGTTGGTTGTTGACGAAATGAAAGTGGTGTGGGTGAAAAGTTTTTAAAAGAGCACTACGTATAAGTGTTCACCGTCCCAACTTTACTTGCGCAACCACATTATCCCAACGTGGGCACGGGGCTTAGCTCGTAGTCCGTTATTATTATATATGGGACACCGCACAACTATACAAGGGTAAGAGTACCCCCGAGTCTGGATTGTCGTAGTGGGAGGCAATAGTATAACGAGATGCCTTCGGGGCTACCCGTCCGGAAGACACTATGGGTCTCCTGACATGGCGGTGGAGTCATGCTCAAAGTGAGGTGAGCTGCCACGGTGCTGGGGAGGTACATACTCCATAGGGTAGGATCCCATGATAAGTTGAATAGGCGAAAGGCTTTGACTAACTATCCGAGACTCGCATACTTTAGTATGACGAACCGGGGATGATCCCGGCGGATTTGTTGGTTCTTGTGGGGAAAGTGCGCGAACTCTGCAGAGTATCAATCTATTCGAATAGCCGCGTCCGCTGTCATGGACAAGTTGAAATGGCCATACTTAACCTGTGCTAGTTTTGTTTTAAAAAAGGCTTTGAAAACAAGTGTGATGGATGTACCGGAAGGGGTACGGGAAAACTTATGTCGACCATATGGAGATGGTCGAGGAAAGTGGAACAAAAAGGGTTACCCCATCCTAGTGTTTCATGTAGAGGGACTCTTCTTCAATAAAGATATAGAGATGTCGGAGTCTATCTTTTGAAGTATCTTCTTCAATAAAGATATAGAGATGTCGGAGTCTATCTTTTGAAGTTTCTTCTTCAATGAAGATATAGAGATGTCATAGGACCACCATAGTGTCCCCATCACTTGAGATGTCAGGATGCTATATCCACAAGAGAAACTGACTCTCTTATGCATGCTATATCTACAAGAGAAACTGGCTCTCTTACGCATGCTATATCCACAAGAGAAACTGTTCTTCCTCTCGTGTCTCTTCTAGTTAGTAAATGTTAGCACTTTCTTGATGGTTTGCGAGTACAAATCCAAATTTACTCACGGCTTTGTCCCTGGCTATTAACTTGGCCAGACTATGAGGAGGACTATGAAGATGACGGAGGCTACCAGGACGACTATGCGACCTAGGACGTTCTCCAAGTCAGCTGACTGTAGGTCTAAGGCATGACTTGGGCCCGACGCTGTTGATGTGTATTCGCTGCTATGTTTGTGTGAACTTGCCCGACGTGGCGTTTATGTAAGACTGGGTCATGTGACCCTATTGTTGTAAGACTTATTTATTCGGTACTTGTAATGGATGTTGTAATCTGGATATTCAGTTCGATTATATACTCACGGCACACTGATCATGGGATCGTGAGTGGAATGCATAACAGGGTATTTCGGACAGTTAGTCCGGGGTCTCCATAATTATTTAACTAGATTTGAGGTCTATCAAAATGACGCCAGCAGGAGGAAAAGGAGGAAGGCGACCAATAGATGGAAGGCGATCGAGAGACCAAAATTGACTATACATAGGACCAGACGACTGACGTATGTTAGCACATGGAGTATCAAGCAACATATTTACATGCATATGATATTCAAGTAACACAAAGAAAGCGGGTCCCAGCCATCTGCCATGGACGCATGAACTTAGCACTCACATAATGGATGCATCAAAGATGAAGCAATCGATGTGCATATGGCATCGATGTGTGGACACCAAGAGACACACATGCATGTGACTACAATCAAAATGGTGCGTTTCAGCTGAGGCCTGAGCTGCCGTACGTCAGCGGGAAAAGAGGAGTCACGGCCCGGACAGCCCAATAGCCTACGACTGATGCGGCAAACGCATGGCATCGTGGCCGCTCTCCTCCATAATTAATACTAGGAAGTGTAAGCGCGGCGTCACCCCGCGCACCCACGGTAGTCTTCTTGGAGCATGAATAGCTAGGGTAAGGTGTATAAATCGGTTAAGGTGCATAAATTGGTGTTATCCTAGTAGTGTTTCTGGTGGGCTGGGCCGTACTAAGCGGTGTGAAATGTTGATTTTGTCTGCTGCTTTTTTCATTTTCTCATGCGCAGTTGGGTTAGTGAGCCAGGGAGCAGACACTTCTCCTCCTCTTGGGTTAGTAACTCGAGGTAGAAAAGGAGGAGCAGAAAAGGTAGAAAATATGTAAGCTAGCCCCACATTGCTGATATACGCGGTGATAAATTCATGTCGCTACTCTAGATCTAGCAGTTCAGAGGAGAGGGTGAGCTGCAAAGTGGCAAGATGCACGCCTCGTCCTGTTGTCGTGTGCGGCGGCGAGGCCTCGCCGCTGGTAGAGATCAAGGACCAGCTGCCCATAGGCGAACGGAAGAAGGGATGTGGCCAGATCGACGGTTGGGCTAGTGAGCCTGTGGGCGATTGGAGAAAGGACGATGGTCGGAGCACAGTGGTTCGTGGGAAGAGTGGCAAGAGCACTGATTGAAGAGGAAGAGGAACTCAATTTTGCCGGCGAGGGGAAGAAGGCTCATGCTGAAGAAGCAGTTGAACAGAGGAAGGGGAAGCCAATCTTGCCGGCGTGTGCGATAATGTGGATCAACCGGCAGTCAAGATTCGGCATCCTGGCATAGCTGATCTTATCTATTGGCCCGAGGAGACCTGGCCTCGCATCTGCTGGTATAATCCTCTCTCTATATATGAAATAGTGTCTTATGTCAGTTAACCTTATCTTCTTTTATCTGAGACAGAGAAACCAATTGTTCTACTCTCTTTGGCATTGCAAATATGTTTGAACCAAATGGGCAAATTTATGAGTTCCACTCTCCGGGGCAACACAAACTTCTATGGACTAAATTAGCAAATTTATGATTAAATAGCTAGCTACAGCAAGAAATAACAAAAGGCAAGTGAAGCAAAAGATCGTCAACAGAAAGTACAGAAGAGAAATCACTAAGAGTAGCATAAGTTACTGATTACAATACATCACAAAAGTAGCCATTATGCTGAGCTGCATCCTGCTTTCTGAAATTGCATGAACTTTTATTTTATAGATAGCTTAAATACAGGACCACTAATAGTCAGCGAGGACAATCTGAACAGCTAACTATGTTGCCATCTGAGCTTGGACACGTGACACTACCTGTCCATATATTAGGAACCAAATAATACAACACAGGAGAATCTATGCATATATTCTGAGGGAGATGCATGGGATCTTCACGGTAGGATGTTTTGGATCGAAGATACTTTTCTCTGCTGCGCCAAAGTAGACCAGTGGCGGAACTGCCACAAGATTAGGCGTCAGATGTGCAGTTCCTCTTCTGAATTGGGCTCATCTGTTCTGCATCTGAGTCTAGGAAAGAGTGTACTATTAATTGTTTCTGTATGGTTTATGGTAAACAGATTTCACTCCATTGGTACTGCAAAAGTTAAAATAAGTCAGATAAACATTGGAGTATACATATCGGAAAGTACCATGTGCACATGAGCACAAGTGTTCCTTGGACTTTTGGATTTTTGAAAATTTTCAAAACCTCGCTCTTTTATGTTTTCAAAAATTATGGCATTAAATATGTAGATAGATTTAGACACGAGGAGTGTAGTCAAAAAAGTCCCATTAAAAAATACTTTGTATTTTGGAAAATACAAAAAAGACAAATTTCTGACTATAAATAGTAGTACAATAATACGTATATTTTGTCAGTGTACTGTCAGAAATTTGTCTTTTTTGCATCTCCAAAAATATAACGTATTTTTTGACGAGACTTTTTTGATTCCAATCCTCGTATACACATCTATCTACATATTTAATGTCATAATTTTTGAAAGCAGAGAAATATGAGAATCTGAAATTTTCAAAAATCCAAAAGTGAAGGGAGCACTGACTCCCATGTGCACAAAATCCTTGTCCCATACATATGCACTGCTCTAGCAGGTACAATCTGCAACCTAAAACTGATACTGGATCATTTTGCCGTCTAAAATCTCATTTTGTAGAAAGAGTTGCACACGTTCATCTGATCACTTGAAGCAGGTTCTCAGCGTGCAATACTAACCACAATTTTTAACCTCTAAATATGCACTAATTACTAATTTCTTAAGAAATGCAAGCTGATAATACTAATAGTTATATGCTTTACATGAAAACTAGGCAACAATATGAACTCCAAAATAAAGCTTCCGCAAATATGTGCAATAATACATTAAAGCAGATGGCATGACCATGACTAATAACATATATAAGTGCATCGTTTCACTCCCAGTAGGAAGTAAAATCCACATATACATCTAGTAGATTAAATAAAGCCTAGAACGTTGGTAGTTGGCAAAGGACCAGTCCTATAACATTAGTTTCCCTAGTGGGTTCTTAGATTGTGACTATCTTGAATTTTGCCTAGTCTTAAAATCGAAAGGAGCCATGTAAAATTGCTTATAAGAAAAAAACTGATATCCTGAAACAAAGATAATAGATGTAACAGTGCAAGGAGAGATAATAATCTGAAGAGTGTGTAAAATCAATATACAATTTGATGCTGATGTAAGCCATCATTCACTTATTGAGTAATTAATTTGATTTTCTATGAAGGATGTGAACTTTATTTTAAGGAGATATCCATCAAGAAACCACTTTAGAATTGATGCAGCGGTAATTAGCAACACCAGTAGCAGATCAAGAAATCAAAGAGGCGCACGTCAAGAACAGAGAAGAAAGGGAAACTAGCAGCGCTGCTGCCTGTGAGTTTATCTTCAGTGATGTCTAGTACATGCCTCCTTCGTGTAGAGACCAGGGGAGAACAAAAGAAGCCACACCTGCACTCTAGAAGCTAGTAGAAAAAGTCTACCAAATGTACAATGCTGGCCTACCTATTAAAAGAGAAGAAAAATAGAAAAGGAAACAGTGGTACTGTACATAACTGAAACTGACTGCATCATTCTCCCCGGGTTGGAAAAGAACTCGTCCTCGAGTTTAAACCTGATCTTCAGATAGCTCCTCATGATACGGTACAAGGTGCTTCACATTGAACACATCAGAGGTTCGAAGATGGCTAGGTAGCTCCAGCTTATATGCATTATGATTAATTTTCTTTATCACCTTGCACGGTCCAATCTTCCTCTGGCTTAATTTGTTATACTCTCCTGCTGGAAAACGGTCCTTGGTGAGGATAGCCCAGACCAAATCCCCTTCCTCAAGTACAACCTGATGCCGGTGTTGATCAGCTGCAGCCTTGTATTTAGCATTGCTTTCTTGTATTCTTTGTTGCACAATTTTATGGATTGATCTCATTTCTTCTGTCATATTCTCTGCCTTGTAGCTTTTCTGATGTAGCCCCGCTCGCCAACGACACTACATCAAGGCCAACAAGTCCCCCAAGTGGACCAATGGCACGGGCTCGAGCTAAAGCAATACATGACAAGGTGAACTCGCTCCTCACTACCCTCGACCTCGGTACACCATTGGATGGAATGCTACCTCGTGCCGAAACACTTTGTGTGATTAGGTACGTGGAGCATCAAGACCCCGGAGAGGATGAGACGCCATGGTCAAGGGAAGGAGAGGAGCAGCGGAACCTGAAGATGATCATGAAGCCGAAGCCGACGTCGCCCGAAGAGCTCCAAGGAAGAGACGGACGGTAGTCCGGGACCCGGTCGGACCGGACCCACAGCCGGACGCCCGACCACGGCCCGGTCAGCAGGCGCCAAACCCGACTCCCGTGCGGACGACGCCCGGACCAGGACCGTTCTTCGCAGATTCCGGTTGGCGGCCAGTCGGCGGACCCATGGCCGGACAGCCGGTCACGGGCCCCGTCGAGCCGGACCCACAGAACAGCCGGTCCACGAGCCCGTCGACCGGACACAAACCAGATCGACGAAATACCCCACCAAACTGCCTTAACTTATCCATTCGCGTACTGTTCGCCCTTGCTGGCCATGTGTGCCTATATAAGTAGCTGAACCCTCCTACTTGTTTAGACTTGTTTAGAACTCAAACCTAACTTTGAGCTTAGTCTCCCTTGGGTATCATCCCTCTGTAATCAAGGCCACCCTTGTGGATGTATGGATTTGGTAGTGAGAGATTCTAGTGTACCCTCTCTCTCCCACTCCTTGATTCATCCTCCCCACCGGTCTCTCCTCTCGGAATTCTACCTCGAGTCTCTTCGGGCGGATTCTATTGGCACGGTCCATCGAGCCGTGAGGGTAAGCATCGATTGTATCGGGTTGGTGTGCGTGAGTTCTTCGTGTGTTCTTCGTGTTCTTCGTGTTCTTCCGCCTCTCCCTCTCTTTCCCCCTTTGATTCTTGGGTCATTCGCGAGATCGGGCCACAATCGGGGTCTTAGACCTCATCATTTTCTTTCCAACAGCTGGAGTCGGTGCTGATGTCTACTTCCCCCTCCTTTTTCTGTAGACAGTGTTGGGCCTCCAAGAGCAGAGGTTTGTAGAACAGCAGCAAGTTTCCCTTAAGTGGATCACCCAAGGTTTATCGAACTCAGGGAGGAAGAGGTCAAAGATATCCCTCTCATGCAACCCTGCAACCACAAAGCAAGAAGTCTCTTGTGTCCCCACACACCTAATAGGTGCACTAGTTCGGCGAAGAGATAGTGAAATACAAGTGGTATGAATGAATATGAGCAGTAGTACGGCGCCAGAAAATAGCTCAGCGTGCGGTTGATGGTAGTAATATTGTAGGAAGTAAACAAGCGGTATGCGCAGCGTGTAGCCATAAAACAGTAACAACGGATAGCGGTATTTAGGAACAAGGCCTAGGGATTAGACTTTCACTAGTGGACACTCTCAACATTGATCACATAACAGAATAGATAGATGCATACTCTACACTCTCTTGTTGGATGATGAACACATTGCGTAGGATTACACGAACCCTCAATGCGGAGTTAACAAGCTCCACAATAATGCTCATATTTTAGTAACCTTTAGTGTAAGATAGATCAAAAGACTAAACCAAGTACTAGCATAGCATGCATGTCACCTTCATGCATATGTAGGAGGAATAGATCACATCAATATTATCATAGCAATAGTTAACTTCGCAATCTACAAGAGATCATGATCATGGCATAAACCAAGTACTAACACGGTGCACACACTGTCACCTTTACACACGTGCAGGAGGAATAAAACTACTTTAATAACATTGCTAGAGTAGCACATAGATAAATTGTGATACAAACTCATATGAATCTCAATCATGTAAGGCAGAGATTATTGTATTGAAGTACATAGGAGAGAGATGAACCACATAGCTACCGGTACGGCCCGAGCCTCGATGGAGAACTACTCCCTCCTCATGGGAGCAGCGGTGATGAAGATGGCGGTGGAGATGGCGGCGGTGTCGATGGAGAAGCCTTCGAGGGCACTTCCCCGCTCGGCGGGTGCGGAGCAGAGACTCTGTCCCCCGGATCTTGGCCCGCGATGGCGGCGGCTCGGAAGGTTTCCGTATCGTGGCTTCCTCCTAAGGGTTTCGATGCGGGGGCTTTATATAGGCGAAGCGGCGCGGAGGGCTGACGGCGGCGACACCATAGGGGCGCGGCCGGGCCACAGCCGCACCACCCTATCATCGGGCCACAGGGCCCTGCATGACTCTCGGGTGTTGGATGCTTCCGGGCAAAATAGGAACACAGGCGTTGATTTCGTCCAATTCGAGAATATTTCGTTACTAGGATTTCGAAACCAAAAACAGCAGGAAACTGGCACTGGCATCTTGTTAATAGGTTAGTTCCGGAAAATGCACGAATATGACATAAAGTGTGCATAAAACATGTAGATATCATCAATAATGTAGCATGGAACATAAGAAATTATCGATACGTTGGAGACGTATCAGCATCCCCAAGCTTAGTTCTGCTCGTCCCGAGCAGGTAAAACGATAACAAAGATAATTTCTTAAGTGACATGCCATCATAACCTTGATCATACTATAAACATATGTAATGAATGCAGCGATCAAAACAATGGTAATGACATGAGTAAACAATTGAATCATAAAGCAATGACTTTTCATGAATAGCACTTTCAAGACAGGCATCAATAAGTCTTGCATAAGAGTTAACTCATAAAGCAATAATTCAAAGTAGAGGCATTGAAGCAACACAAAGGAAGATGAAGTTTCAGCGGTTGCTTTCAACTTATAACATGTATATCTCATGGATAATTGTCAACATAGAGTAATATAACAAATGCAATAAGCAAGTATGTAAGAATCAATGCACAGTTCACACAAGTGTTTGCTTTTTGGGATGGAGAGAAATAGGTGAACTGACTCAACATAAAGGTAAAAGAATGGTCCTTCAAAGAGGAAAGCATCGATTGCTATATTTGTGCTAGAGCTTTTATTTTGAAAACATGAAGAGAGCATAAAAGTAAAGTTTTGAGATGTGTTTGTTGTTGTCAACGAATGGTAGTGGACACTCTAACCCCCTTGCCAGACAAACCTTCAAAGAGCGGCTCCCATTTTATTTTATTTTTGGGTGGCACTCCTTCCAACCTTTCTTTCACAAACCATGGCTAACCGAATCCTCGGGTGCCTGCCAACAATCTCATACCATGAAGGAGTGCCTTTTTTATTTTAGTTTTATTTAGATGACACTCCTCCCCACCTTTGCTTTCTCAAGCCATGGCTAACCGAATCCTTCGGGTGCCGTCCAACAATCACATACCATGGAGGAGTGTCTATTTTTGTTAATTAATTTGGGACTGGGAATCCCATTGCCAGCTCTTTTTGCAAAATTATTGGATAAGCGGATGAAGCCACTAGTCCATTGGTGAAAGTTGCCCAACAAGATTGAAAGATAAACACCACATACTTCCTCATGAGCTATAAAACATTGACACAAATAAGAGGTAATAACTTTTGAATTGTTTAAAGGTAGCACTCAAGCAATTTACTTTGGAATGGCGGAAAAATACCATGTAGTAGGTAGGTATGGTGGACACAAATGGCATAGTGGTTGGCTCAAGGATTTGGATGCATGAGAAGTATTCCCTCTCGATACAAGGTTTAGGCTAGCAAGGTTTATTTGAAACAAACACAAGGATGAACCGGTGCAGCAAAACTCACATAAAAGACATATTGTAAACATTATAAGACTCTACACCGTCTTCCTTGTTGTTCAAACTCAATACTAGAAATTATCTAGACCTTAGAGAGACCAATTATGCAAACCAAATTTTAGCATGCTCTATGTATTTCTTCACTAATAGGTGCAAAGTATATGATGCAAGAGCTTAAACATGAGCACAACAATTGCCAAGTATCACATTATCCAAGACATTTTACCAATTACTACATGTAGCATTTTCCAATTCCAACCATATAACAATTTAACGAAGAGGAAACTTCGCCATGAATATTATGAGCTAAGAACACATGTGTTCATACGAACCAGCGGAGCGTGTCTCTCTCCCACACAAGGATGAACTTATTCAGAGAACTAAGATAACAAAACAAAAACAAAAATAAAAGCACACAGACCAAGTAAAGTACATAAGATGTGACCGAATAAAAATATAGTTTCACTAGAAGAAACCTGATAAGTTGTCGATGAAGAAGGGGATGCCTTGGGCATCCCCAAGCTTAGATGCTTGAGTCTTCTTAAAATATGCAGGGATGAACCACGGGGCATCCCCAAGCTTAGACCTTTCACTCTTCTCGATCACATTATATCACCCTCTTCTATTGACCCTTGAAAACTTCCTTCACACCAAACTTCAAGCAAACTCATTAGAGGGTTAGTGCATAATCAAAAATTCACACATTCAGAGGTGACACAATCATTCTTTTCACTTCTGGACATTGCATAATGCTACTGGACATTAGTGGATCAAAGTAATAAATCCAACATAGCAAAAGAGGCAATGCGAAATAAAAGGCAGAATCTGTCAAAAACAGAACAGTCAAGACGAATTTAAAGCTGGCACCAGACTTGCTCAAATGGAAAAACTCAAAACTAATGAAAGTTGCGTACATATCTGAGGATCACGCTCGTAAATTGGCAGATTTTTTCGAATTTTCTACAGAGAAATAGGCCCAGATTCGTGACAGACAGCAATGCTGTTTCTGCGCAGCAATCCCAAATATAACATCAACTTTGACATAGAAACTTTACTTGGCACAACAAAACATGATAAGGAGAGGTTGCTACAGTAGTAAACAACTTCCAAGACACAAATATAAAACAAAGTACTGTAGCAAAATAACACATGGGTTATCTCCCAAGAAGTTCTTTCTTTATAGCCATTAAGATGGGCTCAGCAGTTTTAATGATGCACTTACAAGAAATAGTATTTGAAGCAAAAGAGAGCATCAAGAGGCAAATTCAAAACACATTTAAGCCTAACATGCTTCCTATGCATAAGAATCTTGTAAATAAACAAGTTCATGAAGAGCAAAGTAACAAGCATAGGAAGATAAAACAAGTGTAGCTTCAAAAAATTCAGCACATAGAGAGGTGTTTTAGTAACATGAAAATTTTTACAACCATATTTTCCTCTCTCATAATAACTTTCAGTAGCAACATGAGCAAACTCAACAATATAACTATCACATAAAGCATTCTTATCATGAGTCTCATGCATAAAATTATTACTCTCCACATAGGCATAATCAATTTTATTAGTTGTAGTGGGAGCAAATTCAACAAAGTAGCTATCAAATATAGGAGGTATATTGTAATCATAATCAAATTTATCCTCCATAACAGGTGGTAACAAAAGACTACTATCATTATAATCATCATAAATGGGAGGCAAGGTATCATCAAAGTAAATTTTCTCCTCAATGCTTGGGGGACTAAAAATATCATGCTCATCAAAGCCAGCTTCCCCAAGCTTAGAATTTTCCATAGCATTAGCAACAATAGTGTTCAAAGCATTCATATTAATATGTTCCATGGGTTTTTTAATTTTCGCATCAAACCATCCATGTCTTAAATCAGGAAATAGAATAAAAAGGTCATTGTTGTCCATTATGCCTAACTAGTGTAAACAAGAAACCAAATGTCGCAATTGCAGAGTCTAAAGGAAATAGCTTCGAGCATACACACAATGGCGCCAGAAAAGTCTGTTACCTGGAACCGGAGTATGAGTGCCTTTTACCTTTCCTCCCGGCAACGGCGCCAGAAAATAGCTTGATGTCTACTTCCCCTCCTTTTCCTGTAGACAGTGTTGGGCCTCCAAGAGCGAGTTTGTAGAACAGACAAGTTTCCCTTAAGTGGATCACCCAAGGTTTATCGAACTCGGGGAGGAAGAGGTCAAAGATATCCCTCTCATGCAACCCTGCAACCACAAAGCAAGAAGTCTCTTGTGTCCCCAACACACCTAATAGGTGCACTAGTTCGCGAAGAGATAGTGAAATACAAGTGGTATGAATGAATATGAGCGTAGTACGGCGCCAGAAAATAGCTGCTGGCGTGCGGTTGATGGTAGTAATATTGTAGGAAGTAAACAAGCGGTAGTAACGCAGCAGTAGTAAGCAGTAAAACAGTAACAAGCAGTGATAGCAGTATTTAGGAACAAGGCCTAGGGATTAGACTTTCACTAGTGGACACTCTCAACATTGATCACATAACAGAATAGATAGATGCATACTCTACACTCTATTGTTGGATGATGAACACATTGCGTAGGATTACACGAACCCTCAATGCCGGAGTTAACAAGCTCCACAATAATGCTCATATTTTAGTAACCTTTAGTGTAAGATAGATCAAAAGACTAAACCAAGTACTAGCATAGCATGCACACTGTCACCTTCATGCATATGTAGGAGGAATAGATCACATCAATATTATCATAGCAATAGTTAACTTCGCAATCTACAAGAGATCATGATCATAGCATAAACCAAGTACTAACACGGTGCACACACTGTCACCTTTACACACGTGCAGGAGGAATAAAACTACTTTAATAACATTGCTAGAGTAGCACATAGATAAATTGTGATACAAACTCATATGAATCTCAATCATGTAAGGCAGCTCATGAGATTATTGTATTGAAGTACATAGGAGAGAGATGAACCACATAGCTACCGGTACAGCCCCGAGCCTCGATGGAGAACTACTCCCTCCTCATGGGAGCAGCGGCGGTGATGAAGATGGCGGTGGAGATGGCAGCGGTGTCGATGGAGAAGCCTTCCGGGGGCACTTCCCCGTCCGGGGGTGCGGAACAGAGACTTCTGTCCCCCAGATCTTGGCTTCGCGATGGCGGCGGCTCGGAAGGTTTCGATCGTGGCTTCCTCCCTAAGGGTTTTCGATGCGGGGGCTTTATATAGGCGAAGAGGCGCGGAGGGGCGACGAGGCGGCGACACCATAGGGCGGCGCGGGGCCCTGGCCGCGCCACCCTATCATCTGGGGCCCACAGGGCCCCTCACGACTCTCGGTGTGGATGCTTGGGCAAAATAGGAACCTAGGCGTTGATTTCGTCCAATTCGAGAATATTTCGTTACTAGGATTTGAAACCAAAAACAGCAGAAAAGGGAACTGGCACTTCGGCATCTTGTTAATAGGTTAGTTCCAGAAAATGCACGAATATGACATAAAGTGTGCATAAAACATGTAGATATCATCAATAATGTAGCATGGAACATAAGAAATTATCGATACGTTGGAGACGTATCAGTGCTAAGTCCAATACTCCATTGGGGACTCTACCATAGACTATCTCAAAGGGACACAAGCCGGTTGACCGATTTGGCGTACGATTGAAGGCAAACTCCGCATGAGGCAGTACAGTGTCCCACTGCCTTGGTTTATCATGGACAAGAGCCCGTAATAATTTTCCTAAGCTTCTATTAACTACTTCTGTCTGGCCATCCGTTTGAGGATGATAGGCGCTGCTGAAATTCATACTAGTCCCCATTTGCCTCCATAAAGATCTCCAAAAGTGAGACACAAATTTAGTATCACGATCGGAGGTAATGCTTCTAGGTAGACCATGTAGCCTTACTTCTTCTCGAAAGAACAGTACTGAAATTTGGCTTGCATCAGATGTCCTCTTGCAGGCTATGAAGTGTGCCATCTTACTAAATCGATCAACCACAACGAAGATGGAGTCAACTCTATGTTGTGTTCGAGGAAGCCCCAGAACAAAGTCCATGCTCACATCTAGCCACGGTGGCATATATAAGCCTGCATTAGTAGCTGTTCATACCCATAAACCACGAAAAAGCCAAAAAAAAATACTGTTAGGGTTTTAGATCATCGTCCCATAAACCCCCTGCCACGCCTTGCATTGTCTTTTCAGTTTTGCATAGTTGAATTTGTGTCTGCATCTTCGTGTCGAGTTGCTGGTCTTAGCGTCTAGTTCCTTTAGAGTTTCGAGTTCTGGTCATATTAGTTACGCCGCCGCCGCCGCTCGCACCATACGCAGATCACCACCATCATCGCCATATACACCCTGCCATATACACCTTGCCATATACACCCTGTCATATACGCCCTGCCATATACACCCTGCCATATACACCCGCCATCGCCATATACATCCGTATCCACCACATACCCGCTTCCTACCGCGACATGGTTTGTTGTTGTTTCTCTGCCGCGTCCGAGTAGAATTAGGTTTTATTTGTTTTTCCCTCTTAGCTGTTGCCTTCTAATTCCGTCTGTGCTGTAGAAAAAAAAATTTCCGTGAGATAAGTTTCGGCCGCCAGGAAAGAATTGTGAAGGAGAGCAAAAAAAAAGTCTGGAAACGCCTCCGAAAAATTTTCTGGCTACATTGGTTTTCGACCGTGGAGATCATTTTTCGCCACTGGCCGTTATAGCGACATTTTTTGGCGCCTGCGCGCTTTCCGGAGCACTTCCGAAATTTCGACAAATTTTTTTCTGAGGCTATACTGTTTTTAGACCTCGGGGATCAGTTTGAGACACTCGCCATCATAGTGATTTTTCGCATCTCGGGTCGCCACATCATCGCCACCTCATCGCTGCTAGTTGCTTGTGTGCCGCGCCGTGACCTCGTTTGTGTTCTAGGCTCGCGTCTCTAGTACGGTCTAGCCTAGGACCAGCACAGTACCGTTGTTGAGCATACTTTCAATACTGCATCGCTGTTTTGACAATTGTTGTTTTGCTACCATATTAGCCTTCCTACAGCTCCTCATATTGTCTCCACGTGCTTGGTGTCGACCCCTGGTAATCGCTTTGGCAATCCTTGGAGACGCTGATCCTTGCTGGTTGTTACATCGCCTTCCTCCTGTTTGGTAAGAACTTGTAAGAGCTTTGTATTTTGCTTGACGAATTGCGCGTGAACCACCATATTCCGTAGTTTTGTAGGCATATACATTTGTGCTTTTCTGTACTAACCATGTCAGGACCAGTTGATCCGGCCGCTGTTGACCCGGCCAAGATGACTAGTGAGCAGTTGCATGCTCACTTCACCCACCTTTTGGGCGGACACGCACGCGACGTCGATGCGCGTATTGGTGATGTTGACGCCAAACTCACCGACGCGCTGGACAAGCTGGATGGCCTCGAGACAGCTTTCAACTCCAAGCTCGACGCCAAGTTCCAGGAGCTCTTGACTCGGTTGCCGCCACCTCGCGACAACGTGCGACGACGCGCACGCCGCGTCCCTATTGCGGATGTGCCTGCGGGTACCGCTCCTGCTGCAGCCGCCGCACCTGACGCGCCTTCTGATGAAGGATACGAGGATTATGGAGGGAACGAGGACGAGCATGTAGATGAGAACGTGCTGGATGACGAGGAGGTCCAACAACCTGCACCTGGTCGTCCACGACAACTGAACCGCAACGCTCGCCCACCTCCACGGCCGGTACGTGACGATGATCATGTTGCTAAACTTAAATTGAATATTCCGCCATTTGAGGGTAGATATAATCCTGATGCATATCTTACATGGGAATTGGAAGTAGAGCAACGCTTTGCATGTTTACGCTATCCTGATCATTTGCGTGTTAGTGCTGCTACTTGTGAGTTCACAGATTTTGCATCTATTTGGTGGTCTGAGCATTGTAGAGTACACCATGCTAATATTCCTACTACGTGGGTTGGTTTAAAACTTGCTATGCGTACTCGTTTTGTTCCTCCACATTATCAACGTGATTTGCTAAAGAAATTGTCTCGCTTAGAACAAGGAAAAAATTCTGTAGAAGACTATTATCAAGAATTGCAAACTGGCATGATTCGCTGTGGTATTGTAGAGGATAATGAGGCTATGCTTGCACGTTTCTTTGGTGGTTTGAATAAAGAGATTCAGCATATTTTAGATTATAAGGAGTACAACACTATTACTCGCTTGTTTCATCTTGCTTGCAAAGCTGAACGTGAAGTGCAGGATCGTCAACCACCATGGAGAAAAGCTAATGTTTCTGCAGGTCGTACATCGTCATGGACTACGCGACAATCAGCGCCACAATCTCGTGGGGCTACACCAGCACCTTCTACCTCCAAGTACACCGCGCCTGCATCACGAGCACCACCGGCTGCTACTTCACCACCATCTGCTGGTCCTCCTCGGAGTTCATCTTCGATGGCCTCCACGGGGAAGACGCGCGACATACAATGTCGCAAATGCTTGGGTTTTGGACACATAGAGAGAGAATGCAGAACCAAGCGTGTGATGTTGGTGCGTGAAGATGGCGAATATGATTCTGCAAGTGACTTTGATGAAGATACATTGGCCCTTATTGCTGCACGTGATGGTGCTAATTCTGATTCTGAGAGAGAGATGGAGGTAATGGAAGCTGACACTGCTGATCAGTACAGGAGCTTAGTTGCACAACGTGTGTTGAGCGTGCAATTGAGCAAAGCTGAGCATGATCAACGCCACAATCTGTTCCAAACAAGAGGCGTTGTCAAAGAGCGAGCTATAAGGATCATCATTGATGGAGGGAGCTGCAATAATCTAGCTAGCGTTGACATGGTGGAGAAGCTTTCTCTTCCTACAAGACAGCGCACACATCCATATTACATTCAATGGTTTGAGAGCTCTCGGAAGCTCAAGGTAACAAGAACTACATGTGTGCATTTTACTATTGGTACATATTTTGATTTTGTGGATTGTGATGTTGTACCTATGCAAGCTTGTTCTTTGTTACTTGGTAGACCTTGGCAATTTGATAGAGAATCTGTTCATAATGGTAAAACTAATCAGTATTCTCTTATGCATGATGGAAAGAAAATTGGTCTCAAACCTATGACTCCTGAACAAATACTAAAAGATGATCTTGCTAGAGCTAGTAGAGTAAAAAACGAGGAGAAACTTAAGAGTGAGAATCAGATTGTTGCTGCAGATTTTGTGCCACATAAGACTAATACTAAATCTGATTCAAACCATGCTACTGAAATTCGTTTGAAAAATCCTTGTTTGCTTGCTAGCAAATCTAATATTGCTGAACTTGATGTGAACACTACTCAATGCTATGCTATTATTTGCAAAGAAGTTCTGTTTTCATTTGAGGATATGTCTCCTTCTTTGCCACCTGCGGTTGCTAACCTTTTGCAGGAGTTCATTGATGTGTTCCCACAAGATGTACCACCTGGACTACCACCTATCCGTGGGATAGAACACCAGATTGAATTGATTCCAGGTGCTTCGCTGCCCAACCGTGCGCCATATCGTACCAATCCTGAAGAGACCAAAGAGATTCAGCGACAAATTCAGGTTCTCCAAGATAAAGGTTACATTCGTGAGTCTCTTAGCCCATGTGCTGTTCCTATTATCTTGGTACCTAAGAAGGATGGTTCTTCACGCCTGTGTACTGATTGTAGATCTATTAATAATATTACCATTCGTTACCGTCATCCTATACCTCGTTTAGATGATATGCTTGATGAATTGAGTGGTTCTATTATGTTCTCTAAAGTTGATTTGCGTAGTGGTTACCACCAGATTCGTATGCAATTAGGAGATGAATGGAAAACAGCGTTTAAAACTAAGTTCGGTTTATATGAGTGGTTAGTAATGCCTTTTGGTTTAACTAATGCACCTAGTACTTTCATGAGACTGATGAACGAAGTTTTACGTGCTTTTATTGGACGTTTTGTGGTGGTATACTTTGATGATATTCTGATTTATAGCAAATCTTTGGAGGAACATTTGGATCATTTACGTGCTGTTTTCAATGCTTTACGTGATGCACGTTTGTATGGTAATCTTGAGAAGTGCACCTTTTGCACCAATCGAGTTGCATTTCTTGGCTATGTTGTTACTGCGCAGGGAATTGAAGTTGATCCAGCCAAGATTGAGGCAATTGAGAGTTGGCCGCAGCCAAAGACGGTCACACAAGTGAGGAGTTTTCTTGGCCTCGCTGGTTTCTATAGGCGCTTTGTGAAAGATTTTGGATCCATTGCTGCGCCGCTGAATGAGCTTACAAAGAAGGATGTGCCCTTTGTGTGGGGCGATGCACAACAAGACGCCTTCATGATACTGAAAGATAAGTTAACACATGCTCCATTACTCCAACTTCCTGATTTCAATAAGACTTTTGAGCTTGAATGTGATGCTAGTGGAATTGGTTTAGGAGGTGTGTTATTACAAGAGGGCAAACCTGTTGCATATTTTAGTGAGAAATTGAGTGGGCCTAGTCTGAACTATTCTACTTATGATAAAGAATTATATGCGCTGGTTCGGACATTAGAAACTTGGCAACATTATTTATGGCCTAAAGAATTTGTTATACATTCTGATCATGAATCTTTGAAGCATATTCGTAGTCAAGCTAAGTTGAATCGCCGCCATGCAAAGTGGGTTGAGTTTATTGAGTCTTTTCCTTATGTTATCAAACACAAAAAGGGTAAAGATAATGTTATTGCTGATGCTTTGTCGCGCCGTTATACTATGCTATCTCAACTTGACTTCAAGATTTTTGGATTAGAAACCATAAAGGAACAATACTTGCATGATGCTGATTTTAAAGATGTGTTGCTGAATTGTAAAGATGGTAGAACATGGAACAAATTCGTCCTCAATGATGGATTTGTGTTCCGTGCTAACAAGCTATGCATCCCAGATAGTTCCGTTCGTCTTTTGTTGTTGCAGGAGGTGCATGGAGGAGGATTGATGGGTCATTTTGGTGTGAAGAAGACGGAGGATGTACTTGCTGCACACTTCTTTTGGCCACGTATGCGTCGAGATGTTGAGAGATTTGTGGCACGCTGCACTACATGTCAAAAAGCTAAGTCTCGACTTAATCCACATGGTTTATATATGCCTCTTCCTGTTCCTAGTGTACCTTGGGAGGATATTTCTATGGATTTCGTTTTGGGTTTGCCTCGTACACAGAAGGGGAGGGATAGTATCTTTGTTGTTGTGGATAGGTTTTCTAAGATGGCACACTTTATTCCATGTCACAAAACTGATGATGCTACACATGTTGCTGATTTGTTCTTTCGCGAAATTGTGCGTTTACATGGTGTGCCAAATACTATTGTTTCTGATCGTGATACTAAATTTCTTAGCCACTTTTGGAGATGTTTATGGGCTAAGTTGGGGACTAAATTGTTGTTTAGTACTACATGTCATCCCCAAACTGATGGACAAACTGAAGTAGTAAATAGAACATTATCTACTATGCTGCGGGCTGTTTTGAAGAAGAACTTAAAATTGTGGGAAAAGTGTTTGCCTCATATTGAATTTTCTTACAATCGTTCGCTGCATTCTACCACTAAGATGTGCCCTTTTCAGATTGTGTATGGTTTTGTTCCACGTGATCTTCGGTGCAAAATGATTTGGATGCTACACAACATGATGAATTGATATTAAAATTGCATGAGACTAGCATGAATGCTAAGTATAAAATTGCTGGGGATAGAGGAAGAAAGCATGTTGTGTTTTATGTTGGTGATCTTGTTTGGTTACATTTGCGCAAAGATCGTTTTCCTGCATTGCGCAAGTCTAAGTTAATGCCTCGTGCCGCTGGTCCTTTTAAGGTGTTAGAGAAAATAAATGATAATGCATATAAACTTGAGCTTCCTGCAGAATTGGGTCCGGTAAGTCCTACATTTAACATTGCAGATTTGAAGCCTTACTTTGGTGAAGAAGATGAGCTTGCGTCGAGGACGACTTCAATTCAAGAAGGGGGGCATGATGAGGACATCCCATCTATTGATACAACCGCTGTACCTACAGCCACACAAATACAAGGACCAATCACTCGAGCTCGTGCCAAACAACTTAACTATCAGGTACTTTCGTTTCTTGGAACTATTCCTCATATACATGAGAATATGATGCTGCCTAAATCAGATATGTTTGTTACTCTTAGGAATGATGGACCTAGCATGGATGAGGAGGACAAGCATTGGAGCAAGATCACGCATGGATGAGATGGCAGCAAGCACTTGAGGATTGAAGATGACGCCACAAGTGGAGATTTCAGAACTTTGAAGCCACCATAAGAAGAGATGAAGACATGGACGAAATATAGAGTTCTCCACTTCATAATTTCGTCCATAGCATAATATGGTGCTGCGTCACCTTTAATTTTGGGCCAGGCCCATGTAATTTTCGCAGGAATTAAGTCAGCCACTTTTTAGAGTCCGTATTGAAGGGGGAAAGGCCTTCTAGGGTTTGGTTCGACCACCATACGTATGGCTGGTCGAAACCCCACCTTTTCCTCCTTTAAATACCTCCATAGCCGTCACGTTTAGACTCGGATTTTGATTAGATTAAAAGTTAGCCAATTGCTGCAACTTCGTGTACTTCTTTTGAGGCCAACGCCCAGAACAAGACCGACTATTCGGAATCCCACCATTATCAATCAAGCTTTCATCTCTATTCGCAATATTCTGATTGCATCTTTAGTTCTTACTTGTTCTCGATTTCAGGTAGGAATTAAGACCCTCGCTGGTCAGGTTGATCGTGCTCCCGGAGATTGTCCTAGCGATTGCATTGGCGCACGAGCTTTGCATGTGTAGTCGGATCGTCAAGCACGAACTCCACCAACAAATCGATTTATCTTCATCTCATCGAAAGATCGGACACCTTTGCCCTATCACTTCATGATCACTATACAGAATAAACTCTTGATGCAAAAGATAATGCCTCCAATGTTGCAATGTCCTAACCACTGCATATAGCTCAGTTTCATAGGTTGAATAGCGAAGTTGTGCACATGTTAGTTTCTCACTAAAGAAGGCCACTGGACGTGACTCCTGACTGAGAACAGCCCCAATTCCCGATCCTGAAGCATCACAGTCCACCTCAAATAACTTGTTAAAATCTGGCAATGCCAAACAGTCCGCTGATGCAATTTTGGCTTTAATTTCCTCAAATGCTACCATTGCTGCTCTGGTGAATACAAAGGCACCACTGCGCTTCATGCAATCCGTAAATGGTGCCATGATGGTGCTAAAATTCCGAATGAACCTTCTATAGAATGAAGCAAGTCCATGGAAGCTGCGGGCTTCTGTCAACGAGCGTGGAGCTGGCCAAGTGAGAATAGAGTTCACCTTAATAGGATCTACCTGCAGCCCCTTTTCCGAAACAATAAAGCCTAGAAAGTTAACAGAAGACACCAACAACTCACACTTCTTTGGATTAGCATACAACTGCTCGCTTCTCAACGCAAGTAGCACTTCTCTCAAATGTTGCAGGTGTTGCTCCAAGCTTCTGCTATATATTAAAATATCATCAAAATATACTACAACAAACTTTCCAATAAAAGGCTGCAAAACATGGTTCATTAGCCGCATAAAAGTGCTAGGGGCATTAGAGAGTCCAAATGGCATTACCAACCACTCATATAGACCATCCCTTGTCTTGAAGGCAGTTTTCCATTCATCACCTGGACGGATTCTCACTTGATGGTAACCACTCTTTAAATCAATTTTGGAGAACACCACAGCCCCTGCCAAATTGTCCAACATGTCATCCAAGCGGGGAATAGGAAAGCGATACTTGATTGTAATTTTGTTGATTGCCCGAGAGTCAACACACATACGCCATGAACCATCCTTCTTTGGTGTTAAAAGTACAGGGACTGCACAAGGGCTTAGACTAGGCTGAATAAAACCCTTGTCCAACAATTCTTGCACCTGCCGATTTAGCTCCTCATATTCTTTTGGGTTCATTCGATAGGCTGGACGGTTTGGTAAGCTAGCACCTGGAAATAAATCAATGTGATGTTGGATATCCCGTAAAGGAGGCAATGTTGAAGGAAGTTCCTTAGGGAAGACATCAGAAAATTCCGTGAGTAGTTCTTGTGCCTCCTTAGGCGTAGCAACTCCCTCCTTCTGTTTTGAAATGAACAATAAATATGCACCCCCTTCTTTGGCCTCATGTATAAACTGCTTGTAAGAAATCAGATTTGTGGTACCAGACACTTCACCGCCTCTAGGTTTGGCTAACTCGTCCATGTTCACCGGATTTAGCACAAACCTGTGGCCATTCTTCATGATAGTGTATGTATGCTTTCGCCCATCATGTACAGCATGGCGGTCATATTGCCAAGGTCTTCCCAAGATGAGATGACTCACGTCCATGTCAACCACATCACACTCTACTTCATCATGGAATTTGTTACCAATGGAGAAAGAAACCAGACACCTAAATTGTACCTTTGCCATCTTGTCTGACTTGAACCACCTCATGTTGTATGGGTTAGGATGTTTCAGTTTTGGAAGCCCAAGTTTATTTACTGCGTCTTCAGAAATTGTCTTCACCCAACTGCCATTGTCAATGATAACATGACATACCTTGCCTCCCACAGTACAACGAGTGTGAAATAAGCTCTTCCTTCGCCAATCTTCGTCTCTTTTTGGTGGTGTTATCGAGGTACGTTCCATCACTAACATATCCCCTGTATCTCCATCTAGCTCAACCCCTTCAGCATCTTCATAATCATCATATACTGGATCACCTTGTTGTCCTGCTTCTTCATCTATTTCTGCCATCAATCCTTTACCATCACGACTGTTGTGCTTTGTCCTGCTTTGGACAGATCCGTTGTCCCTTTGGGCATGGGTACTGACCTTGTCACCCTTGACTCACTACTATCGGCAGCCGGTCTTGAAGGTATAGTAGTAGTAGGTCGTGACCGGGAAAAAACACTACTAGAACGTACAGGCCGCTGCTGCTGCTTCTCAATGGCGACTGCTCGCTGATATGCTTCCGATACAGAAAAATTTACATGCAAAGTAAGCACATCTTGTATAGACTGGCGTAGGCCCCCAATGTATCTTGCTACCAGCTGACTCCTTGTATCACTTAAATTGTTGCGTGAGACAAGCTGATAGAACTCATCTGTATATTCATTCACACTCTTGCTACCATGTCTTAAATTTTGAAGCTGCCTGAACAATGTTTCCTCATAATTAAAAGGAAGAAATTCTCTCTGCATTTTCTCCTTCATTGCAGTCCAGGAATCAATTTTTTTCTTGTGACGTATTCTGCGACTCTGCTCGAAGTTCTTCCACCAAACAGAGGCACGACCCTTTAGGCGCATTGCAACTGCAGGGACACGCTCCTCCTCTGGCACATCCGCATATTCGAAGATGTGTTCGACCTCATCGAGCCAATCCACAAAATCCTCAGCAGAGAGTCCGCCTGAGAACTCCGGTAAATTAACTCTGAAACAACGCCGTCTTCCGTTCTCACGCTCCACCGTAGCGCGACCCTGACGCTGCCGGTGTCTAGCACCAAATGGATTGACATCAGGACGCCTCAGGGATCTTACCGAAGAGCTCCCGCTGCTGTACGAAGCTTCCTCGCTTCCCTGGTCTTCTGGCATATCCCTCTGTCGCCCGTTTGCAGCGATTCGGGCCATCTGCACTTGCATATCCTCCATCCGTTGCTCCAGCGACTGAATATGACGTCTCAACTCCTGATTCTGACCCATCAGATCGACATCAATGTCCTGCAGATTCCGGTACCTGGGTAGAGCCTCGTCCCCGGACTCCTCATCCAGCTCCGCGGCACCAACCCGAGCCGCCGCCGGCCGGCCAGCTCAGATCCGATTCCTCCGGCCCCCTGCCATGGACAAGAGCCAGGCTCTGATACCAAACTGATGCAGCGGTAATTAGCAACACCAGTAGCAGATCAAGAAATCAAAGAGGCGCACGTCAAGAACAGAGAAGAAAGGGAAACTAGCAGCGCTGCTGCCTGTGAGTTTATCTTCAGTGATGTCTAGTACATGCCTCTTTCGTGTAGAGACCAGGGGAGAACAAAAGAAGCCACACCTGCACTCTAGAAGCTAGTAGAAAAAGTCTACCAAATGTACAATGCTGGCCTACCTATTAAAAGAGAAGAAAAATAGAAAAGGAAACAGTGGTACTGTACATAACTGAAACTGACTGCATCAAGAATCCACAAATTTACTTCATCTTGATCCTTTACTTCTGATGATCTTGAATCGAACAGGGTAATCGTGTCCTTGTGAACCTTAATCTGTCCAATACTTAAAACCGGAGGTCACCAAAAAGAAGGATCAGCATGTAGGTGAACCATTGTATTGCTGAACATTTTCTATGATCAATATATGTCAGCTCGTAATACGGAACACAACTCACTGTAAATTGTTGAACTACCACAGGTCTGGCTAGAACCGGCAGCTCCATCTCCAGTAGGGTCGCAGAGGAGAGGAGGCTGAAGTTCTAGACTTCTAGACCAGGATACCAGCGCTCCAAGCCGAGACTGACGCCACATCCGAACTCGCAGAGCCTGTAGTACTTCCAGTGGGCAAAGTTCTGGGTGATATTTTCACCATTGTGTTTGAAAATATGAACCAAGAAGACCAGAGAAGGTACCGTTGCTTCCTTTCTTTCTGATCTGCATATAGGTGACATGGAGATGGAGGGGAGAAGAGCCAAACAATTTTAGAGGAATAGATCACATATTCCACCAAATTGCAGATGGAAAAAAGAAGTTAATATCACACATTATATAGAAGTGGAGAGGAAAAAAGAAAGGTTTTTCTACAAAGTACATTAATGTGTGCCTTTCTCAACCAATACAAAATCTTACAGAACTATGCATCTCCTCAGTCACAGTACACAATGATGCTTCTCTGTTTTGAAGCCCAGCTAGCATGACATATCAAGAATGATTAAATGGATCAAAAATGCTATTTGGTACAACAATCTGTCTTAGGATTTGACAAAACCAGAAAATTATATACGATACTAGCAGTATTCACCTCAAATTATTTTAAGCAATTCTCTAGCATTAATAACTTCTATATGTGGTGTTAGATCAACTTAAATAGTAGTGCCCAAATAGCTAGCTCCTAGAAACCATCCCCTCATTGATTAATTCAAACCCATAATAACAGACTTTAATTCTAGAGGGCATCCTAATTCAGATGAACACCACAAGGTACTGCAATTTGTTTTCCTCCTGACGCTGCTTCCCGTGCGCGCACAGTTGCAGCTACCGCTGCTTTTTTCTGGTCTGCATATAGAGGTGAGGAAGATACTGGAACACCGAACACCGAACAGCTTACCAGCGAGTTGCCGGTGGGTGATGGGTCGTGTCCAATCTAATCGGCGCCCTCGCCATGGAAGCATAAGTAGAGCGAGGCACAGGGATGGGACGACAGGTAAAGGTGATCCCTCCCATTAATTTGCTGTCCATTGTTAGGTAGAAGTGCCCTGTCTCAGCTCCAACACCCAGCACCTGACCCTCAAGCGGATGCTGCTTGGTGAATTTCAAGCTTAGATGGGTTTGTCACTTAAGTAAGTCTGCAAGCAAAAGAATAGTCATGCATATAAGATAAATAAAGGAAACAAGCTGCTACCAGATAAAATTATACACTGGGCTATTACAGATCAATTCCATTGGTAATTAATTAGTAACCCTAGTTCCTATGTTTGCTTTGAGGCAGTGCTAATTGCTAATGTGTGAACTATCACTATACTTTAATAGATTTGAATTGTCCCCATCAAAGATAGGAAAATCTGGCCTATTGGGTGCCGATCCACTCGATCCTATGCTATGCATTTGTGACCAAGGCGAGGTAAGATCATGAATACAAGATGGCGATGAGTCATGCCAAGTTTGGGGAGTGTTGCTCGTACCCTCATTGCATGTTTTAAAATAGGGCATACTGCCTGTGATTTACTATTGACTTCCAAGTCGACACGAGATTCTATTTCTTTCTCTCTAAACTAAGTATTAGAGATAAGATATAGGAATATTTTTGCATGAGATATTGGATAATCTTTATATCAATTGTTGGATTATTAGGCAATTTCCGAATGAGAATAATTACCGAAAGCAACATTACAGATGCACAAGCATACTTAACCATACAGATCAAACTAAGCACATGCATCAGATCTGAACACGGAACAAGTAGCAGTGCAAAGTAGGAGAGGAAAAGCACGTACATCGCGACCGGGAAGGTCGCACCTGCAGCACCACCATGGGAATAGCTGATGTCGCCCATGGTGTCGTCGGAGTCATCGAGGAAGCAGTCGATACGGTGAAGAAGATCACGAACCGCAGCGAGCAGTCGCGCCGAGACGCTCCCCAAAACCTTATCGCCCACCTCCCGGTGCAGGATCTCAACAGACGGGGTTTCGGAGGCCTGCTCTCCCGGAAGGCTGTGCACACAGCCGCCGGGATGGGGAAGACTAGAGAGTAGCGCAGCAAAAGGAACTTCTTTGTGAGAGAGGCAGACTGGAGAGTTCTGAGCGTTAGAGCGTTAGAGACTCCAGATCTGATCCGTCTCCTGGTATAGCCTGGGAGGAGAGCCGACCGCGTAGGAAGCCAGGGACACGCGGCGAACATGCACATGCAGGTCGACACGTATGATGTCTACGGGTGCTTCTATTCTTGTAGACAGTGTTGGACCTCCAAGAGCAGAGGTTTGTAGAACAGCAACAAGTTTTCCCTTAAGTGGATCACCCAAGGTTTATCGAACTCAGGGAGGAAGAGGTCAAAGATATCCCTCTCAAGCAACCCTGCAATCACGATACAAGAAGTCTCTTGTGTCCCCAACACACCTAATACACTTGTTAGATGTATAGGTGCACTAGTTCGGCGAAGAGATAGTAAAACACGGTGGTATAGATGGTGGTAATATTGCAGAAAGTAAAGATGCAGTAAAATAGTAAACAAGCGGCGCGAGAAAATAGCTTGCTGGCGTGGGAAGCAATTCTTTGTGGTGGAAACAAGGCCTAGGGATCATACTTTCACTAGTGGACACTCTCAACATTGATCACATAATAAATAAGTTCTCTTCCTTTGTGCTACATATACTCTTATTTGATAATGAACACCATTCGTTGCGTAGGATTACACGAACCCTCAATGCCGGAGTTAACAAGCTCCACAACATTCGATATTCATGTTTAAGTAACCTTAGAGCATAATAGATCTTTGCAAAATAGACCGAGTACTAACATAGCATACACACTGTCACCTTTACACTATGAAGGGGGAATAAATCACATCAATACTATCATAGCGATAATCAACTCCATAACCTACAAGAGATTATGATCATAATCTACGACAAGAACCACACGATGCACACACTGTCACCATTACACCATGCAGGAGGAATAGACTACTTTAATAACATCACATGAGTAGCACATAGATAAATAGTGATACAAAACACATTGCAATCATAAAAGGATATAAATAAGCACTTCAATATGCTATCCATAACAGTGAATAAGTATTCTGTGAAATATAGCCTAAGAGACCCACACGGTGCACACACTGTCACCTTTACACATGTGGGACAAGGAGTCTCCGGAGATCACATAAGTAAAATCCACTTGACTAGCATAATGACATCTAGATTACAAGCATCATCATATGAATCTCAATCATGTAAGGCAGCTCATGAGATTATTGTATTGAAGTACATAGAGAGAGATTAACCACATAGCTACCGGTACAGCCCTTAGCCTCGATGGAGAACTACTCCCTCCTCATGGGAGACAGCAGCGGTGATGAAGATGGCGGTGGTGTCGATGGAGAAGCCTTCCGGGGCACTTCCCCGTCCGGCGGCGGGCGGGCAGACTCATGTCCCCCGGATCTTGGCTTCGCGATGGCGGCGGCTCGGAAGGTTTCTCGTACCGTGGCTTATTCGTATCGAGGTTTAGGTCAGGGACCCTTAAATAGAGCGAAGGGCTGAGCGACGGACAACAGGGGGCGCCCAGGCCAGCCGGCCTATCATCTGGGGCCCACAGGGCCTCCTCTGTGGCTCTCGGGTGTTGGAAGCTTCGTGTGATTCTAAGATGTTGGGCGTTGATTTCGTCCGATTCGAGAATATTTCCTTACTAGGATTTCTGAAACCAAAACGAACGGCACTTCGGCATCTCGTCAATAGGTTAGTTCCGGAAAATGCATCAAAACGATATAAAGTGTGAACAAAACATGTAGGTATTGTCATAAAACAAGCATGAAACATCAGAAATTATAGATACGTTGGAGACGTATCAAGCATCCCCAAGCTTAGTTCCTACTCGCCCTCGAGTAGGTAAACGATAACAACAAATAATTTCTGAAGTGACATGCTACCATCATAATCTTGATCAATATTATTGTAAAGCATATGACATGAATGGAGTGATTCAAAGCAATGATCTATAGTTGCTAACAAATAGATAACATATAGCAAAACTTTTCATGGATAGTACTTTCAAGACAAGCATCAAAAAGTCTTGCATAAGAGTTAACTCATAAAGCAATAAATTCAAAGTAAAGGCATCGAAGCAACACAAAGGAAGATATAAGTTTCAGCAGTTGCTTTCAACTTTCAACATGCATATCTCATGGATAATTGTCAACACGAGTAATATGATGAATGCAAATAAGCAAGTATGTAAGAATCAATGCACAGTTGACACAAGTGTTTGCTTCTAAGATGGAAGGAAATAGGTAAACTGAATCAACATAAAGTAAAAGAAAGGCCCTTCGCAGAGGGAAGGATAAAATCATGTGCTAGAGCTTTTCAAGTTTTGAAATCATATAGAGAGCATAAAAGTAAAATTTTGAGAGGTGTTTGTTGTTGTCAACGAATGGTAGCGGGTACTCTAACTACCTTATCAACTAGACTTTCAAGAGCGGCTCCCATGAAGGACGTTATCTCTACCAGCAAGGTAGATCATCCCTCTTCTCTTTTGTTTACACATGTACTTTAGTTTTATTTATTAGATGACACTCCCCCCAACCTTTGCTTTCACAAGCCATGGCTAACCGAATCCGGGTGCCTTCCATCATTCACATACCATGGAGGAGTGTCTATTTGCAAATTTAAGTTGCTTACTGATAGATCAGAGCAAAACATGTGAAGAGAATTATTAATGCAAGTTAATTAATTGGGGGGAACCCCATTGCCAGCTCTTTTTGCAAAATTATTGGATAAGCGGATGAGCCACTAGTCCATTGTGAAAGTCTGTCCGAAGTAAATGACAAGATCGAAAGATAAAACACCACATACTTCCTCATGAGCTATAAAACATTGACACAAATAAGAGATAATAACTTTTGAATTGTTTAAAGGTAGCACATGAAGTATTTACTTGGAATGGCAGAAAAATACCACATAGTAGGTAGATATGGTGGACACAAATGGCGTAGGTTTTGGCTCAAGGTTTTGGATGCACGAGAAGCATTTCCTCTCAGTACAAGGTTTGGGCTAACAAGGTTGTTTGAAGCAAACACAAGTATATACCGGTACAGCAAAACTTACATAAGAACATATTGCAAGCATTATAAGACTCTACACTGTCTTCCTTGTTGCTCAAACACTTTTACCAGAAAATATCTAGATCTTAGAGAGACCAATCATGCAAACCAAATTTCAACAAGCTCTACAGTAGTTCTCCACTACTAGATTTAAACTACATGATGCAAGAGCTTAAACATGATTATGAGAGATCAAAACAATTGCCAAGTATCAAATTATTCAAGACCATATGAAGCATTTTCTGATTCCAACCAAATAACAACAAGTGAAGCGATCAACTTTCGCCCTTGAACATTAAAAGCAAAAATGAAGAACACTAGTGTTCATATGAAAAAGCGGAGCGTGTCTCTCTCCCACACAGGGATGAATTTATTCATAAAACTAAGATAACAAAACAAAAATAAAAGCACACAGACGCTCCAAGTAAAGTACATAAGATGTGACTGAATAAAAATATAGTTTCAATAGAAGAAACCTGATAAGTTGATGAAGAAGGGGATGCCTTGGGCATCCCCAAGCTTACGCTCGAGTCTTCTTGAAATATGCAGGGATAAACCACGGGGGCATCCCCAAGCTTAGGCTTTTCACTCTTCTTGATCATATATCACCCTCTTCTCTTGACCCTTGAAAACTTCCTCCACATCAAACTTTAAGCGAACTCATTAGAGGGTTAGTGCATAATCAAAATTCACATGTTCAGAGGTGACACAATCATTATTTACACTTCTGGACATTGCACAAAACTTCTGAAAGTTAATGGAACAAAGAAACTCATTCAACATAGCAAAAGCGGCAATGCGAAATAAAAGGCAGAATCTGTCAAAAACAGAACAGTCTGTAAAGACGAATCTGGAAGGGCACTTAACTTGCTCAAACAGGAAAACTCAAAACTAATGAAAGTTGCGTACATATCTGAGGATCACACACGTAAATTTTCAGATTTTTTTATTTTTTACAGAGACTTCTGCGCGAATTCGTGACAGACAGCAATGCTGTTTCTGCGCAGCAATCCAAATCTAGCATCAACTTTACCATAGATACTTTACTTGGCACAAAAACATGATAAGGAGAGGTTGCTACAGTAGTAAACAACTTCCAAGACACAACAAAACAGTAGCAAAATAAACACATGGGTTATCTCCCAAGAAGTTCTTTCTTTATAGCCATTAAGATGGGCTCAGTAATTTTAATGATACTCTCGCAAGAAATAAGCGTTGAAACAAAAGAGAGCATCAAGAAGCAAATTCAAAGCACATTTAAGCCTAACCCACTTCCTATGAAAATGAATCTTGTACACAAATAAATTCATGAAGAATAAAGTGGCAAGCATAGAAAGGCAACACAAGCGCAATTTCAAGATTCTCAACATAAAGAGGGGAAACTTAATATTATTAAGATGCATATAACCATATTTCCCTCTCTCATAATAACTTTCAGTAGCATCATGAACAAACTCAACAATATAACTATCACATAAAACATTCTTGTCATGAGCCACATGCATAAAATTATTACTCTCCACATAAGCATAATTAATTTTATTAGTTGTAGTGGGAGCAAATTCAACAAGGTAGCTATCATTATTATTCTCATCAAGTGTAGGAGGCATAGTATAATCATAATAAAATTTACTCTCCATAGTAGGCGGCACCAAAAGACCACTATCATTATAATCATCATAAATAGGAGGCAAAGTATCATCAAAGAAAATTTTCTCCTCAATGCTTGGGGGACTAAAAATATCATGCTCATCAAAACCAGCTTCCCCAAGCTTAGAATTTTCCATATCATTAACAACAATGGTGTTCAAAGCGTTCATACTAATATCATTGCTACCAGCATGCAAATAAGATTCCATAGGTTTTTTAATTTTCGCAGCAAACAATCCATGTCTTAACTCAGGAAATAGAATAAGAAGCTCACTGTTGCTTTCCATTACGCCTAACTAGTGTAAACAAGAAACCAAAAGATGAAATTGCAGGATCTAAAGGAAATAGCTTTGAGCACTTACAACGGCAACAAAAAATAACTTAGTTACCTGGGACTGGAGTGTGAGTGCCTTTTACCTTTCCTCCCCGGCGCGCGAGAAAATAGCTTGATGTCTACGGGTGCTTCTATTCTTGTAGACAGTGTTGGGCCTCCAAGAGCAGAGGTTTGTAGAACAGCAACAAGTTTTCCTTAAGTGGATCACCCAAGGTTTATCGAACTCGGGGAGGAAGAGGTCAAAGATATCCCTCTCAAGCAACCCTGCAATCATGATACAAGAAGTCTCTTGTGTCCCCAACACACCTAATACACTTGTCAGATGTATAGGTGCACTAGTTCGGCGAAGAGATAGTAAAACACAGGTGGTATAGATGGTGGTAATATTGCAGAAAGTAAAGATGCGGTAAAACAGTAAACAAGCGGCGCCAGAAAATAGCTTGCTGGCGTGGGAAGCAATTCTTTGTGGTGGAAACAAGGCCTAGGGATCATACTTTCACTAGTGGACACTCTCAACATTGATCACATAATAAATAAGTTCTCTTCCTTTGTGCTACATATACTCTTATTTGATAATGAACACCATTCGTTGCGTAGGATTACACGAACCCTCAATGCGGAGTTAACAAGCTCCACAACATTCGATATTCATGTTTAAGTAACCTTAGAGCATAATAGATCTTTGCAAAATAGACCGAGTACTAACATAGCATACACATTGTCACCTTTACACTATGAAGGGGAATAAATCACATCAATACTATCATAGCGATAATCAACTCCATAACCTACAAGAGATTATGATCATAATCTACGACAAGAACCACACGATGCACACCTGTCACCATTACACCATGCAGGAGGAATAGACTACTTTAATAACATCACATGAGTAGCACGTAGATAAATAGTGATACAAAACACATTGCAATCATAAAGGGATATAAATAGCACTTCAATATGCTATCCATAACAGTGAATAAGTATTCTGTGAAATATAGCCTAAGAGACCCACACGGTGCACACACTGTCACCTTTACACACGTGGGACAAGGAGTCTCCGGAGATCACATAAGTAAAATCCACTTGACTAGCATAATGACATCTAGATTACAAGCATCATCATATGAATCTCAATCATGTAAGGCAGCTCATGAGATTATTGTATTGAAGTACATAGAGAGAGATTAACCACATAGCTACACAGCCCTTAGCCTCGATGGAGAACTACTCCTCCTCATGGGAGACAACAGCGGTGATGAAGATGGCGGTGGTGTCGATGGAGAAGCCTTCCGGGGGCACTTCCCCGTCCCGGCGGCGGGCCGGAACAGAGACTCCTGTCCCCCAGATCTTGGCTTCACGATGACGGCGGCTCTGGAAGGTTTCTCGTACCGTGGCTTATTCATATCGAGGTTTAGGTCAGGGACCCTTAAATAGGCGAAGAGGCGGAGTCGGAGGGCTGACGAGGCGACCAGACAACGGGGCGCCCCCGGGCCGCGGCCTCATCCAGGGCCTGGGCCTCTCACGGTGGCTCTCGAGTGTTGGAGCTTCGTGTGATTATAAGATCTGGGCGTTGATTTCATCCGAGAATATTTCCTTACTAGGATTTCTGAAACCAAAAACAGCAGAAAACGCACTCGGCATCTCGTCAATAGGTTAGTTCCGGAAAATGCATCAAAACGATATAAAGTGTGAACAAAACATGTAGGTATTTTCATAAAACAAGCATGGAACATCAGAAATTATAGATACGTTGGAGACGTATCAACGTACCCAACTCAGTTGTGCGTGACGAGGCGAGGCGAGGTGGGGCGGGCGGAGGAGGAGTGCGCGAAGGCTCCTTCTATGCTCACTCACTTGGAAGGACTAGAACAGCAGCCCTTATATACCACTCCAACTCACTCCCAACTAGCAATGTGGGACTAAACTTTGTCCCCCAAGGCTGTCCCAAGCTGCCAACGTGATGGGCCTTGAGATTTCAGGAATTCTAGACTACATGGGCTGCCTTAGTGGGCTGCAACCCATCTACATTCAACAATCCCCCACCAGATCTCATATGCACATCAGATGACACATTAGTTCCATTTACTGTTTAATATACCTGCACTTCAGTGGAGACTGTTAAGTTGAACTTCCACTTAGGCAAGGTGCTACGCTTGACTACAACTGAACAATGGACTATGCCTTGAATTGTCAGTCTTTGTGCAGCAAGTTTCGCTCAATGCCGGCACGGTACTAGGCTACCATAGCCTTCCCCTCGGGTGGAGCTTATAAGTCATACTCCTCGGCCCTTCATGAGCTTACTAGAGATTCACCCAAATCTCCCACACTATGACCAGTAGTGTCGCTCGTATAGGTGTGTTCTTCAAAGATCGCCCTGTAGGACAGCGTCTTCGCTCATCAAGAGCCGCTCAGAACACATTAAGACATTGTCAACCTGCCTTACAGTAACTATGAGAGAATTGCATCTGCAGCGGAGTGGGAGTATTAAATTTTCTCTCAACTCAGTTACTCCGGTTTGTTTTCCCAGGTCCTACTTCACGGAATTTCCGATTACATAGGTTGGGTTACCCCCTCGGCAACTCAAGTGGGTCTCAAACCCATCTCCCTCGATGCAAGGTCTATCATGTTTCTTGATAGTCCTTTTGTGAAAGGATCTGCCAGATTCTTAGCACTTTGGACATAATCCAATGCTATCACTCCGGAGTTCTTCAGTTTTCTGACAGACTTCAATCTCCTCTTGATATGTTTGGAACTTTTCATATTATCCTTAGAACTTTTCACTTTGACAATCACAGTTTGATTATCACAGTTCATGAGGATAGCCGGTATTGGTTTTTCAACCATAGGCAAGTCCATCAAGAGCTCACGAAGCCATTCCGCTTCGACAGTAGCTGTATCTAATGTTGTGAGTTCTGCTTCCATAGTTGACCTCGTTAAGATGGTCTGCTTGCAAGACTTCCAGGAAACAGCGCCACCACCAAGAGTGAAAACATATCCACTTGTGGCCTTCATTTTAGCATCTGAAATCCAATTAGAATCACTATACCCTTCAAGTCCTCTTGGATACCCGGTATAATGAATTCCATAACTCATGGTTCCCTTTAGATAGCGCATCACTCTCTCAAGAGCATGCCAATGATCATCTCCCGGGTTGGCCACAAACCGGCTAAGTTTGCATACAGCAAACGAGATATCAGGCCTCGTAGCGCAAGCTAAATACATGAGTGAACCAATGATTTGAGAGTATCTTAATTGATCTCTAGTTGCCTTTTCATTCTTTCGAAGCAAGACACTAGGATCATAAGGTGTGAGAGAAGATTTGCAATCAACATAGCCAAATCTGCTCAACACCTTCTCAACATAATGAGATTGCACAAGTGTAATCCCATTATTCTCATCTCTCAGTAACTTGATGTTTAGTATAACATCAGCTTCTCCAAGATCTTTCATCTCGAAACACTGAGATAAGAAGGTTTTGACCTCCTCAATCACTTTGAGACTTGTCCCAAGAATTAGTATGTCATCCACATACAAACATAGGACAACTCCCTCACCCCCACCATGGCGGTAGTACACACATTTGTCGGCTTCATTAACAACAAAGCCCACAGATGTTAAAGTTCTTTCAAACTTCTCATGCCATTGTTTGGGTGCTTGTTTGAGACCATACAAAGATTTCTTTAATTTACACACCTTTCTTTCTTGACCTTCTAGTACGAAACCATCAGGCTGTTCCATGTAAATTTCCTCGTCCAACTCTCCATTTAGGAAAGCCGTCTTAACGTCCATTTGATGAACGAGAAGACCATGTGAGGCAGCCAATGACAGTAGTACTCGTATTGTGGTCAATCTCGCCACAGGTGAGTATGTATCGAAGAAATCTTCGCCTTCCTTTTGGGTATAGCCTTTGGCTACAAGCCGAGCTTTGTACTTCTCAATAGTACCATCAGCTCGAAGCTTCTTCTTAAATACCCATTTACATCCTACAGGTTTGCACCCATAAGGACGCTCAGTTAACTCCCACGTTCCATTAGCCAAGATGGAATCCATCTCGCTTTGAACCGCTTCCTTCCAGTAGTCTGCATCAGGAGATGCGAGAGCTTCTGAAATGGTAGTGGGAGTATCATCCACAAGATACACAATGAAATCATTACCAAAAGACTTTGCAGTCCTTTGTCTCTTACTCCTCGTTGGAGCTTCATTGTCATCCTCATCAGAATCTGAACTCTCATCATCAGATTCCTCATCAGACTCCATAGGAGTTTCATGTATTGGATCAGATTCCCAACTAGACATGCCATGCATATCTCTCATAGGAAATATATCCTCAAAGAATGTAGCATCTCTTGACTCAAAGATGGTGCCAACATTCATGTCGTCCACTCCAGATTTCACCACAAGAAATCTATAAGCAATGCTATGGGCAGCATAGCCAAGAAAGAACAATCCACGGTTTTTGGTCCAAGCTTTCGCTTCTTGGTGATTGGCAAATTCACTTTAGCCAAACAACCCCAAGTTCGTAGGTAGGAGAGTGACGGACTTTTCTTTTCCCATTCCTCATATGGGGTAATCTCTTTATTCTTGGTTGGAACACGGTTTAGGACATGACACGAAGTCAATATAGCCTCCCCCCACCATTCCTTGGATAAACCCGAAACATCTAACATGGTGTTAACCAAATCTGTTAGAGTACGGTTTTTCCTTTCCGCAATCCCATTGGATTGTGGGGAATTGGGAGGCGTCCTCTCATGGATTATACCATGTTCCGCACAGAATAAATTGAACTCATTAGAAAAGTACTCTCCACCACGATCGGACCGAACCCTTTTTATCTTTCTTTCAAGTTGATTCTCAACTTCAGCCTTATAGATTTTAAAGAAATCAAGAGCCTCATCTTTAGTTTTCAGGAGATACACATAACAATACCTAGTGGAATCTGTTGGATAACTAGGTGTCACAGAGGGTTTATTCAGTTTCGTCAGGTTTAGGCATGCGGGAGTTTTAGTGGTCTGCTGTCCACGTTTTGTTTTTCTGTTATTTGATCAAGTCCTAGCATAGATATAGGATCGCTGTGGACCAAGCTCCAAATCGTGGGATGGCACAATTTAGTAGGGAGAGTGGCGATGACCACGGTACCCACGTTGTAATCTCCTCCTAACCTAGGTGTAGCAGAGAATTCATTTGATGTCGATGACGCCGATCCGCTCACGAAGCTCCTGGAACTTGACTCGACCAAGTCCTTTGGTGAAGATGTCCGTGAGTTGGTCGGCGGTGCTGATGAACTCGACAGTGATCTGGCCACGGTCGAGACACTCTCGATAAAGTGATATCGCAGCTCAATATGCTTGCTCCGTGATGAAAACGTTCTTGTAGAGCTTTATTGCTGCCTTATTGTCCACGAACGAATCGGGACGAGGGATCTTTGGCGAAGAGCTCGGCGATGAGCCGTCCGAGCCACACTGCGACATGACGTAGTCGAGGCGGCCATGTACTCTGCTTGACACGAGGACAAAGCGGTTGATTTCTGCTTCTGTGAGTGCCAAGAGATCGGACATCGTCCATAGAAGAACAGCGACCCTGTCGTGCTCTTTCGATCATCCACATCACCAGCGTGATCAGCATCACTCAAGCCGATCAGAGGTTCTGCATCATCCTTGCATGCATTGTAGGTGCAGCCAAAATTCAGAGTTCCAGCTATGTACCTCGAATTTGCTTCACAGCCTCGATGCTCGGTCGTTGGAGCCTCCATGAATCGACTCACAAATCCACTGCGAAGGAGATGTCGGGTCTTGTGTGCACCAGGTAGCGGAGTGAGCCGACGATGCTCCGATACATGGTGATGTCCACAGGTGGATTGGGACTCACCTGGGACAGCTTGAGGCGTGGTTCGTTTGGGACATGTGCAGGATTGCAACCGGCCATGCCAGATTTCTCCAAGAGTTTCTTGGCGAACGCCGATTGCTTGAGTGTGATCACTCCTGGTGTCTGATCAACCTCAATCCCGTACAGCTTGAGCAGGCGGGTCACTCATGGAGAACCGGAACTCATCTCTTCCTTGAACCTTGTAATCTCCATGTCGCACGAGCCGGTGATGATGAGATCATCAACGTATACGCCCAGCGAGTCTCTTCCCGCTGTGCTGACGAGTGTACACTGCATGTTCCGACGGTGCCCGCTCGAAACCAAGGGTCGACAGCACACCATCCAGCTTTTTCTTCCAAGCTCGAGGTGCATGGCGGAGTCCATACAGTGCTCTGTGGAGACGGAGCACTTTGCCTGATCCGCCGGAGTCGGTGAAGCCCTGAGGTTTTGCGACGTAGACCTCCCCCCCAAGCTCACCGTTCAGGAAAGCGGTTTTCACGTCCATGTGATGCACCGCCCACTTCCTCTGTGCGACGACGGCGAGGAGCGAGACGCACGAGTCCAGCGGCCACCGGAGCAAAGACTTCGTTGAAGTCGACCCCGACCCGAACGTAGCCCTTCGCCACCAGGCGAGCTTTGTGCTTGAGCACGTTCCCATCATCACGCCAGTTTAAACACCCACTTGAGGCCAATGGGCTTGTGACCTACAGACAGATCAGAGATACTCCAAGTGTGGTTAGCCTCGATCGACGCCAGCTCCTCACGCATTGCAGCGCGCCAGTGATCATCCTGCTCAGCCTCGGTGAACGTTGATGGTTCTCCGTGCGGCGTGAGCAGCAGTCGCTCGTGCTCCGGTTCAGCGCCTTCCATCGGTCTGGTCGCGGACGCGGTAGCGATGCGGCTCAGCTGGATCAACCCGGCGTCGAACAACTCGGGGTCAGGCGACGATGGAGGCGTGGCGAAGCGGACAGCGGCGGCTGATGCAGATGGTTCTGGAGACGTGGATGTCGATGAAGCGCCCGTGGCCGGAGTCCATGGTGAAGGTGTACATGGTTCTGCAGGTGCAGGTGTCGCAGATTGTGGCGTGGCCTCAGGCTCAGGTGCAGGCGTGGTCACCGTGGGCTCGACGAAGTACTCCACGACGAACTCCTCCATCACGCTAGCCTCCGTGTCCTTGCCGTCCCATGACCAACGCGTGTTCTCGTCGAACACCACGTCGCGCGAGACGACGATCTTCATTGTCTTCGGGTCGTAGAGACGATAGGCCTTTCCACCTGGCTCGTATCATAGCATCATGACCGGCCTGCTGCGGTCATCTAGCTTCTTCATATGCGGAGTCGTGTTCTTGGCGTAAGCTCTTGATACGTCTCAAACGTATCTATAATTTCTGATGTTCCATGCTAGTTTTATGACAATACCTACATGTTTTGTTCACACTTTATATCGTTTTGATGCATTTTCCGGAACTACCTATTGACGAGATGTCGAAGTGCCAGTTCTGTTTTCTGCTGTTTGGTTTTAGAAATCCTAGTAAGGAAATATTCTCGGAATTGGACGAAATCAACGCCAAAGATCTTATAATTGCACGAAGCTTCCAGAACACCGGAGGGCACTGAGGGGAGCCCTGGGGGCCCACACATGTGGCCGCGCGGCCAGGGGGCGCCCCTTTGTGTGGCTGCCCCGTAGCCCCTCCGACTCGCCTCTTCGCCATAAGAAGCCCTCGACCTAAATCTTCGATACGGAAAAGCCACGGTACGAGAAACCTTCCGAGCCGCCGCCATCGCGAAGCCAAGATCTGGGACAGGAGTCTCTGTTCGGCACGCCGCCGGGACGGGGAAGTGCCCCCGGAAGGCTTCTCCATCGACACCACCGCCATCTCCATCAACGCTGTTGCTCCCATGATGAGGAGGGAGTAGTTCTCCCCCGGGGCTGAGGGCTCTACCGGTAGCTATGTGGTTAATCTCTCTCTCTGTACCCCAATACAATGATCTCATGAATTGCTTTGCATGATTGAGATCCATATGATGAGCTTTGTATCACTATTAGTCTATGTGCTACTCTTGTGATGTTATTAAAGTAGTCTATTCCTCCTTCATGATGTAATGGTGACAGTGTGTGCATCGTGAAGTACTTGGCGTAGGTTATGATCATAATCTCTTGTAGGTTATGGAGTTAATTATTACTTGATAGTATTGATGTGATCTATTCGCCCTTCATAGTGTAATGGTGACAGTGTGTATGCTATGTTAGTTCTCGGTTTAAATTACAAAGATCTATTATGCTCTAAGGTTACTTAAATATGAATGCTGAATGTTGTGGCGCTTGTTAACTCCGGCTTGAGGGAGCTCTTGTAGCCCTACACAACGAATGGTGTTTGTCATCCAACAAAAGAGTGTATGTAGCACAAGTGAGGAGAAGTTATTTATTTATTATGTGATCAATGTTGAGAGTGTCCACTAGTGAAAGTATGATCCCTAGGCCTTGTTTCCAATACACACCGCTTACTTACTGTTCTACTGCATGTTTACTCGCTGCCATATTTATTTCAGATTGCTATTACCACTCATATTCATCTATACCACCTGTGTTTTACTATCTCTTCGCCGAACTAGTGCACCTATACATCCGACAAGTGTATTAGGTGTGTTGGGGACACAAGAGACTTCTTGTATCTTAATTGCAGGGTTGCTTGAGAGGACTATCTTTGACCTCTACCTCCCTGAGTTCGATAAACCTTGGGTGATTCACTTAAGGGAAACTTGCTGCTGTTCTACAAACCTCTGCTCTTGGAGGCCCAACACTGTCTACAAGAATAGAAGCACACGTGGACATCAAGCAATTTTCTGGCGCCGTTGCCGGGGAGGTAAGGTAAAAGGTATTCACATCCTCCGACTACTAAGTTATTTCTTAGCATTGTTGCCGGTGTGTGAGTGCTCGAAGCTATCTCCTTTAGATTCTGCAATTTTATCTTTTTGTTTCTTGTTTTTATTTTCACTAGTTAGGCTTAATGGAAAACAACAAAAAAATTAGAGATCTTTATGAACTATATCTTGAATTAGGACATGATGTGTTTGAAGAGAAAATTAAAAAACCCATGGAACTTTGTTTACAAAATAGTTGTAGCAATGTTATTAGCATGAACTCTTTGAACACCATTATTGCTAAAGCTATGAAAGAATTTAAGCTTGGGGAAGCTGGTTGTGATATTTTTAGTCCCCCAAGCATGGAGGAGAAAATTTACTTGGATGATACTTTACCTCCTATATATGATGCTTGCAATGATGAATATGATATTTTCAGTCCACCTACTATTGAGGAGAAAGTTAATTATGATTACAATATGCCTCCTATATATGATGATTATGGTGATGAGAATAATAATGATCGCTATTTTATTGAATTTGCTCCCACTACAACTAATAAAATTGCTTATGCTTATGTGGAGAGTAATAATTTTATGCATGTAGCTCATGACAAGAATGTTTGATGTGATAGTTATATTGTTGAGTTTGTTCATGATGCTACTGAAAGTTATTATGAGAGAGGAAAACATGGTTATATGCATCTTAATAATATTAAGTTCCCCTCTTTATGTTGAGAATCTTGAAATTGCACTTGTGTTGCTTTTCTATGCTTGCCACTTTGTTCTTCATGAATTTATTTGTGTACAAGATTCATTTTCATAGGAAGTGGGTTAGGCTTAAATGTGTTTTGAATTTGCTTCTTGATGCTCTCTTTTGCTTCAACTCTTATTTCTTGCAAGAGTATCATTGAAATTACTGAGCCCATCTTAATGGCTATAAAGAAAGAACTTCTTGGGAGATAACCCATGTGTTTATTTTGCTACTGTTTTGTTGTGTCTTGGAAGTTGTTACTACTGTAGAAACCTCTCCTTATCATGTTTTTGTGCCAAGTAAAGTCTCTATGGTAAAGTTGATGCTAGATTTGGATTGCTGCGCAGAAACAGAATTGCTGTCTGTCACGAATTGCGCAGAACTCTCTGTGAAAAAATAAAAAAATCTGCCAATTTACGTGCGTGATCCTCAGATATGTACGCAACTTTCATTAGTTTTGAGTTTTTCCATCTGAGCAAGTTAAGTGCCTCTATAAAATTCGTCTTTACGGACTGTTCTGTTTTGACAGATTCTGCCTTTTATTTCGCATTGCCGCTTTTGCTATGTTGAATGGGTTTCTTTGTTCCATTAACTTTCAGAAGATTTGTGCAATGTCCAGAAGTGTTGAGAATGATTGTGTCACCTCTGAATATGTGAATTTTTGATTATGCACTAACCCTCTAATGAGTTTGCTTAAAGTTTGGTGTGGAGGAAGTTTTGAAGGGTCAAGAGAAGAGGATGATATACTATGATCAAGAAGAGTGAAAAGTCTAAGCTTGGGGATGCCCCCGTGGTTCATCCCTGCATATTTCAAGAAGACTCAAGCATCTAAGCTTGGGGATGCCCAAGGCATCCCATTCTTCATCGACAACTTATCAGGTCACTTCTAGTGAAACTATATTTTTATTCCATCACATCTTATGTACTTTACTTGGAGCGTCTGTGTGCTTTTATTTTCGTTTTGTTATTTTCATTATCTGAATAAATTCATGCTCATGTGGGAGAGAGACACGCTCCGCTTTTTCATATGAACACTAGTGTTCTTCATTCTTACTTTTAATGTTCAAGGGCGAAAGTTGATCGCTTCACTTGTTGCTATTTGGTTGGAATCAGAAAATGCTTCATATGGTTTGGATCAACTGGGCAATTGTTTGAGCTCTCATAGATCATGTTTAAGCTCTTGCATCATGTAGTTTAATCTATTAATGGAGAACTACCGTAGAGCTTGTTAAATTTGGTTTGCATGATTGGTCTCTGTAAGTCTAGATATTTTCTGGTAAAGTGTTTGAACAACGAGGAAGACAGTGTAGAGTCTTATAATGCTTGCAATATGTTCTTGTGTAAGTTTTGCTGTACCTGTTCATACTTGTGTTTGCTTCAAATAACCTTGCTAGCCCAAACCTTGTACTGAGAGGAAATGCTTCTCGTGCATCCAAACACCTTGAGCCAAAACCCATGCCATTTGTGTCCACCATATCTACCTATTATGTGGTATTTTTCTGCCATTCCAAAGTAAATTACTTGAGTGCTACCTTTAAAATTTCATTTCTTTATCTTTGCAATATATAGCTCATGGGACAAATAGCTTAAAAACTATTGTGGTGATGAATATGTAGTTATGTGTCTTAGTTCTTATAAGTTGCTTGTTAAGCGGTAACCATGTTTCTGGGGATGCCATCAACTTTTTACCTTTGTTGGATATCATGTGAGATGCTATGCATGTTCGTCTTGTCTGAAGTAAGTGCGATTTCATGATCAAATGGTTTGAGTATGCATGTGTTAGAGAAGAACATTGGGCCGCTAACTAAAGCCATGTATCATGGTGGAAGTTTCAGTTTGGACATACAACCTCAATCTCTTATGAGAATATTATCTGTGTTGAATGCTTAAGCATTAAAAGAGGAGTCCATTATCTGTTGTCTATGTTGTCCCGGTATGGATGTCTAAGTTGAGAATAATCAAAAGAGAGAAATCCAATGCGTGCTTTCCCCTTAGACCTTTGTACATGCGGCATAGAGGTACCCCTTTGTGACACTTGGTTGAAACACATGTCATGCAATGATAATCCGTGTTATCCGAGCTGATTAGGACAAGGTGCAAGCACTATTAGTACTCGATGCATGAGACTTGCAACTTGTAGAAAGTATTATGCATAGCACATATGAATTATTACTACCGTTGACAAAATTGTTTCTATGTTTTCAAAATAAAAGCTCTAGCACAAAAATAGTAATCAATGCTTCCCTCTGCGAAGGGCCATTCTTTTACTTTATGTTGAGTCAGTTTACCCACTCCTTTCTATCTTAGAAGCAAACACTTGTGTTAACTGTGTGCATTGATTCTTACATGTTTACCTATTGCACTTGTTATACTACTCTATGTTGACAAATATCCATGAGATATACATGTTACAAGTTGAAAGCAATTGCTGAAACTTAATCATCCTTTGTGTTGCTTCAATGCATTCTACTTAGAATTTATTGCTTATGAGTTAGCTCTTATGCAAGTCTTATTGATGCTTGTCTTGAAAGTACTATTCATGAAAAGTTTTGCTATATGATTCATTTGTTTAGTCATCATCTTTTGTTAGCAATCTTTTGCTTCAGATCACTCCATCCATCTCATATGCTTTACAATAATGTTGATCAAGGTTATGTTGGTAGCATGTCACTTCAGAAATTATTTGTGTTATCGTTTACCTACTCGAGGCGAGTAGGAACTAAGCTTGGGGATGCTTGATACGTCTCAAACGTATCTATAATTTCTGATGTTCCATGCTAGTTTTATGACAATACCTACATGTTTTGTTCACACTTTATATCGTTTTGATGCATTTTCCGAAACTAACCTATTGACGAGATGCCAAGTGCCGTTCTGTTTTCTGCTGTTTTTGGTTTCAGAAATCCTAGTAAGGATTCTCGGAATTGGACGAAATCAACGCCCAACATCTTATAATTGCACGAAGCTTCCAGAACACCGGAGAGGCACCAGAGGGGAGCCCTGGGGGGCCCACACATGTGGCCGGCGCGGCCCGGGGGGCGCCCCCCTGTTGTGTGGCTGCCCCGTAGCCCCTCCGACTCCGCCTCTTCGCCTATAAGAAGCCCCCTGACCTAAATCTTCGATACGGAAAAGCCACGGTACGAGAAACCTTCCAGAGCCGCCGCCATCGCGAAGCCAAGATCTGGGGGACAGGAGTCTCTGTTCGGCACGCCGCAGGGACGGGGAAGTGCCCCCGGAAGGCTTCTCCATCGACACCACTGCCATCTCCATCAACGCTGCTGCTCCCATGATGAGGAGGGAGTAGTTCTCCCCCGGGGCTGAGGGCTCTACCGGTAGCTATGTGGTTAATCTCTCTCTGTACCCCAATACAATGATCTCATGAATTGCTTTGCATGATTGAGATCCATATGATGAGCTTTGTATCACTATTAGTCTATGTGCTACTCTTGTGATGTTATTAAAGTAGTCTATTCCTCCTTCATGATGTAATGGTGACAGTGTGTGCGTCGTGAAGTACTTGGCGTAGGTTATGATCATAATCTCTTGTAGGTTATGGAGTTAATTATTACTTGATAGTATTGATGTGATCTATTCCCCCTTCATAGTGTAATGGTGACAGTGTGTATGCTATGTTAGTTCTCGGTTTAAATTGCAAAGATCTATTATGCTCTAAGGTTACTTAAATATGAATGCTGAATGTTGTGGCGCTTGTTAACTCCGGCTTGAGGGAGCTCTTGTAGCCCTACACAACGAATGGTGTTTGTCATCCAACAAAAGAGTGTATGTAGCACAAGTGAGGAGAAGTTATTTATTTATTATGTGATCAATGTTGAGAGTGTCCACTAGTGAAAGTATGATCCCTAGGCCTTGTTTCCAATACTGCAAACACCGCTTACTTACTGTTCTACTGCATGTTTACTCGCTGCCATATTTATTTCAGATTGCTATTACCACTCATATTCATCTATACCACCTGTGTTTTACTATCTCTTCGCCGAACTAGTGCGCCTATACATCTGACAAGTGTATTAGGTGTGTTGGGGACACAAGAGACTTCTTGTATCTTAATTGCAGGGTTGCTTGAGAGGACTATCTTTGATCTCTACCTCCCTGAGTTCGATAAACCTTGGGTGATTCACTTAAGGGAAACTTGCTGCTGTTCTACAAACCTCTGCTCTTGGAGGCCCAACACTGTCTACAAGAATAGAAGCACACGTAGACATCAGCCTGCACCCAAACACTCGAAGAAAGTGCACATCTGGCTTCGAACCGAACCAGGCTTCATGAGGCGTCACACCGTCCATGCTTCTGGTGAATGAACGATTCAGGATGAACACCTGTGGTGACACTTCACCCCAAAACCGGCTAGGCCCCCATGCCCTTGAGCATGCATCGGGCAGTCCCTACAACCGTTTGGTTCCGGCGCTCCACCACTCCGTTCTGTTGGGGTGAGTAGGGCGCCGTCAGTGTCGCGCCGACTCGAGCACACCAGTCCATGAACCTGGCAGCCGTGAACTCGTCCCTGTCGATTCGGAGCACACGCGAGTGTGCGACTCCACCTCGCGCCGCTTGGGCCGGCGGATGGTGGTCTCTGCCGTCCTTGCTCGTGCAGAGATAGATCCACATGAATCGACGAAGTCATCAACAAGGAGAAGGAAATACCACTTTCCTCCTGGGTTTCTAGTGTGATCGGTCCACGAGGTCACCGTGGACGAGCTCCAATGGCGATGAAGCCACGTACTTCGCCTTTAGCGGGAACGGAGCTCGCCGCCGGCCAACGAGGAGGCCTCGCACGGCTGCTCCACATGATCGACGTGAGGAGACCACGCACCATGCCCTTCTTGGCCAACCTCTCGAGCCCATCAAAGTTCGGTGTCCGAACATAGCATGCCGGATCCGGGCATCCTCACCGTGGACCGCAAGGCGATCGGCCTCTCGATGCACGGCGTGACCTTGTACAGCTGTTGCTCATGCGCGGTGCCCGGTGAGAATCTTCTCGCGCCGGTCTCGTACGTTCATGAAGCCGTCCTTGACGTGCGTGGCACAGCCCAGCTCGTCCGGGGCGATGCTTATGATGCTTGTCTTCAGCCGCGGAATCCGGTACGTTGTGGAACGCTTTGTGGCGGCCTCCCTCCACGCGAAGAGTACGGTGCCACGGCCGCAGATGTCGACCAAGGATCCGTTGCCGAAGCGCACGGTCCCTGAGACCTGCTTGCTGAGCTGGGCGAAGACCGTGGAGTCGCCCTTCATGTGGTTCGAGGCGCCGGAGTCGAGGTACCAAGCAGGGTCGGTGTCGTCAGCATGCTTGCTGATACGTCTCAAACGTATCTATAATTTCTTATGTTCCATGCTACTTTATTGATGATACCTACATGTTTTATACACATTATATGTCATTATTATGCGTTTTCCGGAACTAACCTATTGACGAGATGCCGAAGTGCCAGTTCCTGTTTTCTGCTGTTTTTGGTTTCAGAAATCCTAGTAAAGAAATATTCTCGGAATTGGAAGAAATCAACGCCTAGGTTCCTATTTTGCCCGGAAGCATCCAGAACACCCGAGAGCCACAGAGGAGGGCCTGTGGGCCCGGACAACGAGGTGGCGCGGCCAGGGCTGGGCCCGCGCCGCCTTATGGTGTCGTCGCCCCTTCGACCTTCTGACGCCGCCTCTTCGCCTATATAAAGGTCCCAGACCTAAAACACGAGAGTAATAAGCCACGGTACGCGAAACCTTCCAGAGCCGCCGCCATCGCGAAGCCAAGATGTGGGGGACAGGAGTCTCTGTTCCGGCACGCCGCCGGGGGGGAAGTGCCCCGGAAGGCTTCTCCATCGACACCGCTGCCATCTCCACCGCCATCTTCATCAACGCTGCTGCTCCCATGAGGAGGGAGTACTTCTCCATCGAGGCTCGGGGCTGTACCGGTAGCTATGTGGTTCATCTCTCTCCTATGTACTTCAATACAATAATCTCATGAGCTGCCTTACATGATTGAGATTCATATGATGATGCTTGTAATCTAGATGTCATTATGCTAGTCAAGTGGGTTTTACTTATGTGATCTCCGGAGACTCCTTGTCCCACGTGTGTAAAGGTGACAGTGTGTGCACCGTGTGGGTCTCTTAGGCTATATTTCACAGAATACTTATTCACTGTTATGAATGGCGTAGTGAAGTGCTTATTCATATCTCTTTATGATTGCAATGTGTTTTGTATCACAATTTATCTATGTGCTACTCTAGTGATGTTATTAAAGTAGTTTATTCCTCATGCACGGTGTAATGGTGACAGTGTGTGCATCCGTGTTAGTACTTGGCGTAGGCTATGATTATGATCTCTTGTAGATTATGAAGTTAACTATTGCTATGATGTGATCTATTCCTCCTACATGGTGTGAAGGTGACAGTGTGCATACTAAGTTAGTACTTGGTTTAGTCGTGTCGATCTTTCATGCACTCTAAGGTTATTTAAATATGAACATTGAATTGTGGAGCTTGTTAACTCCGGCATTGAGGGTTCGTGTAATCCTACGCAATGTGTTCATCATCCAACAAGAGAGTGTAGAGTATGCATTTATCTATTCTGTTATGTGATCAATGTTGAGAATGTCCACTAGTGAAAGTCTAATCCCTAGGCCTTGTTCCTAAATACTGCTATCGCTGCTTGTTTACTGTTTTACTGCGTTACTACTGCTGCATTACTACTGCTTGTTTACTTCCTACAATATTACTACCATCAACTGCACGCCAGCAAGCTATTTTCTGGCGCCGTACTACTGCTCATATTCATTCATACCACTTGTATTTCACTATCTCTTCGCCGAACTAGTGCACCTATTAGGTGTGTTGGGGACACAAGAGACTTTTTGCTTTGTGGTTGCAGGATTGCTTGAGAGGGATATCATTGACATCTTCCTCCTTGAGTTCGATAAACCTTGGGTGATCCACTTAAGGGAAAACTTGCTGCTGTTCTACAAACCTCTGCTCTTGGAGGCCCAACACTGTCTACAAGAATAGAAGCACCCGTAGACATCAAGCTATTTTCTGGCGCCGTTGCCGGGGAGGAAAGGTAAAAGGTACTCACACTTCGGATCTCGGCTACTAAGCTATTTTCCGGCGCCGTTGTAAGTACTCAAAGCTATTTCCTTTAGACTCTGCAATTGCGACATTTGGTTTCTTGTTTACACTAATTAGGCATAATGGAAAGTAACAATGAGCTTCTTATTTTATTTCTTGAGTTAAGACATGGATTGTTTGCTGCGAAAATTAAAAAACCTATGGAATCTTATTTGCATGCTAGTAGCAATGATATTAGTATGAACGCTTTGAACACCATTGTTGTTAATGATATGGAAAATTCTAAGCTTGGGGAAGCTGGTTTTGATGAGCATGATATTTTTAGTCCCCAAGCATTGAGGAGAAAATTTACTTTGATGATACTTTGCCTCCTATATTTGATGATGAGAATAATAATGATAGCTACTTTGTTGAATTTGCTCCCACTACAACTAATAAAATTGATTATGCCTATGTGGAGAGTAATAATTTTATGCATGAGACTCATGATAAGAATGCTTTATGTGATAGTTATATTGTTGAGTTTGCTCATGTTGCTACTGAAAGTTATTATGAGAGAGGAAAATATGGTTGTAAAAATTTTCATGTTACTAAAACACCTCTCTATGTGCTGAAATTTTTGAAGCTACACTTGTTTTATCTTCCTATGCTTGTTACTTTGCTCTTCATGAACTTGTTTATTTACAAGATTCCTATGCATAGGAAGCATGTTAGACTTAAATGTGTTTTGAATTTGCCTCTTGATGCTCTCTTTTGCTTCAACTCTTATTTCTTACGAGTGCATCATTAAAACTGCTGAGCCCATCTTAATGGCTATAAAGAAAGAACTTCTTGGGAGATAACCCATGTGTTTTTTTTAATACAGTACTTTGTTTTATATTTGTGTCTTGGAAGTTGTTTACTACTGTAGCAACCTCTCCTTATCTTAGTTTTGTTGCATTGTTGTGCCAAGTAAAGTCTCTATGGTAAAGTTGATGCTAGATTTGGATTGCTGCGCAGAAACAGCATTGCTGTCTGTCACGAATCTGGGCCTAATTCTCTGTAGGTAACTCAGACAATTATGCCAATTTACGTGAGTGATCCTAAGATATGTACGCAACTTTCATTAGTTTTGAGTTTTTCCGTTTGAGCAAGTCTGGTGCCATTTTAAAATTCGTCTTTACGGACTGTTCTGTTTTTGACAGATTCTGCCTTTTATTTCGCATTGCCGCTTTTGTTAAGTTGAATGAGTTTCTTTGTTCCATTAACTTTCAGAAGTTTTGTGCAATGTCCAGAAGTGTTAAGAATGATTGTGTCACCTCTGAACATGTGAATTTTTGATTATGCACTAACCATCTAATGAGTTTGCTTGAAGTTTGGTGTGAAGGAAGTTTTCAAGGGTCAAGAGAGAGTATGATATACTATGATCAAGAGGAGTGAAAGCTCTAAGCTTGGGGATGCCCCCGCGGTTCATCCCTGCATATCTCAAGAAGACTCAAGCATCTAAGCTTGGGGATGCCCAAGGCATCCCCTTCTTCATCGACAAAGTATCAGGTTCCTTCTCTTGAAACTATATTTTTATTCGGTCACATCTTATGTACTTCACTTGGAGCGTTTGTGTGTGCTTTTATTTTTGTTTTGTTATCTTAGTTCTCTGAATAAGTTCATCCTTGTGTGGGAGAGAGACACGCTCCGCTGGTTCGTATGAACACATGTGTTCTTAGCTCATAATATTCATGGCGAAGTTTCTTCTTCATTAAATTGTTATATGGTTGGAATTGAAAAATGCTACATGTAGTAATTGGTAAAATGTCTTGGATAATGTGATACTTGGAAATTGTTGTGCTCATGTTTAAGCTCTTGCATCATATACTTTGCACCTATTAGTGAAGAAATACATAGAGCATGCTAAAATTTGGTTTGCATAATTGGTCTCTCTAAGGTCTAGATAATTTCTAGTATTGAGTTTGAACAACAAGGAAGACGGTGTAGAGTCTTATAATATTTACAATATGTCTTTTATGTGAGTTTTGCTGCACCGGTTCATCCTTGTGTTTGTTTCAAATAAACCTTGCTAGCCTAAACCTTGCATCGAGAGGGAATACTTCTCATGCATCCAAAATCCTTGAGCCAACCACTATGCCATTTGTGTCCACCATACCTACCTACTACATGGTATTTCTCCGCCATTCCAAAGTAAATTTCTTGAGTGCTACCTTTAAACAATTCAAAATTTATCACCTCTTATTTGTGTCAATGTTTAATAGCTCATGAGGAAGTATGTGGTGTTTATCTTTCAATCTTGTTGGGCAACTTTCACCAATGGACTAGTGGCTTCATCCGCTTATCCAATAATTTTGCAAAAAGAGGGCAATGGGATTCCCAGTCCCAAATTAATTAACAAAAATAGACACTCCTCCATGGTATGTGAATGTTGGAAGACACCCGAGGATTCGGTTAGCCATGGCTTGAGAAAGCAAAGGTGGGGAGGAGTGTCATCTAAATAAAACTAAAATAAAAAGGCACTCCTTCATGGTATGAGATTGTTGGCAGGCACCCGAGGATTCGGTTAGCCATGGTTTGTGAAAGAAAGGTTGGAAGGAGTGCCACACAAAAATAAAATAAAATGGGAGCCGCTCTTTGAAGGTTTGTCTGGCAAGGGGGTTAGAGTACCCGCTACCATTCGTTGACAACAACAAACACCTCTCAAAACTTTACTTTTATACTCTCTTTATGTTTTCAAAATAAAAGCTCTAGCACAAATATAGCAATCGATGCTTCCCTCGTCGAAGGGCCATTCTTCTACTTTTATGTTGAGTCAGTCTACCTATTTCCTCCCATCTCAAGAAGCAAACACTTGTGTGAACTTGTGCATTGATTCCTACATACTTGCATATTGCACTTATTATATTACTTTACATTGACACTATCCATGAGATATACATGTTATAAGTTGAAAGCAACCGCTGAAACTTAATCTTCCTTTGTGTTGCTTCAATACCTCTACTTTGAATTATTTCTTTATGAGTTAACTCTTATGCAAGACTTATTGATGCTTGTCTTGAAAGTACTATTCATGAAAAGTCTTTTACTTTATGATTCATTTGTTTACTCATGTCATTACCATTGTTTTGATCGCTGCATTCATTACATATGCTTACAATAGTATGATCAAGGTTATGATGGCATGTCACTTAAGAAATTATCATTGTTATCGTTTACCTACTCGAGGACGAGTAGGAACTAAGCTTGGGGATGCTTGATACGTCTCAAACGTATCTATAATTTCTTATGTTCCATGCTACTTTATTGATGATACCTACATGTTTTATACACATTATATGTCATTATTATGCGTTTTCCGGAACTAACCTATTGACGAGATGCCGAAGTGCCAGTTCCTGTTTTCTGTTGTTTTTGGTTTCAGAATCCTAGTAACGAAATATTCTCGGAATTGGACGAAATCAACGCCCAGGTTCCTATTTTGCCCGGAAGCATCCAGAACACCCGAGAGCCACCAGAGGAGGGCCCTGTGGGCCCCAGACAACAAGGTGGCACGGCCAGGGCTGGGCCCGCGCCGCCTTGTGGTGTCGTCGCCCCTTCGACCTTCTGATGCCGCCTCTTCGCCTATATAAAGGTCCCAGACCTAAAACACGAGAGGAATAAGCCACGGTACGCGAAATCTTCCAGAGCCGCCGCCATCGCGAAGCCAAGATCTGGGGGACAGGAGTCTCTGTTCCGGCACGCCGCCGGGACGGGGAAGTGCCCCCGAAGGCTTCTCCATCGACACCGCTGCCATCTCCACCGCCATCTTCATCAACGCTGCTGCTCCCATGAGGAGGGAGTAGTTCTCCATCGAGGCTCGGGGCTGTACCGGTAGCTATGTGGTTCATCTCTCTCCTATGTACTTCAATACAATAATCTCATGAGCTGCCTTACATGATTGAGATTCATATGATGATGCTTGTAATCTAGATGTCATTATGCTAGTCAAGTGGGTTTTACTTATGTGATCTCCGGAGACTCCTTGTCCCACGTGTGTAAAGGTGACAGTGTGTGCACCGTGTGGGTCTCTTAGGCTATATTTCACAGAATACTTATTCACTGTTATGAATGGCGTAGTGAAGTGCTTATTCATATCTCTTTATGATTGCAATGTGTTTTGTATCACAATTTATCTATGTGCTACTCTAGTGATGTTATTAAAGTAGTTTATTCCTCCTGCACGATGTAATGGTGACAGTGTGTGCATCCGTGTTAGTACTTGGCGTAGGCTATGATTATGATCTCTTGTAGATTATGACGTTAACTATTGCTATGATGGTATTGATGTGATCTATTCCTCCTACATGGTGTGAAGGTGACAGTGTGCATGCTAAGTTAGTACTTGGTTTAGTCGTGTCGATCTTTCATGCACTCTAAGGTTATTTAAATATGAACATTGAATTGTGGAGCTTGTTAACTCCGGCATTGAGGGTTCGTGTAATCCTACGCAATGTGTTCATCATCCAACAAGAGAGTGTAGAGTATGCATTTATCTATTCTGTTATGTGATCAATGTTGAGAGTGTCCACTAGTGAAAGTCTAATCCCTAGGCCTTGTTCCTAAATATTGCTATCGCTGCTTGTTTACTGTTTTACTGCGTTACTACTGCTGCGTTACTACTGCTTGTTTACTTCCTACAATATTACTACCATCAACTGCACGCCAGCAAGCTATTTTCTGGCGCCGTACTACTGCTCATATTCATTCATACCACTTGTATTTCACTATCTCTTCGCCGAACTAGTGCACCTATTAGGTGTGTTGGGGACACAAGAGACTTTTTGCTTTGTGGTTGCAGGGTTGCTTGAGAGGGATATCTTTGACATCTTCCTCCCTGAGTTCGATAAACCTTGGGTGATCCACTTAAGGGAAAACTTGCTGCTGTTCTACAAACCTCTGCTCTTGGAGGCCCAACACTGTCTACAAGAATAGAAGCACCCTGTTATCACCAGGATTTGACCAAGCCAGAGGTGGGCCGCGATCGAGATGGACGTGAAGATTATACATGGAAGAAATACGTGAATCGGCCTTTTATACCAAGTTGGGCTAAACTGCCCGTGTATCTGTAACATATTAGATCGCATCTTAGTTTAGAAGTTAGAATCTATCTCGTGCACGGTTTAGTGCACGCCCACATTAGAAAGTCCCCGGACTATAAATATGTACCTAGGGTTTATGGAATAAACAACAACCAACGTTCAACACAAACCAATCTCGGCGCATCGCCAACCCTTCGTCTCGAGGGTTCCTCCGGTAAGCACCATGCTGCCTAGATCGCATCTCGCGATCTAGGCAGCACGAGCCTGCCTAGTTGTTCATGCGTTGCTCGTGCTGAAGCCTTTTTGATGGCGAGCAACGTAGTTATCGTAGATGTGTTAGGGTTAGCATTGTTCCTAGTATCATATGCTGTCGTAGTGCAACCCTTGCGCATCTAGCCGTCCCTGTACCTCATCATGGGTGCAGGGGCGGCACCCCGCTTGATCGTTATTTAGTAGATCTGATCCGTTACGATCGCTCCTTGATTCATCAAGGATTAGTTTAATATCTGCAATAGTTAGGCCTTACAAAGGGTTGGAGGATCCAGCGGCATGTAGGGTGTAGTTTGCTGCCCCTAGACAGGACGTTCCGAGGATCAACCTAGTGTTGGTTTTTAGGCCTTGTCTAGGGCTGGCTTACGATCACCGTGCGTGAGCGCGAGGCCCAATCGTGAGTAGGATGATCTGATTATGCGGTGAAAACCCCAGATCGTCGTGGATCTCATATGCTTTATCTTGATCAAGCAGGACCACCATATATTCGGCCACCTTGGACGAATCATGGGTGGATCGGCTCCATGAGCCGATTCACAGGACAACCTGAGAGCCGATCGAGGCTCGTATTTAACGTGTACGTGTGTGCCCTGCAGGAAACTAAGCGAGGCATCATCCACACCTTCCTGACCAGGTATAGGTCAGGTGGCACGCCCTTGCAATTTGCATCGGCGCGCGACCAGGAGGCTTTGCGGGCCGTCGCTCTGAGGGACTGGGGCCAGCCGCAGCCCTAGTTGTTCCCGGCTCTACGGTGTTGACCAGTCACTGCCCGCCGGTGGGTTTCTGACGTCAACACATTCTGGCACGCCCGGTGGGACACATCTTCAACGTCAACCACCTCGCCACCCACATCTGAGATGGCGGAAAGCACTCCGGTCGAGTACGAGGATCGGAATGGCGAAGTCAAGGTCCTCCGCGAAGCCGACCTCATCGGCTCTTCCCACGACACCCGCTCCCATGGCGTCAGCACCAATGTGGTGGAGCTGGGGTACCACCCTGGTGAGGGTAGTGATGAGGGCGGCTGCTCTCACAGCAAGGATGAAGAAGAAGCCGATCCCAGCGATCGGACCATATTACACGCACCACCAGCTCTCCCAGTATTCGGCGTCGACCTCACAGGTGACGGAAAGCTGGGGTTCGGGTTCACCTCGGCTGACGAGCTAGAGGAAGTCGACATCGGCCCCGGGGATAAGCCGCGGCCAACTTTTATCAGCAGGAAGTTAGACCCACAGCTCAGGAGTCAGATGATTGCTCTATTGAAAGAATACCCAGATTGCTTCGCATGGGACTACACGGAGATGCCTGGGCTGGACAGGAGCATCATCGAGCATCGACTCCCCCTGAAGAAAGGATTTCGGCCCTTCCAGCAACGAGCACGACAAATGAAGGCCGAAATCCTAGAGGAGGTCAAGAAAGAGATCGAGAAGATGTTGGCTGCCGGATTCATCAGGCCATGCAGGTATGCGGAATGGATATCCAGTATCGTTCCAGTAGAAAAGAAGGACGGCCGGTGGCGTGTGGCTATCGATTTCCGAGACCTTAACAGAGCTACTCCAAAAGATGAATATCCGATGCCTGTGGCAGAAACTTTGATCAATGCAGCTGCTGGCCACAAGGTTTTAAGCTTCATGGATGGCAACGCCGGCTACAACCAGATCTTCATGGCCCCAGAAGACATACACAAGACTGCATTCAGAGTACCAGGGGCAGTAGGCTTGTTTGAATATGTGGTCATGACCTTTGGGTTGAAGAATGCCGGCGCGACGTATCAAAGAGCCATGAATTATATATTCCACGATCTGATCGGCAAGCTGGTGGAAATCTACATCGATGATGTGGTAGTCAAATCTGTCTCCATGGAGGGACACTTGGAAGATTTACGACACGTACTAGACCGAACTCGAAAGTTCGGACTGAGAATGAACCCAAAGAAGTGTGCCTTTGGGGTGACGGCCGGTCAGTTCCTAGGATTTTTGGTCCATGAGCGAGGAATTGAGATCGGCCTGAAGAGTCAGGAGGCGGTGCGTACCATGCAGCCGCCCACCACGAAGAAGGAACTACAACGTCTTATCGGCAAGATCAACTTCGTTCGCCGATTCATCTCTAACCTGTCAGGACGGATCGAGCCGTTCATGGGTTTAGTAAAGACTAAGTCCGATGACGAATTTCACTGGGGGGCAGAACAGCAGCAGGCGTTCGATGACATCAAGCGGTATCTGACGACACCACCCGTGCTAGTGCCGCCCCAACAAGACAGGCCGTTCTACATTTACTTGTCAGTAGCTGACACATCCATCGCCTCGGTGGTGGTGCAACTCTACGAGGGCGTTGAAAGGGTCGTTTTCTACCTCAGCAGAAGGATGTTGGACGCGGAGACGAGGTACCCTGAGGTCGAGAAACTGTGCCTCTGTCTGGTCTTCACCTGCACCAAGCTGCACCATATCCTTTTGACGGCAGAGATCTTCGTCATATGCAAGTCCGACGTTGTCAAGCACATGTTGTCGGCCCCCGTGTTGAAAGGACGATTGGGTAAATGGATGCTCGCGTTGTCAGAGTTCGACCTTCGGTATCAGCCTGCGAAAGCTGTCAAAGTCCTGAATCCCGATTTTGGCCATCACAGATTACTTCACCAAGTGGGTGGAGGCCGTCCCTATGAAAAAGGTAAAATCAGAAGACGTGGTTAAGTTCGTGAAAGAACACGTGATTCATAGGTTCGGGATTCCCCAAACCATCACGACCGATGGAGGTTCGGTCTTTGTATCTAAAGAGTTCAGGGGATTCTGCGATGACATGGGGATTAAGCTAATCCGATCATCTCCGTACTATGCTCAGGCGAACGGGCAAGCTGAGGCGTCCAATCAGAGTTTAATCAAGCTGATCAAGAGAAAGATTGAAGAAAACCCAAGGGATTGGCATGAGAAGTTATCAGAAGCATTATGGGCCTACCGCATGTCATGCCATGGAGCTATAAAAACTTCGCCGTACCAGCTTGTTTATGGGCAAGAAGCCGTATTACCTTGGGAGATTACGGCTGGATCAAGGCGTGTCACGTTTCAGGACGACCTGACGGCAGACGAATATGCAACTTTGATGAGTGACACCATTGAGGACGCAACAGAGCTTAGGCTTTGGTCGTTGGAAAAGATCAAGGAAAACAAGGCCCGGGTAGCTCGGGCCTACAATAAGAAGGTTAGGCCAAAGGAGTTTCAGGTTGGTGACCTGGTATGGGAAGCTGTGTTGCCGTTAGGAACCAGGGACAAGGCATATGGCAAGTGGTCTCCTAATTGGCACGGTCCGTACAAAGTCGTCCAGGCCTTGAAAGGTAATGCATACATGTTGGAAGAGTTGGACGGGCAGAAGTTCCCAGTGGCCGTAAATGGTCAACACCTCAAGAAGTATTTCCCAAGCATGTGGGATGATGGGCACTAAGGTAGGGAGGCCGATGAGAATCGGCCAGCAAAAGGGGATGATCCAATCATGGGTACCAAAGTATGGGGGCCGATGCAATCGGCCGTAAAAGCCGATGTCGCCGCCATCGACTCTAGAACAATTATACGAGACCCACGAAGCTCAGATGTGCGCCAAGATGGCTTCATGAGTTCCTTGGAGCACGTCCTTGCTGATGTCCTCGCCTTGACTAAGGCTCGGGGGGCAGCTAATCTAGTGGATGCTCTATATTCTCAGGAGCCGATTGGGGTTGCTGCAAGAAAGGGAAGGAGACTGGTTGCTCAGATTAGCCGATGAACAATCATCGGCTGTGGGATTGCAAAATACCACGGTCGAGAGAAAATAATAATCCGATTCGTTTGCTATCGGTCTTGGTGTGGCGAGCAGGAAGATGGAGATTGAATTAATGAAAGAAAGATCGAACGAACAATTCTTATTAATTCAAAGAAACGGCTTTACAAGAAGAGCCGAGGGCTCCCAAAAGAGGGATCTGGTGCCTAGTGCACTGCTAACTACTAGTCCTACTCCACTAGTCGTCGCCGTCTTCATCATCGCCGTCGTTGAAGTCGTCGGCGCTGCTCCCAGGAAGCTCCTCGCCATCGCTGTCCCAGCTGTCGGCTGGAGCTTCCTCCTCCTCCTCGTCATCATCATCATCCTCGCTATCCGCCCAGGTGCGGAGGCGCTTCGTTGGAGGATATCCCGCGGAGGAGGAATCATCTTCCTCCTCCTCATCCTCCTCTTCCTCGTCATCATCGTCGTCCTCGCTGTCCGCCCACATGCGGGAGCGCTTCTTCGGCGGGAGCTTGGTGAAGGGGGAAACCTCAGTCCTTTCCGCTCTTTTTTCTTTCTTCTCCTTGTCGGAGGAGATGGGGTTCGCCCCGGAGCGAGGATCGTCCTCTTCCTTGTTCTTCGGCGCCGATTGAAGGGAGAAGCTGGAAGCGGAGGAGGAAGAGGAAGACATTGCTACAGAAGGAGAGGGTTTTTTGGTGTCGACCGCTAGAGCAGAGGAAGGGGATGAAGAGGACTGGTCAGTTGGCATGGTTAAATAATGAGGAGCCTAGTGGAGATTCAATGCCATTGCAGTTTCCGAGGAAGTGATGCTAAAGCTGTCAAACTTCACAGAGAAGTGGGGAAGACAAGGTGTCATGATGACGGATGCTGCAACAGTTCTGCTCTGCCATGACATGACCCGGCGAAAGAAAGCATAATGATTTTGGAAATGTCATTTCCAAAACCAGGGGGGCATGTGTTATCACCAGAATTTGACCAAGCCAGAGGTGGGCCGCGATCGAGATGGACGTGAAGATTATACATGGAAGAAATACGTGAATCGGCCTTTTATACCAAGTTGGGCTAAACTGCCCGTGTATCTGTAACATATTAGATCGCATCTTAGTTTAGAAGTTAGAATCTATCTCGTGCACGGTTTAGTGCACGCCCACATTAGAAAGTCCCCTGGACTATAAATATGTACCTAGGGTTTATGGAATAAACAACAACCAACGTTCAACACAAACCAATCTCGGCGCATCGCCAACCCCTTCGTCTCGAGGGTTCCTCCGGTAAGCACCATGCTGCCTAGATCATCTCGCGATCTAGGCAGCACGAGCCTGCCTAGTTGTTCATGCGTTGCTCGTCCTGAAGCCTTTTTGATGGCGAGCAACGTAGTTATCGTAGATGTGTTAGGGTTAGCATTGTTCCTAGTATCATATGCTGTCGTAGTGCAACCCTTGCGCATCTAGCCGTCCTTGTACCTCATCATGGGTGCAGGGGCGGCACCCCGCTTGATCGTTATTTAGTAGATCTGATCCGTTACGATCGCTCCTTGATTCATCAAGGATTAGTTTAATATCTGCAATAGTTAGGCCTTACAAAGGGTTGGAGGATCCAGCGGCATGTAGGGTGTAGTTTGCTGCCCCTAGACAGGACGTTCCGAGGATCAACCTAGTGTTGGTTTTTAGGCCTTGTCTAGGGCTGGCTTACGATCACCGTGCGTGAGCGCGAGGCCCAATCGTGAGTAGGATGATCCGATTATGCGGTGAAAACCCCAGATCGTCGTGGATCTCATATGCTTTATCTTGATCAAGCAGGACCACCATATATTCGGCCACCTTGGACGAATCATGGGTGGATCGGCTCCATGAGCCGATTCACAGGACAACCTGAGAGCCGATCGAGGCTCGTATTTAACGTGTACGTGTGTGCCCTGCAGGAAACTAAGCGAGGCATCATCCACACCTTCCTGACCAGGTATAGGTCGGGTGGCACGCCCTGCAATTTGCATCGGCGCGCGACCAGGAGGCTTTGCGGGCCGTCGCTCTGAGGGACCTGGGGCCAGCCGCAGCCCTAGTTGTTCCCGGCTCTACGGTGTTGACCATCAGCGCGCCGGTGGGTTTCGACGTCAACACACCAGACATCACTTGCGCAGCTCGACCCGCGCCCTCTCCTCGTTGAGGAAGACGTGCTCACCCGCTGTAGAGATCTGCATGGCGTGTGCGGTGGGCACGACGACGGCGTCCCCAGCGGACATGGTCAGGGCGCCCTCACAATGGACCGCCATGTACACCGCATCGTCTTCCTCTTCGGCCTGGGCGAGGTTCACCGTCTCGCCGCGCTCGTGATCCCTCTTCGCCTTCCTGCACTCCTTGGCCCAGTGCCCGGCCTTGCCGCAAGCGGCGCTGCCCTTACGGCGCCGCCGGAGCCGGAGGGCTTGTCACCGGTGGCGCCTCCCTGCTCCCTATGCTGCTTGGGCTTTGAGGTGCCCTTGCCGCCGGCACCGGTGCTGGAACCGCCGCCGCCCGCGCGCGGGCAGCCCATTCTTCTTCCGTCGCTTGCCGACGCCGTCGAGACATCGTCGAGCTCGTAGCCCTCCTCAGCCGATGAACCGACCCGTTAGATCCTCGATCGTGAGGGTTTTGAGGTCGACGGTCTGCTCGATCGCCATGGCCATCATGCGGTACTGCGAGGCATCACACGGAGGAATTTGAGCACCGCCTTGCACTCATCGACGGGATCCCCCAACAGCTCAAGGTCGCTGACCATAGCTGTCGAGCGGATGGCGAACTCCTCGATCTATTCGCCGTTTTGAAGCGGAGCTCCTCCCACTCGCGACGGCGAGTTTGTGCCTTGGCTTCTCGATGCGCCCGTGCCGAGCCGCATCGTCTTGATAGTTTCCCCACGCGGTCTTGGCGCAGTCCTTGGCAGCGGTGCGCACCAGCTCCGGTGGGACGGCACGGAGCAGCGGGGCGAGCGCGCGCGATCGTCGCCGTCGTCGTCCCCTCCGTACACGATCGCGTCCCACAGGTGTTGTGCCTGCAATTGAACTCGCATCACCATTGCCCACTCCGCGTAGTTGGTGCGCGTTAGGGTTGGATATTGCACACGCCCGATCCTTCCCTCACCACGCGCTCGCGGGCGACGATCTCGCCACCGCCGCGAATGACGCTGCGTCCCGTCGGCGAGCCGGGACGCGAGGGACGGCGATTGTCTGCCGGCGGCTTGGAGCCACTCCCTCGACGCGCTCCTCGAGCTTCTCCTTCTCCGACGGTGTCTTCGACATCTCGCTCGATACCAATCGTGGCCCCGATAGATCGAAATCTTGATCGACGGGATTGAGAGAGAGCGAGAGGTTTTTGTGCAGCGTTCCAACAACTGCTTTTCTGTTTCTTCTTTCCTTTTATGCGAAAGAGATTACAACGTGGGTACCGTGGTCATCCCCACTCTCCCTACTAAATCGTGCCATCCCACGATTTGGAGCTTGGTCCATAGAATCATCAATCAAGGTCATAAAATATTTCTTTCCACCTCTTGTCAACTCACCATTCATCTGACATAGATCTGAATGTATGAGCTCTAGTGGTGCCAAGTTTCTTTCCTTCGCAGGCTTGTGAGGCTTGCGTGGCTGTTTTGCTTGCACACAAGCATGGCACTTAGAGCCTTTGACAAAGGTGAATTTCGGAATTAAACTCATATCAGCAAGCCGCGTCATACAACCGAAATTAACATGACAAAGTCGTGAATGCCAAACATTAGTCTCATTAACGCTAGTGCTTACATGGTTCACAACATTATCACAGAAGTCTTCTAGAGAGAAGCGAAACATTCCCTCACATTCATATCCCTTTCCAACAAAAGTTCCATACTTAGACAGTACAACTTTATTGGACTCAAATACCAACTTAAACCCATCTTTCATAAGACGGGAGCCACTAACAAGATTCTTCTTGATAGAAGGGACATGCAGCACGTTCTTCAGTTGCACGATCTTTCCCGAAGTAAACTTCAGATCTACCGTGCCAACACCACGAACAGTAGCATGTAACCCATTCCCCATCATTACTGAGGAACCTCGGGCCTGATAAGAGGTAAACATGGAGATGTCAGCACACACATGAACATTGGCACCTGTATCAACCCACCATTCTGTGGGCTGAAACACCGAAAGAACAGTAGGTAATATATTACCATACCCTGTAGTTCCTTCCTCTATGCTACCAATTACCATGTTGACAGAAGTAGAGTTCTGTCCAGCCTGACATTTCTTTCCTTTGCGTTGTGGACAGCGATTAGCCCAATGGCCCGTCTCGCCACACACCCAACAAGGATCTTTCTTCTCCGTTTTCCCCTTCTTCTTGAAGTTGGTAGTCTGGGAGACTCCCTTGTTCTTTCCCTTGGACTTGTGGGCATTTTTCTGCACCATATTGGCAGCAGAACGTCCCTCGGTTCCTCCAGTGTGTTTGTCTTTTGCCCTCGCCTTCTCCTCAACATCCAGAGATCCCATGATATTCTCAACAGAGAACTCATGCCTCTGATGTTTCAGAGAAGTGGCAAAGTTCCTCCATGAAGGGGGAAGCTTAGCGACAATGCATCCCGCGACAAACTTGTCCGGTAGCACACACTTGAGGAGCTCAAGTTCCTTTGCCATGATCTGTATCTCATGAGCCTGTTCTACTACAGATCGGTTCTCAACCATTCTGTAGTCATTGAACTGCTCCATAGCATACAGTTCACCTCCGGCATCGGCAGCACCAAACTTAGCGTCCAGTGCATCCCACAGTTCCTTCCCATTTCGGATGTGCAGATAAGCATCAACCAACTTGTCTCCAAGCACACTTAGGACGGCACCCACAAAGATTACGGTGGCATCCCCGAACGCTTTATCCTCTTCAGGAGTAAGCGGACCTCTGGGAGTACCTTCCGCAACTCGGTGCACGCCCATAGAAGTGAGCCACAAGAGGGTCTTATTCTGCCATCTCTTGAAATGAGAACCCGTAAACGGGCTCGGTTTAAGCGCAGCAGCAAAACCAGACGGTGAAAATTGCCTATGCAAATAAGGTTTTTGGATTGTTGGATTATTAGGCAATTTCCGAGTGAGATTAATTACCGAAAGCAACATTACAGATGCACAAGCATACTTAACCATACACATCAGACTAAGCACATGCATCAGATCTGAACATGGAACAAGTAGCAGTGCAAAGTAGGAGAGGAAAAGCACGTACATCGCGACCGGGAAGGTCGCACCAGCAGCACCACCATGGGAATAGCTGATGTCGCCCATGGTGTCGTCGGAGTCGTCGAGGAAGCAGTCGAACCGGCGAAGAAGAGCACGAACAGCAGCGAGCAGTCGCGCCGAGACGCTCCCCAAAAACCTTATCGCCCGCCTCCCGGTGCAGGATCTCAACGGACGGGGTTTCGGAGGCCTGCTCTCCCGGACGGCTGTGCACGCAGTCGCCGGGATGGGGAAGACTAGAGAGTAGCGCAGCAAAAGGAACTTCTTCGTGAGAGAGGCAGACTAGAGAGTTGAGCTAGCTCTCCAGGTATAGCCTGGGAGGAGAGCCGACCGCGTTGACACGCGTAGGAAGCCAGGGACACGCGGCGAACATGCACATGCAGGTCGACACGTACCCAACTCAGTTGGTGCACCAAGCAAAAAATTTAGGCTTCCTTGAGTGTGTCTCGAACTCGAACTCGAGTCACGAAACGCGACGTGCGTGCATGACGAGGCGAGGCGGGGCGGACGGAAGAGGAGTGCGCGAGGGCTCCCTTCTATGCTCACTCATTTGGAAGGACTAGAACAGCAGCCCTTATATACTACTCCAACTCACTCATTTGTCCCCCAAGGCTGTCCCAAGCTGCCAACGTGATGGGACTTAGAATTTCAGGAATTGTAGACTACATGGGCTGCCTTAGTGGGCTGCAGCCCATCTACATTCAACATCAACTATGTTTTTTTCTGAAGATGGTTTTTGTGTCACAACTCTCAAAATCCAAGTGATAAGAATTTATTTTCTCCACCTGTAAATACACAATATTTTATTTGTACATAAAGAGGTGTAATCATTTAGTCATTGGCTCGTATATGTACTTTGAGAGACACTCCATCACACCCTGGCTGAACAATTGGAGAGTGAGAAACCTAAAAGGATTCTAGTCATATCTCAATGCAGCCCAGATAGACTATCTGCTGATATAGCTAGATCTGTAGTGTATCTATTTACTCATGCATATTATTGAAAAGAAGTAGCAAAAAAAGAGTGTCAAATACAACAACCATGCACAAGAGACCCTGACTAGAGCAGAAAAGATGCGGGTATGGAATCGAGATGCAGGTAAGGAAACTAAAGGAAGAAAATAGGGAGCGGACCTGGTGGATCTTGACGCACTTGGCGTCAGGTCAACAGCAAGAGCAGGCACTCGCAACGGCGGCGCCAGAAATTGCTGGTGGGTATTCCACCAGCCAATTTTTTTCTCAAAGCAAAAAAACAGGAGCAAACGCCTATAATTTTTACAAAGCTTGGAAAAACACAAACAAAAGTCTATATAAGCTATATTTTCAGTTGGACAATAATTTTAGTAGAACCGTAACAACATATTTTGTCCGCTCCATTTGCGTCTGGGTGTGCTCCCACCCGGGCGACCCATTTTTAGATTTGCAACATTTTTTAAAATATAGAAAGTAGTACATTTAAATGCATAAAAACTATACAAAGTAGATCTAGAAGCCTAGACTACTTGCTTCCTGACGGGCCAGCCCCGTCGTTGCGTCGGTCCCTCGCCTGCTTCTCCGCCGCCGCGTCCTCGCGCAGTGCCTGCTCCAGCCTCGCGTTGGCGGCGTCGTCCTTGAGCGTCTCGAAAGACTCGACGATAGCCCTCTGCTCTGCCGCCCTCTCCTCCTGGGTAGGCGCATCAGGGTCATCGGAAGACCATGATATATCGGAGTCGGAGTCACAGCGACGGCCGCGCCACGCGTGGCATCACCATTACTACGTGCGCAGAGGTAGGCGACGGTCGCGCGCTACGCGAGGCATCGCCATTTACGCGGCCGCAGACTGCCGAAACGCCTCGGCGCCAGTACTGGAGGAGAAGACACATCGACGCTGGGTCACTGCCAGGCGAGCCAGACAAAACGTCTGCCAGACGCGAGCAGACACTTTCCACGTCCGCGCAGGGTCCGCGGAGACGCATCCGAGGCGCATATTTGGGTCAGGTTTGCGTCGCTGCGGACGGTCCGTCACTTTGCGTCGCCCCGGAGGTGGTACCGGACGCATTTATCGGCCGGTGGACGCAAACGGTCGTTCAGGTCCGTTTGCGTCGCCCTGGAGATGCCCTAACAAAAAAAATTGGGCCGAAATCAATTGGTATGCCTGGGCATACAGGGGCATACCCCTGGCGCCGCCCATGGCAGGCAGGCGGATGAGCTGTTGGCGACGACGTCGTCCGGGTTATCCCCCCACGGGTCTGTTGGAGATATGCCCAAGAGGCAATAATAAAAGTAGTTATTATATATCTTTATGTTTATGATAAAAGTTTATATACCATGCTATAATTGTATTAACTGAAACATTGATACATGTGTGATATGTAAACAACAAAGAGTCCCTAGTAAGCCTCTTAACTAGCTTGTTGATTAATAGATGATTAGTTTCATAATCATGAACATTGGATGTTATTAATAACAAGGTTATATCATTGTATGAATGATGTAATGGACACACCCAATTAAGCGTAGCATAAGATCACGTCATTAAGTTATTTGCTATAAGCTTTCGATACATAGTTACCTAGTCCTTATGACCATGAGATCATATAAATCACTTATACCGGAAAGGTACTTTGATTACATCAAACGCCACTGCGTAAATGGGTGGTTATAAAGGTGGGATTAAGTATCCGGAAAGTATGAGTTGAGGCATATGGATCAATAGTGGGATTTGTCCATCCCGATGACGGATAGATATACTCTGGGCCCTCTCGGTGGAATGTCGTCTAATGTCTTGCAAGCATATGAATAAGTTCATAAGAGACCACATACCACGGTACGAGTAAAGAGTACTTGTCAGGAGACGAGGTTGAACAAGGTATAGTGTGATACCGATGATCAAACCTCGGACAAGTAAAATATCGCGTGACAAAGGGAATTGGTATCGTATGTGAATGGTTCATTCGATCACTAAAGTCATCGTTGAATATGTGGGAGCCATTATGGATCTCCAGATCCCGCTATTGGTTATTGGTCGGAGTGAGTACTCAACCATGTCCGCATAGTTCGCGAACCGTAGGGTGACACACTTAAAGTTGGATGTTGAAATGGTAGAACTTGAATATGGAATGGAGTTCGAATATTTGTTCGGAGTCCCGGATGAGATCCCGGACATCACGAGGAGTTCCGGAATGGTCCGGAGAATAAGATTCATATATAGGATGTCATTTTATGTGAATAAAATGTCGCGGAAGGTTCTATGGAAGGTTCTAGAAGGTTCTAGAAAAGTCCGGAAGAAACCACCAAGGAAGGTGGAGTCCACAAGGGACTCCACCTCCATGGCCGGCCAGCCCTAGATGGGGTGGAGTCCCAAGTGGACTCCACCATAGGGGGCCGGCCACCCCCCACATGGGAGGTGGAAATCCCACCTTTGGGTGGGAGTCCTAGTTGGGCTAGGTTTCCCCCTCCTATGGAAGGTTTTTGGTTCGGGTCTTATTCGAAGACTTGGACACCACCTCTTGGGGTTCCACCTATATAATGAGGGGCCAAGGGGAGGGGGCCGGCCACACCAAAGCCTCAAGCTTGGCCGCCCCCTATAGTGGCCGGCCACCCCCTCTCCCCAAACCCTAGCGCCCCGCTCCTCCACCATATCCCGCACGCTTAGCGAAGCTCCGCCGGATTTCTCCACCGCCACCGACACCACGCCGTCGTGCTGTCGGATTCAAGAGGAGCTACTACTTCTGCTGCCCGCTGGAACGGGGAGGTGGACGTTGTCGTTGCCTAATCGACAATACCTCGGAGGAGGGATCCTCACGAGGGGGAAAAGAAGTAGGGGCCATAGGGCGGAGTGCACACGGGACGGTGGTACGCGAGTTACCCAGCTTCGGAACACCTGCACGATGACAGGGCCTAGCTTGTCCGGAATTATCCGGGCGCTTGCGCGTTGTTACAATGGTTGTGGTTGTGCCTCTAGGGCTCCCAGGATCCGGCTTATAAAGGCGCACGGATCTAGGGTTTACATGGAGAGTCCTAGCCGGAATACAAGTTGCCTAACTACGGTACAATATCTTGCCGTGTACGTCAAGGATCCGCCTTCCTTATGGTCGTGCTGGATCCGGATACTTTATGGGCTTCCACGGATCCGGCCTCCTTCGTAGGTCGGTTAGGATCCGGCTCCAAGTTCCTGGACTGGACTTCATCCTTCTTGATCAACAGCAACTGGGCCGCCCGATGGGCCCCATGCCACCATCACCGTCTGTGGGCCACCCGGGCTTGCCGGATCTAGGCCATGTCGTTGATATACCCATAAAGTATACCCACAACAGTAGCCCCCGAAGTTCTCCGAGATTCATCATTCTTCCGTCTTCAAATAACTCGGAACCGAAGAGAATCTTGAAGAGCTTCCAAACTTTCCTGTTTCCGATATCATTTAATCGGAAATCCTCACGTCTTTCAGTTTCGATAATGTAACGGAGTTTGCACTTTTCCCGCGCACAACTTCCTATCTTCCCGCGCTAATTTTTCGGAGATGCGAATCTTTAGCCGGAAATTTCGGGAGCGCACGGTCAAATCACCTCCACGTCATTTTACCGTTTTTAACCTAAGACACGTGTCATGCATCCAACGGTGAGACCGTTCAGTTTCCGCCGTCGGATCCGGAACGCGAATCTCCGCGCGCGGTCTATAAATACCCCATCGCGCGGTGACTTCCCATTCGTTTCACCCATCTACCACTTCATCTTCTTCCTCCCGCCGCGCCCAGATCTCAACTCCGACGAGCTCCGCCGCAGTGATCTTCGCGCCCAATCGCTCCAAGCTTCCCTTCGCTCCAAGATCGTCGCGGTTGATCGGGAAATCTTCCCCGCCGCCGATTCGTGGTCACGCGGGCCGCTTTGCAGCAAGTTCGGCGACCTTCATCCTCGCCGGAGCTTCGTCGGTTCGCCGCGCCATTGACGGTACGTGCACCGGACTTGTAGAAGAAGAAGTAGAGTAGATTCCGGTAACTCAAACACTTTGCATGGGTGCAGCCGGAAGCATGCCGATCGACTCACATTGTACTGGTAGTTCTCCGAACAGCCCGGATCCCAGTTCATTAGAGCCTATCTGTCCGGATCCCATAGCATATCTACCACCATATGTTTCCGACATCCGGCTGGCTCAACCTTTTTCCGCATCTTCCAGCACCAAGCTAGGCCGGATCCCAACCGCGCAAGAGATTGAAGAAGAACTTCAAGGGCAAGCTAGAATGGCTGCTAAGGTGCAAGAGACGGAAAATAAGAAGGCTTCCAAGGCCCGGAACCGCGAAGGAGAGCGGGGTCAATGGTGGCCCTGCGAAACCACTGATACGGAGCTCAGAGAGCTCCAGAACGAAGGTATGATCTCCGCTCACTGGAGTTTCATACGCGACACCGTCGTCCCCAAGCCTGGAGCCGGAGAAGTGGTCATGACCAAGGCTTGGGTGGAACGCGGATTGTCGCTTCCTTGTTCGGAATTTTTCCTCTCCATCCTCACAACATACGGGCTTCAACCCCACAACATCTGCCCCAACTCCTACCTCCTGCTGTCCAACTTCGCAACTCTCTGCGAAGGGCATCTCGGAATCCGGCCAGACGTCAAGTTATGGCAGTTCTTCTTCCGAGTGAAGAAAGAAACAAAAGACAAAGCTATGCTGAACTGCGGGAGCATGACATTCATGCTCCGACCTGGTCGTATGTATCCTCCCCACGACTCGCACGAATCCGTCCGGTACTGGAACGCCGGATGGTTTTACGAGAAGAATGTGTCAGTTCCGGAGATCCATGATGGTCTCCCCAAATTCAACAACGAGCCTCCGGAAGAGCTCGCAAGCTGGAGCTTCATCCCGCCGCTTTCCCTAACTCCCATTCTGGAGAAGGCAGCGCGGAGAATCTCCTGGTTAGTCCACGACGGGCTAACCGGAACCCAGCTTACACTGAGCTGGTTCACTCGGCGGATCCAGCCTCTACGATACAACGCGCGATTAATCTGCGCATACACCGGGGCGGACGACCAGCTCCGAGCTACCCGCCACGATCTTCCGGCTGATTCTCTCAAAAGGAGATTCAAGACGCTGGTGAAGGTGGGCCGGGGTCAACCGATCCCGGAACTGATAAAGGATATCTACACGAACGACCAATGTCCTCCGGTAAGCTTTGACTCTTTCATCACTTCAAACTTCACAAGTTTTTGGATATTGACTAACACTTGATATCTTTTCCTCCAGCTCGCTACATTGGCGGAGGAAAACCTGCGCACCATACTCCGCGTCCCTGTCAGCGGCGACACGGCGGAGGAGGTTCCGGAGGACGAAGAGGAGGAAGAGGAGCAAGGCAAGGTAGCCCGCAACGAAGCGTCCCCGCGCCAAAGCTTCCGGCTCCGAAGCCGGAGCTAGCGGCGAGGCCTCCGCCAAGAAGCCCAAGGTCGTCAAGCCCCCTCCGCTAGACTCAAGGAAGGCGGAGCGGGAACGTTTGAAAATGCTTTCAACAGCAGGCAAACGCTCACGCCCCAACATCCCCGGCGCCCCGTAAGTTTCCGGGTATGGTACATATTTACTTTGATGCATCTGTTACTTATGCGATCTTCTTTTATTTGTTCGCAGGACTCCGACTACCACCGCCACTCGGACCGCCAGCCAAAAACCCATCACGGAATTCATGAAGAAATCTCCGGCTGTCGGTCCTCCCACCCCAGCTCCGCCAAGTGCTTCCCACACTGCTCCCCCGTCGTCCCCTCCTCAGGCGGATCAATCTCCCCTTCCTGCCGCAAACACTCCACCGGAAATAATTCCGGTCAGCAGCGAAAAGGTGGGCGGAGAAGATCCCAAGGCCAAAGGCCCTGCCCAAAAAGAAACAGAAATTGGCCAAGGAGAGGCTGAGGTTACTTCCTCCGAGAGGGCCGGAGCCGGTGCTGGCGACGTCGTCGTATTTCCGAAGAACTTCGGAGATCCGGCTGACCTCACTTCCACCCCCAAGGCATATGCTACAAAATTCTTCAAGCAGCTCACAGAGGCGGAGAAATGGGAGCTTGAGCAAGACTTGCTCAATGCTATGCTGAACAATGCCTGGGGGAAGCCGGATGCCGGAACATCGGAAATCCAGGACTTCAAGAAGGGCGTCGGCGAGTTCTTCGACAAGCTCATCTGCAAACAAAAGGTACTCCCCAGTAGCCCCCAAGCATGTAGGCGGAAACTAGATACTAGTTAGCGCTTAGATGCTTTAGAGTACAGCCACTTTTGGAAAGATTTTTTAAAATGTCACAGTAGCCCCCAAGCATGATGTCGGAAAGATTCCGGCAATAATGCTTCAAAGGACACCACTATGTTGTAGGCGGAATTTTTACTCCTGCTCTGATTGTTTTTTACAGGAACAGCAGGCACTGCACTATGAGCTGCATAAGAACATTGCTCTGCAGCGCCGCGTTACCTTGGGTCAAGCGGAAAACATCCGGACCCTCAAAGATAAAAATGCAGAACTGAACAAACAGCTGGCGGATGCCCAAGGTTGGTTTCCGACCTTTTTTGTTATTAGTTCACGTTCCGACGTTGAACTGTATTTAAGCTGAATCCTTACAGGCGCCTCTTCCTCCCTGGCTACGACCTCCTCCGAACTGGAAAACCTGCGCTCCTCCTACCAAGGATTGGAGACAAAGCTGAAGGAGGCGGAGCAGCAGAAGGAGCATGCCGAGAAGCAACTGGCGGAGAAGAACTCCGAGCTTATTAGGGAGAAGGGCGAGTTCGTGCTGAAGCGCAACGCTGATAGCGAGACTATCAAGAGGCAGCAAAGGAGCTCAATGGACTCCGAAAGTACATGGAGACTGCGGAGCACCATTGGGACCTGGCCGAAAATATCCTGGGTACGTATACTGGAATTTTTATCTTGATGAACAATTTCTTGTGCTCAACTCGAATGTTTACTCTTGTATCCTTATGCAGAACCGCTTGGATATCTGAAAGGCGCCGAATAAATTTCCCGGGACGATGTTCTCTCTTGCTGGAGATGACGCAAAGATCTTATCTCCGCCTCTCGGAAAATATGCCATAATTTGTCTTTGAAGAAGAGCCGCACATGCGGTCTGCGCAAATGATCAAGAAAATGGACATCCTTCCGGAGCTGGTGACGGATCTGCAAGCTTCATCAGCTCGGGGCGCTGCTGCCATGACTTTAACCATGTGCTTGGCGCATAACCCGGAGATGGATCTGGACCGGGTCACTTCTGGTGTTCCTCCGACAGCAGATGTCGGAGCGCTGCTTGATGCGGTGAGTGGCTATGACACCCGCATCGCGCGGAGGATCCGTCACGACGAATTCTACGACAAGGTGGTTCTCCCAGCGGACGAGCCCCTTGAAGACGAACTTCAAAAGGAGCGCGACGCGGAAGCCCGTCCTGCGGAATCCGGAACCCAGTTTACCTGGACCAGCTCCAAGGATGCTCCCCAAGAGGAACCCAAGCCAGCGCTGCAACCTCAGGAAGATGAAGAAAGCGAAAGAAGATGTATCGTCTCCGTGAGGGCACCAAAGGAAAAGATCCAGAGGGCGCTTCTCCGTCCAAGGCGGAGTGAAAACTGTTATGTCCTGCGGGATAAAACAATGCATCATTTTGGCCCCAGCGAGGGTTTGTAACATAACTTAAATTCTTAAGTAGTTAGGGACGAAACAAGCATGCATGTGTGGGCGGAAAATACTTATCCTGCTATCCGTTTTTATATTATTTGCATGTGTTGTTTCTTGAAAGCAAGTGCTGGTTTGATGATTTCCGGCTTGCCCACTTGACCTTCCACGAGCCGGAAGACCCGTGCCGGAAACGCTCGCCAGCGGCGACGAAGCCCAATGGCAATCCGTCAATAACCGCGGAAACAAGCCCCCAGCCCAAGTGCCGGAAGTCGCTACCAGGAATCCATGGGTTCGCAACAGAAAAAATTTCCGCCAGAAAACTTAAACTTACGTCCTAAGGGACGATTTTGAAAATCACAACTTTCATACACGCCTAGGCGGAAAGATCCAGCTCTGCGGTTTTAGTCGGAAAAACATACACGATCCAGAAATGAAAAATTAAAGGAGGTAAAAGACTCTAAGAGTGAACCAAAAGCTTTATTTCATTGATCATGTATCATAGATATTACAAGGTATGTAATGCGTAAAGCGCTAAGTGTGGAAAGGACGTAGCTGTGCTATGTTCCAGGGACGATCTGTTTCATCATATATGTCACCCGGATCTTCTCGTTTTCGTTTCCGATGCCAGTTGGCAGGTCTATCCTTTAGTTCCCGGAAATCAACGAGGTAGTAGGATCCGTTGTGTAGTACTTTGCTGATGACAAAGGGTCCTTCCCATGGAGTTTGCAACTTGTGATCTTTCACCTGGCGAAGGCGGAGGACTAAGTCTCCGACCATGAACGAGCGGTTCCGAACTCGACGGCTGTGATAGCGTCGGAGCTTCTGCTGGTAAATGGTGGAGCGTTGGTCAGCTAGATTCCGAGCCTCTTCGATCAGGTCCACAGATAGCTGTCGAGCCTCGTCAGCAGTTTCTTCATTGTAGGCGGAAACTCGCGGTGAATCATGGATGATGTCGGTGGGAAGCACAGCTTCGGATCCGTATACCAGGAAGAAAGGAGTAAATCCTGTTGACCTGTTAGGGGTAGTTCGTAAACTCACAAACGAGTCCAGCTCATCAGCCCAAGCTCGCTGCGCGGCAGCGGTTCTTCAAGGCGAGGTTTGATTCCGGCTAGTATAAGGCCATTGGCTCGTTCGACCTGACCGTTGGATTGTGGGTGGGCCACAGATGCAAGGTCAAGCCGGATCCCAACTTCATCGCAGTAATCCTTGAGTTCTCCCTGCGCAAAGTTTGTGCCATTGTCTGTGATTATGCTGTGTGGGATGCCGAATCTCGTCACGAGGCTACAAACAAATTTTAGTGTCGTAGCACCATCGGCTTTTCTCACTGGCTTTGCCTCGATCCACTTACTGAACTTATCAATAGCGACCAGGAGGTATTCATGACCACCAGGAGATGATTTCTTTAACTTACCAACCATATCGAGCCCCCAGACCGCAAATGGCCAGGTGATAGGTATGGTCTTCAGCTCTTGGGCTGGAGCGTTTGGTTGAGTAGCATAGTACTGACAACCGCGGCAAGTTTTCACCAGCTTGTCAGCGTCTTCTTTAGCTGTTAGCCAGTAAAATCCTAACCGGAAAGCTTTTGCAACGAGGGACCTGGGGGCGGCATGATGCCCGCAATCCCCTGCATGGATCTCTCTGAGGATTTCAATGCCATCTTGACTGGAGACGCATTTGAGAAATACCCCGTTTGCGCTTCGTTTGTAGAGCTGTCCATCAACAATTGTGTAGGATCTTGCTCGTCTGATGATCTGTCGTGCGTGGACCTCGTCCTCCGGCAACTTTTGATCAATGAGGTAATCCAAGAACGGCTGAGTCCAGGCCGGAATGACTGCCATCACTTCCTTAGCCGGAGAAACTGCCAGATCAGGATTTTCCGGGTTTGCACCCTTCACCGAGGGTACTCGCAGATGCTCAAGGAAAATTCCAGGCGGAATTGGTTTCCTGCCGGATCCGAGCTTGGACAGCATATCTGCTGCTGTGTTATCGTCTCTCCTGACGTACTTGACTTCGTATCCGAGGAAGCACTTGGCGATCTCGTCCACTTCGTCTCTGTAAGCCGCCATGACGGAGTTTCTGGCGTTCCAGGTTCCGGCTACTTGTTGTGCCACCAGGTCGGAATCTCCGCAGCATATGATGTGCTTGATCCCAATTTCCTTAGCGATGCGCAGACCGTGTAGTAGAGCCTCGTATTCCGCCATGTTGTTGGTTGCTTCGAAGTGAATCTGCAGGACGTACTGCAGTTCTTCTCCGGTAGGTGACTTCAGGGTAACTCCAGCCCCCGAGCCTTGATGTTGCTTGGATCCGTCAAAGTGCATGACCCAAGCTTCAGGTTCCGGCACAGGCGTGCCCTCCGGTGCTTCAGTCCAATCCGCGATGAAATCCGCTAGAATTTGAGACTTGATTGCAGTTCGGGCTTCGTAGTTGATGTCGAAGGCAGATAACTCGATGCCCCATTTTGCTACGCGTCCTGTTGCGTCGGAGTTGTTGATGATCGTTGCCAGGGGAGCCTTGCTCACCACTGTCATTGGGTGCTCCTGGAAGTAGTGTCTCAGTTTCCGGCTTCCTAGGAAAACTCCGTAAGCCAGCTTCTGAAAGTGAGGGTATCTCTGCTTGGATTCCGTCAAGACTTCGCTAATGTAATAGACAGGCCTTTGGACTCCGTGCTCAAATCCTTCTTCCTTTCGCACCACCACGATTACGAGGCTGATAACTTTGTTGGTAGCCGCTATGTAGAGGAGCATAGGCTCTGACTCAGCTGGAGCTGCCAATATAGGTGGGGAGGAGAGTATGTCCTTCAACTCCTGAAGTGCTTTATCTGCTGCTTCATCCCAGACAAACTTGTCGGTTTTCTTCAGCAGCTTGTATAGAGGTAAGGCTTTCTCGCCAAGACGGCTAACAAATCTACTGATTGCCGCAACGCAACCAGTTAATCGTTGCACATCTTTGAGACAAGTTGGCCTTTTGATGTTCAGGATAGCCTTGATTTTTTCCGGGTTAACTTCAATGCCCCTGTGAGAAACAATGAAGCCAAGGAGTTTTCCTGCTGGTACGCCAAAAACGCACTTCAGCGGATTCAACATCATCTTGTACCGTCGGAGATTATCAAAGGTTTCCTTGAGGTCGCTCAGCAGGTCGGATCCCTTCCGGGTCATGACCGCGATGTCGTCGACGTAGGCGTGCACGTTCCGACCAATTTGGTCCTTCAGGCACCGCTGCATCGTCCGTTGGTATGTGGCACCTGCGTTTTTCAAGCCAAAAGGCATGGTAACATAGCAGTATGTGCCAAAGGGTGTGATGAAAGAGGTCGCCTTTTGGTCAGACTCCTTCATCAAGATCTGATGGTACCCGGAATATGCGTCAAGAAAACATAAAAGCTCCGCCCCTGCCGTCGAATCAATGACTTGGTCAATGCGCGGCAAAGGGAACGGATCTTTCGGACAGTGCTTATTCACGCCGGAGTAATCGATGCACATTCTTAGTATTTCAGAATTCTTTTTAGGTACAAGGACGGGGTTTGCGACCCAATCAGTATGGATAACTTCTACTACAAAACCTGCCTCTAGTAACTTTGCTAACTCCATTCCTATGGCGCGGCGCTTCTTATCTCCAAAGCGTCGCATAGCTTGCTTCACCGGTTTTGCACCCGGATTTATGTTGAGGTAGTGCTCGGCGAGTTCCCTTGGTACTCCGGACATGTCAGAAGGTTGCCATGCGAAGATATCCATGTTGGCTCTGAGGAACTCGACGAGCGCGCTTTCCTATTTGGGGTCCATGTTGGCTCCGACTGAAACCTGCTTGGAGTTGTCACCTTCAACGAGGTCATGCTTCTTGGTTTCTATCGCGGCCTTGAACGAGGTCTTCTGTTCGGAGATCTGCTTCTTGGTGGTCTGCATCTCAGTCGGATCCACCGCGGCTCTGTAGCCTTGCAGCTCCTCTCCAGATATGACGGATTCTGCAAAGGCGGCCTCGCCTTCCTCGCAGTCCCTAGCTTTCTTGTAGTCTCCGGACACGGTGATCCAACCGTTAGGACCCGGAATCTTGAGCTTGTTGTAGATGTAGCATGCTCTGGCGTGGAACTTGTGGTAGGTGGGCCTGCCGAAGATCACGTGGTAGGAGCTTTTGAAGGGCACCACTTCAAACGTGATCATCTCTTCGCGGTAATTGTTCACATCGCCGAAGGCCACGGGAAGTTTGATGCTGCCCAGAGAGTTTGCCTTCTTACCCGGAACCACGCCATGAAACTCAGTGGTGCTGTGCTTGAGCTGGTCCTTGGTGAGGTTCATCTTCTCCAGGGTCTCCAGGTACATGATGTTCAGGCTGGCTCCTCCGTCCATAAGACACTTGGAGAAGTCATACCCGTCTATGCGGGGACTCACAACCAGAGCGTAGCACTCTTTGGGGATGACGGCCGGATGATCCGACCTGTCAAAGGTACAGGCTTTCTCCGACCACTTGACATACTGCGGCACAGCCGGAACTGTGGCGTTCAAGATCCGGAGCGCTGATTTTTTCGCGCGGACAGTGGGGGTTCCGAGGAAGGTGTGGTAAGTTCCGACACTCTTTCTGCCAAAGGGGTTGGACTTGTTTGCTGCGGTACCCTCCTTGGGTTCCGGCGAAGCGTCATCCTCGTCCATGGCCTCGGAACTGTCCTCCTCTTTGTCCTTATTCTTGCCCTTGCCTCCTTTGCCGCGTGGGCGGTGCTTCCGGGCTCGCTTGTATCCTGCCTCCGGGTCGTTCTTCAGATCATTGACCCACTTGCAGTTGCGATTTGTGTGGGTGGACTTGCCCGTAGCCGGATCCAGATGGGCCAGGCACGGCATATCCCTGTATTCTTCGTACGTTTGGGGGGCGCGGGATCCGGCTGCGGTGACTTCGTCAGCGCGCTGCTGGCCCCTGCCTGCTCCGCCTCCACGTCCGCGGCCTCTTCCGCCTCCTGGACCTCCGCGTTGGAACGTCATGGCTACCATGTCGGATCCTCCGCCCTTCTGGTCTTCAGGGGGGTTCTTCCGCTTGTTGCTGTTGCTGACGCCGTTATCACGGTTTTTCTTCTGTTGGTGCAGGGGTATGGCTGTAGCTGCGAGATCTCCGCCTGCGTCATCATCGGCGGCAGTATGATCGCTGGCGATGTTTATCATCTCATCAAGAGTGAGTTTGTTTGCGTTCACCAGGCAGGTAAGCTTGTGGCGCAGCAGCCCCCCACGCTGCAAACCACCAATGAAGGCGTGCATTGCTGTGCGGTTATCTACGTTCTCGCACTCGTTTCTGGTTGCCAACCATCGGGTGAGGAAACTCCTGGATGTCTCACCCTTCTTCTGGATGCAAGCTTGAAGATCGCTGGTGGTGGCCGGTCTCTTGTAGGTACCCCTGAAGTGGTTCTCGAAAGCCTTCTTCAAGTCCAACCAGCAAAAGATGGTGTTCTCCTCGAGGTCGCTGAGCCAAACACGAGCTGGACCAATAAGGTACAACTGGAGCATGCGGCAGGCTATATTCGGGGTTCCTCCGGCGAAGGTTACTGCATTGTAGTAATCCTCAATCCAGGTATCCGGCCTCTCGCTGCCATCATAATGCTTCAGATTTCCTGGTAGCTTAAGGTTCAAGCTTCTTGGCTTTGGTTCCTCTCGGATCATCTGGCCAAAGCACCTTGGACCGATGTAGTCGGATCTGTACTCGTTGAGGCGATCACGAGCATCACGGGGGGCACCACCGGGTGACTTCGAGCGGGAACGGGATCTCCGGCCTCTGCCTCCGCCTCCACCTCCGCCTCCACTGGGTGGTGGTGAGGGAGATCTGCGAGGGGGCCTGTAAGATGTTCTTCCGCCTTCAGATTCTCGGCGTGGCTCCCGCGGCTGGCTCCGGCTTCGGTGGCTCCTTTCCTCTTGGTGGTGGTCGCCTCCGTCGTTCCGGCTCCTTCGTGGCTCAGGTGCGTACTCCTCGTTCCGGCTCCTCCTGGGTTCCGGGTCGCGTCCTTGGCTTCTGCGAGGCTCAGGGTCGCGTTCTTGACTCCGACGAGGCTCAGGCTCGCGGTTTTGGTTCCGGCCTCTGAGTTGCTCCAGCGTACGCTCCCTGTTCCTGTCTCTAGGAGCTGGCATCGCGTCGCGGATGTTGATTCCGCCTGGCCCATGGGGCCTGGGGTTTCCGGCAGGACTGCGACGTCGAGGGGGTAGCGGAGGACGCGAAGCTCGGGGTGGTGGTGATGGAACACGATATTTGTCTCTGCCAGTGTACATCGCACCCTTTCCCTTTTCCTGATCTTTCGGAGTTGAATCCGATGGTATTGGGATTGGATTTGGATGATCTCTGACTTTCCTCCTGCGCTCCGTAGATCCGGTGCGCGACTCGTCATCACGATGTTGACTTGGTATGGCGTCCTTCTGCGCGGTGGATATGCATTGTTCCGGATTGGATGCTAACCTGCGCGAAGTGTCTGCCTTGCTCTGTTGCTGCATTGCTGAAGCAACGAGCTTCCGGACGTAGTTGATGTCAATCTCCTCGTCCTTCTTTTTTAGGAGCTCTGCAGCCTTCTTCATGTTATCCTTTGGAGTTGCGAGCGGCTGCTGCTCTGTGGGTGTTGCGAAGGTAATCTTGCGGGGAAGGATGGCCTCTCGCCTGATTCTAGCTTCTTCCTCCTGCACAAATTTTACCTTGGCCTCCCAGTGCTTCTCGAGTTGCCTGACCTTTTCGAGAGATTCATCAACCTCGCGGTCCTTCTTCTGAAAGTGGTCCACGAAGTTCGCCGCTATGGTTCTTTCTTCTAGCATTGCGGCTGCGGTCTTGGCAAACTTCTGAGCTGTCGCTAGCATCTCCTGTCTCTTGGCTTCTAAGGCCTCCGGATCTGCAGCTTCCTCGGGAGTTATTGGTTTGTTGAGGATATCGGACTTTGCGACTAAATCCATGCGTGCTTGCTCGACCATCTCTTCTGGAGACAGGACATCGTTTCGCGGTCGTGCCCGATCTAACGGAGACCTTACGTTGGATGGTCCTGGGTCGGAGTTGGAGGCTTCGTCTTCCGTTTCCGGCTGATCCAGCGGTGCCACGGTTGCTAGAACCTGCATCGGCTGGGCGGATTCCACTTCAGCTTGCTCACCGCCTCCGAGTTCCTCGAGCTTGCGGTTGAATTCCTCTGTATTCATGGATGAAGCGCCGTCATCTTCTTCCCCAATTGCGAGCTCCTTCGTCAAGCGATTGTATTCTTCTGTGCCTATTGAAGAGGCATCATCGGAATTTGGGCTCAAGTTTCCGAGGATTGATTCCTCAGGGTTTCCGGCTTCTTCTTGTCCCGGAGCGTCGCTGTCTCCGACTGCTTCTGGCAGATCCGGAGCGACGTTGTTTCCGGGTCCCTCAACCTGCAAAGGATCGGCCTCGTCCTGGTGGAGGGCGTCTCCTGCGGTATGAGCCAAGAAGTGCACGAAGTGACACCTTTGCTTCTCTAACACCTGGGAGACCCAGGCGGATCTGCATTGGTCTTCCACCGTTTTCTCCTGCTCAGGGGCGGATTGGGTGGGTTTTGATTTTTCCTGATCTAAGGCGGAATCTTCCTTAAGAAGCTCCTGCGACTCAGATCGGATCTTCGCGACGGCGTCCAGCTCAGCGGCGGACGCGTCAGCGTTACTTACCAGTGCGTTTCCGTCGGAATCGACGGTCTCGCCGATGAAGATGTGGATGCCGCCGATTGGGACGATGGAGAGCTTGACGGGGTTTGACCTAGCCGGAATCCAGAATTCGTCCGGAGGGACGATCGGAAAATTCCCGGCGTAGAGTACGCGCCCCACAGCGATCGAGTCGTCGTAGCTTCCCATGGCGGAGCCCTCCCGGTTCCGGCCTCCAGACGCCTCAGGCCCCACGGTGGGCGCCAACTGTCGTTGCCTAATCGACAATACCTCGGAGGAGGGATCCTCACGAGGGGGAAGTAGGGGCCATAGGGCGGAGTGCACACGGGACGGTGGTACGCGAGTTACCGAGCTTCGGAACACCTGCACGATGACAGGGCCTACTGCTGCTTGTCTGAATTATCTGGGCGCTTGCGCGTTGTTACAATGGTTGTGGTTGTGCCTCTAGGGCTCCCGGATCCGGCTTATAAAGGCGCACGGATCTAGGGTTTACATGGAGAGTCCTAGCCGGAATACAAGTTGCCTAACTACGGTACAATATCTTGCCGTGTACGTCAAGGATCCGCCTTCCTTATGGCCGTACTGGATCCGGATACTTTATGGGCCTTCACGGATCCGGCCTCCTTCGTAGGTCGGTTAGGATCCGGCTCCAAGTTCCTGGACTGGACTTCATCCTTCTTGATCAACAGCAACTGGGCCGCCCGATGGGCCCCATGCCACCATCACCGTCTGTGGGCCACCCGGGCTTGCCGGATCTAGGCCATGTCGTTGATATACCCATAAAGTATACCGACATCGTCTTCATCAACAACCGAACGTGTGACCGTGCGGAGGTGCTGCCCGTTCGTGGCGCCGGAACCGATCGTGATCAAGATCTTCTACGCGCTTTGCAAGCGGCAAGTGACGTCTACCGCAGCAACAAGAGCCTCCTCTTGTAGGCTTTGGAATCTCTTCAAGGGTGAGTCTCGATAATCCCCTCGTTGCTACCGTCTTCTAGATTGCATCTTGGCTTGGATTGCGTGTTCGCCGTAGGAAAATTTTTGTTTTCTATGCTACGTTATCCTACAGTGGTATCAGAGCCGTGTCTATGCATAGATGGTTGCACGAGTAGAACACAATGGTTTGTGGGCGTTGATGCTCTTGTTATCTTTAGTTGAGTACTTTGCATCTTTGTGGCATAGTGGGATGAAGCGGCTCGGGCTAACTTTACATGACCGCGTTCATGAGATTTGCTCCACGCTTGACATGCAACTTGTATTGCATAAGTGGCTTTGCGGGTGTCTGTCTCTCCTACTATAGTGAAGATTCAATTTACTCTTCTATTGACAACACTAGTATCACCGTTGTGGTTCATGTTCGTAGGTAGATTGGATCTGCTCGAAAACCCTAAACCTGTAAACCAAATTAGAGAACGTCTAACTTGTTTTTGCAGGGTTTGGTGATGTGATATGGCCATAATGTGATGATGAATATGTATGAGATGATCATTATTGTATTGTGGCAACCGGCAGGAGCCTTATGGTTGTCTTTAAATTTCATGTTGAGTAGTATTTCAAAGTAGTTGTAATAGTTGCTACATGGAGGACGATCATGAAGACGGCGCCATTGACCTTGGTGCTTCGCCGACGATGATGGAGATCATGCCCGTTGATGATGGAGATCATGTCCGTGCTTTGGAGATGAAGATCAAAGGCGCAAAGACAAAGGGCCATATCATATCACATATGAACTGCATGTGATATTAATCCTTTTATGCATCTTATTTTGCTTAGATCGACGGTAGCATTATAAGATGATCCCTCTCACTAAAATCTCAAGATAATAAAGTGTTCATCCTTAGTAGCACCGTTATCAAGTCTTATCGTTTCGAAGCATCTCGTGATGATCGGGTGTGATAGATTCGATAAGTACATATAACGGGTGCAAGACAGTTTTGCACATGCGGATACTAAGGTGGCCTTGACGAGCCTAGCATGTACAGACATGGTCTCGGAACACGTGATACCGAAAGGTAGAGCATGAATCATATGATTGATATGATGAACACTTTGAGTGTTCGCCATTAAAATTACATCTTGTCTCGTGATGATCGGGCATAGGTGTGATGGATTTGGTTCGTGTGATCACTAAGACAATGCGAGGGATATTGTTTTGAGTGGGAGTTCACCTAGATTTTTAATTATGTTGAATTAAAATTTGAACTCAATTTGTCATAAACTTAGTCTAAACTATTGCAAATATGTTGTAGATATGGCGTCCCCAATCAATTTTAACCAGTTCCTAGAGAAAGAAAAGCTTAAGAGCAACGGTAGCAACTTCACCGACTGGTTCCGTCATGTGAGGATCTTCCTCAATGGCGGAAATCTGCAATATGTGCTTGATGCACCGCTAGGTGACCCTCTGAAACCGATGAAGTAAAGAATGTTTACGCGACTCGGAAAACTCGGTACTCTCAAGTTCAGTGTGCCATCTTATGCAGTCTGGAATCCGATCTTCAAAAACGTTTTGAGCACCACGATCCTCATGAGTTGATGAAAGAGTTGAAGACTATTTTTGAGACTCATGCGGCCGTGGAATGCTATGAAGCATCGAAACATTTTTTCAGCTGTATGATGGAAGAAGGCAGCTCCATTAGTGAGCACATGCTCGTCATGACCGGGCATGCGAAGAAACTCAGTGACTTGGGAATAGTGATTCCTAACATACTGGGGATTAATCGTGTCCTTCAATCACTGCCACCAAGTTACAAGAACTTTGTGATGAACTACAATATGCAGAACATGAACAAGGAGTTTCCTGAACTCTTTGGCATGCTAAAAGCTGCTGAGATTGAGATCAAGAAAGAGCACCAAGTGTTGATGGTCAACAAGACCACCAGTTTCAAGAAACAGGGCAAGTCTAAGGAAAATTCAAGAAGGGTGGCAAGAAAGCTGCCACGCCTCCTATGAAACCTAAGAACGGCCCTAAGCCTGATGCTGAGTGCTATTACTGCAAGGAGAAGGGACACTGGAAGCGTAATTGCTCCAAGTATTTGGCGGATCTGAAGAGCGGCCTTGTCAAGAAAAAGAAAGAAGGTATATCTGATATACATGTTATAGATGTTTATCTCACTAGTTCTCGTTCTAGTACCTGGGTATTTGATACTGGTTCGGTTGCTCATATTTGTAACTCGAAACAGGAACTAAAGAATAAACGACAACTGTTGAAAGATGAAGTGACGATGCGCGTTGGAAACGGATCCAAGGTCAATGTGATCGCAGTCGGGACACTTCCTCTACATCTACCTTCGGGATTAGTTTTAAGCCTAAATAATTGTTATGTACCTACGTTGAGCATGAACATTATATCTGGATCTTGTTTAATGCAAGACGGTTATTCATTCAAGTCCGAGAATAATGGTTGTTCTATTTTTATGAATAATATATTTTATGGTCGAGCACCACAAAAGAATGGCTTATTTCTGTTAGATCTCGATAGTAGTGATACACATATTCATAACATTGATGCTAAGCGAATTAAATTGAATGATAATTCTACATATATGTGGCACTGTCGTCTTGGTCATATTGGAGTGAAACGCATGAAGAAACTCCATACTGATGGATTACTTGAATCACTTGACTTTGAGTCACTTGATAGATGCGAAGCATGTCTGATGGGAAAAATGACTAAGACTCCATTCTCGGGTATGATGGAGCGAGCTACTGACTTATTGGAAATCATACATACAGATGTGTGTGGACCAATGAGTGTAGCATCACGCGGTGGTTATCGTTATGTTCTAAACTTCACAGATGAATGATTTAGTAGATATGGGTATATCTATTTAATGAAACATAAATTCCGAAACTTTAGAGAAGTTTAAGGAATTCCAAAGTGAAGTAGAAAATCAGCGTAACAAGAAGATTAAATTTCTACGATCTGATCGCAGGTGAATATCTGAGTTATGAGTTTGGCATGCATTTAAAGAAATGTGGAATACTTTCACAATTGACACCGCCGGGAACACCACAGCGAAATCGGTGTGTCCGAACGTTGTAATCGAACTCTCTTAGATATAGTTAAGTTCTATGTCTCTTACTGATTTGCCGTTATCATTTTGGAGTTATGCATTAGAGGCAATACGCGCATTCACTTTAAATGAAGCACCATCAAAATCGGTTGAAAGCAGCGCTTGTTATGAATTATGGTTTAATAGAAACCTAGGCTAATAGTTCCTAAAAGTTTGGGGTTATGACCTATGTAAAAAAGTTACAGCAGGACAAGCTAGAACCCAGCGGAGAAATCGTCTTCATAGGATACCTAAAGGAAACTATAGGGTACACTTTCTATCACAGATCCAAAGGCAGATCTTTGTTGCTAAGAACGGAACCTTTCTTGAGAAAGAATTTCTCACTAAAGAAGTTGGAAGAAAAGTAGAACTCGATGAGATTGAAGAATCTCTACTCGTTGATCAGAGTAGCGCAGTACCGGAAAATGTTTCTGTACCACCTACACCGGCAACAGAGGAAGCTAATGATAATGATCATGAAACTTCAAATGAGACAGCTACTGAACCTCGCAGATCGACAAGGGATCGTGCCACTCCAGATTGGTATGATCCTTGTCTAAATGTCATGATTGTGGATAACAATAATGAAGACCCTGCGACGTATGAAGAAGCGATGATGAGCCCAGATTCCAACAAATGGCAAGAAGCCATGAAATCCGAAATGGGATCCATGTATGATAACAAAGTATGGACTTTGGTAGAATTACCTGATAGCCGCAAGGCTGTCGAGAATAAATGGATCTTCAAGAGAAAAGCAGATGCTGATGGTAATATTACTGTCTATAAAGCTCGACTTGTCGCAAAGGGTTTCCGACAAATTCAAGGTGTTGACTACGATGAGACTTTCTCACCTGTAGCGAAGCTAAAATCTGTGAGGATTTTGTTAGCAATAGCTGCATTTTTCGATTATGAGATTTGGCAGATGGATGTCAAAACGGTGTTCCTTAATGGAGACATTGAGGAAGAGTTGTATATGGTACAACCAAAAGGTTTTGTCGATCCTAAAAAT